>JAQISU010000289.1:602500-1090000 GCA_029339505.1 Unio delphinus | reverse complement strand
TTAAATGCTATTCCTGATAAATCTTTCAAAGAAAAATTGGCTTCCTTTTTGATAAAATAGGCTATGAAAAGTAAATTGATGTTAGGTGCTGGTAATTAATAACAACATGGAATCTGTTTATTATTCCCCAAGAGGATACTGGAGGGGTAAATCAGCAATCCATAAACTCGCTAGCGCTGCAAAAGTGAGAAAAAAAAACACTGCGGCTCATTGGTTATCTAAACAGGCAGTATGGCAAATTTATATACCACCGCCTAAACAAATTAATTTCTCGCATTTTGATGTGACCGAACCCAATGAAGTTCATCAGGCTGATATATTATTTCTGCCACATGATAACGGTTACAAATACGCATTAACTGTAGTTGATATTGCAAGTCGATACAAAGAAGCAAAACCGTTAAAAACAAAATCAGCCACTGAAGTGGTTTCTGCATTTGAAAAGATTTATCGAAGGGGTCCTCTACACTGGCCAAATCTATTACAAATTGATCCTGGCAAAGAATTTCAGGGTGCAGTGTTATCCACAATGAAACATCACAATGTCACCATCAGACGGAGCATACTGCGCTACATCGTGACCAGGCAATTGCTGAACGGTTTAATAAAACCCTTGCTGAGCGGTTATTTGGATATCAATACGCAAAAGAATTCATCCAAGAAAAAAGATCCCGTGAATGGGTTAAAAGATTACCAGCTGTGATTACCGCACTGAATAATGAGATTACTAGAGCAATTAATTTGAAACCTATCAATGCGATTAAAAAGAAGTCAATACCTGAAATGGAAATTCGAAGCATTTCACAAAAAGATTTCAAAGAACCAATTCTTGGTAGTAATATCACTGTTAGGTATTTATATGAATCAGGAGAGCTTGAGGGTGGCAGAAAAAGGGCTACTGATCCTATTTGGAGTGTTACTGTACACAAGATATCTAGTATAACACGATCTACGGGTAGACCTCCAATCTATAAACTGGATTCAACTGCCCCTCAACGAGGATTTACTAGACAACAATTACAAGTGATACCCGAGGATACTCAATTACCACCACGGGGTCTTAACTAGCGCCGTTGCGTCTATTGCACTCAAGACAAGTCAACATCACATTGTTTCTGACATGACCGAGACTGTTATTTTTTCTGTCAACGGTAAATTGGCGAGGATCTTTATCCGAATACTGCCAACGCATTATACAATTGCAACTTGCGCAGTGATTATTCTGTTGATGCTTCAAAGTGATTATTAATTCAGCATCAATATCAAATTCTCGTTCTTTTTTTTTTGTCTTGTTGTTTGTAACCGGAGAGTTTTTTATCAAAATTTTAACATCAATATCATCCATTGTTGTGTCATCATCTAGTACAATTCTTCGAAGTTGATTTATTTTTCGTACTCTGGATACTGCAAGATAGACTAAATTTGACCATTCGATGCGATTATCTACCATCCAAACAATTGTATCGGATATAGTCAATCCCTGTGAAGAATGTATTGTTGCTGCGTATCCTAGCGTCCACGGGGATTTATTAGCATGCAATGCATCTTCAACGACATTGATATCAACCAGCACAATATCATTTAATACCAGAATTTGGTTTTCACTTCCTGACTCTGTCAGGCCTGGAATATCAACTTCAATGTTCTGTTTTCGTGTATCCGAAGGCCTATAACAAAGAGGCACTGGAAGTGTTGCAAATTTTTGTTTATGCAATTCAAATAACTTCATCTGAAGTGTGTCCCTGACTATTTTTCTACTTGCAATTATCAAATCATTTGGTCTCCATGCTTCCCAAAACTCATTCATTGGAGTTTCTGAAATTATTTCACGGGCTATTTCACACTGGATTTTATCCGGTTGCAATCTAATTAACTTCTTAAATTTTTTTAATACATTATCAAGTGATCTATGATCGGTATCAATTTCTTCATAATAGTATACAAAACCCTTTAGCCATTCATGGGGGTATGCACCTACAAATGGTGGTGGTTGGCCGTGATCACCGCACATAACGATTTTTGTATTTTTCAATAACAACCACTCAAGAAATATTTTTAATACATCTTCTGACACTGTGTCTATTTCATCCCAAATCATGATTTCAGGAATAAATTTCTCTCTCATGCGCTCAGGAGTCCATTTATCTCCCTTCCATCGGAAAATACTGTGATAAGTACAGGCATTTACTCCTCTCTGTATCATTTCTCTTGCATGTCTGTTAGTCGGTGTTAGCACAATCATATTTGATTTCCCACGAAATAACTCAATTACCCGGGTTGTTTTTCCTGACCCACCACAGCCGTTTAAATAAACTGTTTTATATCTACAGATTGGATCAGAAAACGGTGGTGCATTAGAAAATTCTGAACACTGATTGCTTTTTAAATAATTATTTTCAATTGTAACATCTGCTGATTGAATATAATCATGAAGCATTTCCCGCTTAATTCTCCATGACCCCCAATTCTCGTTGCCTGTAGCCTTAAAATCATCCATTTTGCTATTTATGTAAAATGAATCAGTGGCAACTCTAACTGCGGTGTTAGGAAATTTATTGATCATCGAAAACAGATTAATAGAAGCATAACCAATCATAGAAGCTCTCAAATGTGTGTACTGCGGATTGTATCCATCATTGTAAGTAACAATTGTACCCAATTTGGTTCCTTCGGACAGAAATGCGTCTTTACGATTGACATATAGGCCTTTATTCGTTAAATCCACGATTAGAAAATCGTATTCAGCATTGTCTATAATTAACCGTGAAGAATATTTTGTATTATCGTATTTACCACCCTGAGTGAATTTACCGATTATTCTTCGTCCAAGATCTTTTGCTTCATTGTTTCTGATTTCAAATAACTGTTTGGACCAATCCATGATTTGTTGTTCACTGAAATTTGGAAACAGTTTTCGCTGTTCGCTAATCATTTTTTCTAGATCAGGTTGTGGTAACCAGACTGATTTCTGTGCTCGATAGGATATAATTGCTTCACTGACAATTAATGATTTTAACATCTTACAATCAAGCATATACCGTAATAACACTATTGGCATCCAGTGTTTTTCAGACATGTGTTTACCAATCCAATGATAACTACACGGATGAAGTCCTGTAGCCAATTCAAATGATAATACACGAGCGAATCCGGTTAAATCAAAATCAGGCAGTGGTCCATTAATAGCAACACGGGTCATTTCGTGTGTGGGGTGTCCAAATCGTTTGAAATATTTCTCGCATTCTCCATACCCGAGAAAACTTCCTGGATAACACGCAATCATATCAACTGAAATAACGGTTTCAGGGTCGTATTTTGAATTCCATAACCCTCCATGACTGTATTCAAGACAGGACAATCTGACATCTGATAAAAACTCACTTCGTTTTGGTTTCCACGCGTTTTTCTTTCTAGCAAAATGTGCTGCAATTGATGGTAGTGTAAAACAGTTTGCTAATAATTGATCGTTGTCTCCCCCCTCCCCAGAAAACTGACTAGCTAGTTTTTTCATTTGATTATGCAGTTCTTCAGTACGGTACAATTTTCCGTTGGGCCTTACAAACTGATCAAATCTACATTCCTCGTCTGAAGTACTATGAAATAGCCACATTGACACAGGATCGTTTTTACTCAAATGGTAAATAGCATCAAATAATTTCTGCTCTGAAAAAAACTCTTCTGTTCCAAACAGATATTTTACGGTTCTATCCCGTGGGAATATTGTTACTGCAGATGACCACGAGTGTTCGTTATGATCAATAATTTGTATTGGAGTTCCTTTTGATTGATATTTCGAGTCGTATAATACTTCATCGGTTATTGTCGTTACTGATATTGGAAATCTCAATGATGTTTCTAATTTAATTATATCCTGAATTGTTGCCCCATTCTCCTTTACCGTTAATTCCCACTCGGTTATTTTTTTTCGTCTTAGATCAGTTAGTTTATTTCCCCGGAACGCTTTTGTGAAGTGTTCCATTATTCCTTCTGCTACACAATTAAGTGGCAATGACAAATATTTCATGGGAGCTAGTTTTGCAATATCAGGTTTTTCATTGAGCGGATATATCCCGTAAACAACTGCTGTTACAGGATAAGATCTTTCGTAGTATGGTTTATCAATTCCAGTCAAAATTCCTGGTTTGGAATCTTGATTCACGGTGACAGTTTTTTTGTCCTTAAGAATGGGCTCGTATTTGTCCCTAATGATCCATTTTCCATCATCACGGATAAGGAATTTTATTCGAAAACAATTTCTTTCTTCCCCAAGATTTGACATTATCACTGCTGCTTTTTCATTATTCATGGTAGCGTCAACAACACCATCAATTCGAAATGTTGACCAACAGTGAGATGCCCCATCACGCTTGAATTCATTAAAACAGTCTCTGATTTTACTAATCATGGTTCTATCAAGAATTTTATTCTTTGGTGTATCAGAAACTCTATCAAGATTGAATTGAACACTTTTTCAAGGCTTAATTTTCGATAATCTCTCAAACTCCTCCATACTATAATTAAAACAAGCATTTAAATGAAATATTTAAGTATAATGAATCATTGCAAATGGCTCATGATTGGATCAGTGACACCGTGTAACAAATCATGCAGAAATGAATTCTGTGGGTATCATATGCAAAGTCCGTTACCCTGTATTCGATGTGGGGTTGGGGTTAGGGGGGAATCGCAATTATGTCTAAATTGTGGTGGTAAGCGATACAGGGAGTTGAAGCGTTATTATGATTAAAGAATAAAAAATGGACAATCAATCAGAAATTCTGACACTGACAAAGTCAGCGACAAAATCATAAGAACCCCCCAAGACTACATTGAAAGATTTATCATTAAACCAAACAATGAATTAGAAAAACATTATTATTATACAAATGAGCCAAGAATTCAGACCTCACCCCGTGCTTGTTAATTATAAAGCATCCCGTGATGGTATTATCAGACACCGCAGATTGAAGAAGCCAGTTGGATTTGTGACTAATCGAGGATATTTGAGGTTTAGTGCTGGAAAGAAAAATTATTTCTGTCACAGATTCATCTTCGAGGTGTTTAATGGAATAATCGGGGATGGTTTTGTTATCGATCGTATTGATTCCGATTCTCAGAATAATTCTTTATCAAACCTACAGGCTATTTCACAAAGTGAGAATTTAAAACGAGGAAACACTGGAAAATACTCGAAAAAAGCGAGGCCTGTAAAATCATTCAATACAGTTACTAACGAAGAAAAAATATTCAAATATATGAATGAAGCCGGTAAATATTTCAATATTTGTATAGCCTGAGTACAATTTGTTGCAACAGGAGTACAAAATTCGGCTTTTTCTAAAAACATTGAACAAAAAATTCGATTTTCGTATGTCTAATAACACCAGGGGAGATAACTCTTAAATATAACCAAGGGAGATAACTCTTAAATATAACCAAGGGAGATAACTCTTAAATATAAACAAGGGAGTTAACACTTAAATATAACCAAGGGAGTTATCTCCCTTAGATTGTGTCAACTTGTTTATGGGTTATTGTGATTCAGCGGGCATAAATAATTATCTGTTTTGTAAGAAAAGAAATCAAATATAAAATGTTTTCAAACAATTGTATTCTCTTTTTTAGTGTTCAATTCAAATATGCGGTCTCATTTAAATACTGTGAAACACCATTAATAAGTAATTCAAGAAAATAAAATAACACACCCTGTGATTTGACGCTGCTGTATTAGTCACCTTATATACTAAATGAAAGGTTTAAAGCTTGGGCTTTCAAAGGCCAATTCGACCGATCAAAAGCATCCCACGATTGACTCGTGGGCGTGGTTGTCTTTTCTCAATCATGCAACCGGGTTTAATTTCATGGGTTGCTTTTGATTGGTCGGTGCCACATGCCCTAAAATAAATAACATCCATGGATGTAATTAGCTCTCCGTCACATTTGGGTAGCCCCGTATGGTGTTCAAAATGAATTACCGGCCAAAAAAAGGATCGTGGATGCACATTGGGTAACCCCACAGGATAGTTCAGAATGAATTATCGGCTAAAAGAAACGGTCATAGGGTCATATCTCAAAGAGCAAAAAAAAAAACTAAAACATTCTGATATAAACCCAAAACAAAGGACCCTATGAAAGACACAAAGGCCTAATGAGGGACCCAATGAATGCAAATAGAACCACAGTGGCCTATATCAAGGGGGCCAAATGACTGATAACCGCTCATCATGGTTGTTATTTATTTTTGTCTGCATTTATTTTTGATAAATATATTTATATATACAGAATTAATTTTAAAAAATATATTTATATATACAGAATTAATTTTAAAAAATATATTTATATATACAGAATTAATTTTAAAAAATATATTTATATATACAGAATTAATTTTAAAAAATATATTTACATATACAGAATTAATTTTAGAAAATATATTTACATATACAGAATTAATTTTAAAAAATATATTTATATATACAGAATTAATTTTAAAAAATATATTTATATATACAGAATTAATTTTAAAAAATATATTTAAATATACAGAATTAATTTTAAAAATATATTTATATATACAGAATTAATTTTAAAAAATATATTTATATATACAGAATTAATTTTAAGAAATATATTTATATATACAGAATTAATTTTAAAAAATATATTTATATATACAGAATTATTTTTAAAATAATAACGGCTCTATTTATTTTTGAAAAATATAAATATATACAGAATTATTTTTGGAAAATATATTTATATATACAGAATTATTTTAAAAAAATATATTTATATACAGACTGAATTTTGAAAATATTTATTTATTAGAAAACAAATGACGTCTTAACATTGGAACAAAACAGCTGAGAAAAATTCTAATTCTAATTTTTCTCATTTCCAAAACAAGGAGATGACTTAGCACATAGGAACGTAACAGAAAATTTGTGATGCAACACAATAATCTAGACGATGGTCGAGAACAAGCACAAATACCAAAATAAGAGCGTAAGTATCTAACTGGTGTATATGCGCAAAATCGGAAGAGCCTATCTCCAGCAGTTTAGAAATGGCGATCATCTTTCCGGAAGATATTGTGTATATTATGCTTAATATTACAATTCGCATGCATTATATATTTGCTTAAAGCTACATTTCCCATGTAATATATCTTGTCTTTAATACAACATTTTCAATGCAAAATATCTTGTGCTTAGTACTATGTTTTCAAGGCTTTATATCTTGTCATAAATACTTCATATTCAATGCATTAAATATAGTCCTTTATACTACATTTTCAAGACATTATATCTTTTCCTTAATTGTACATTTTCAATGCATTATATCGTTTCCTTAATACTACACTTGCATGCGTCATAGCCTGTCCTTAATACTGCATTTTCAATGCATTATATCTTGTCTTGTCGTTTATGCTACACTTTTAAAATCATTATATCTTGTCCTTAATACTACATTTTCAGTTCATTATATTTTCTCCTTTATGCTTCATGAGCAGCAGAAGGGTCTAGCCCACCAACTTTTAGAAGCGTCAATTTGGCAAACTAATGCTTCCTCACAAATGATTTATAGAAGCGTCTATTTGGCAAATCATGGCTTCATTGTAAATGCTTTATAGGCAAAACAGAATTAAAAAAGACGCCAAAGTCGTTGTCGCGCCCCCTCTGCTGCTATGGGGTAAATATCTTATTCAACCGAATATTTGATCAAGTCCGATACGATATCTATATCTCGGGTCATGCAAATGTATCGTTACAAATCCATGTGGGATTGACTGAGCGTGACTAAAGCATTTCTAAAGAGTTTATAATCCATATCACCGCCGCACCATGTTTGTCAAATAATTTGTAGCTTATGTGTATCAACTTCGTTGAATCCAGAAAGAGTATTACAGTTATCTTGGTATTTGACTCTTTCGTTGAGTGACATATATCACGTCAATGTTTTTATGCCTGCCTCAGGAAAATCTTCTAGCAGGATTCTTTTGATTGTCTAACATCACATAATCATATACGTCTAAGTTTTTAATACCTCCATCACTATCATCAATGCTTGGTGCTTCGTCAATATCGGTTATAAACTCAATTATACTCTCGCCAGGGATTTCTGCTGCTTTTCGTTGTAATCCTTTAACACTTCGTAGCATCTCTGATCATCTACACTCGGGGCTACTAAATACAACTTGTCCCATTTCATCCATCTCGTTATTAAATTAAGTAGCAATTGTGTCTTGCCACTTCCAGATGGTCCGATTATAATCATACGAATATAATTTGATAGCGCTGCATGACTTGCTCTTGTGTTTTTGTCGCCGAAAAATTAATTACATTCATGTTATTAAAATTATATTATGGATATATATTACGTGCAATGTAAGAAGCTTACTAGCACAAACGACTTGACGACGATTACAACTAAAAACAGATCAGCGCTTTCTGGTAAGTGTGTACAGTGTCGTACAAAAAATTTAGATTTCTTTATATGAAATCTGCAGATGATTTTAAAAAAAAGAGGCGGTGATGTTACAGCCAAGTTAGTAAAACTCCCAGGAACACCATGGAAAAAAATACCTAGGAAAAAAACACCTTCCAGGGAATAGTTATTATGGACCCAGGACTAGACTCGATATCAGACTCAATGATGAAAACCAACCCCGACAATAATGTAGGGGTAAAGCAGCAATCGTTAAACTCGCTAGCGCTGCAAAGGTGAAAAATACTACAGCAGCGTATTGGTTATCCAAACAGGCGATATGGCAAATTCATCTACCAGCGCTTAAACAAATTAACTTCTCGCATTTTGATGTCAGCGCACCTAATGAAGATCATCAGGCCGATATATTATTTTTGCCGCATGATGGTGTTTACAAGTATACGCAAACTAGTTGATGCTGCGAGTCGATACAAACAAGCAGAGCCGCTAAACACAAAATCATCAACCGAAGTTGCTTCTGCGTTGAAAGGATTTATCGAAAGGGTCCTCTGCGTTGTCTAAATCTATTACAAGTTGATCCTGGCAATGAATTTCAGGGTGCAGTGTTATCAACAATGAAGAATCATAATGTCACCATTAGACGAGGACATACTGCACTACATCGCGATCAGGCACTTGTTGAACGGTTTAATCGGACACTTTCTGAGAGGTTATTTGGATATCAATACGCGAAAGAATTCATCAAGGATAAACAATCTCGTTAATTGGTTAAGAGATTATCAGGCGTAATTACCGCGCTGAATAATGAGATTACTCGAACAATCAACATGAAACCTAACAACGCGATTAAAACAAAGTATATTCCTGTAAAACCACAAAATGATTTTTCAAAGCAACCAATACTCGGCAATGTCACCGTTAGAAATTTATATGAACCAGGAGAGCTCGAAGGTGGTTAACAAAATAAGCTACTGATCCTATTTGAAGTGTCACTACACATAAAATATCTAGTATAACACGGTCCACGTGTAGACCAGCAGTCTATAGATTGGATTCAACTGCTCCTCAGCGAGGATTTTCTTGTGAACTACTACAAGTGATACCCGAGGATACTAAATTACCACCGCGCGGTCATAACTAGCGCTTCTGCGTATGTTGCAATCAAACAAGTCAGCATCACATTATCTCTGGTATGACCAATACTGCTATTTTTTCTGTCTACTGTAAATTGTCGAGAGTCTTTATCCGATTTATACGATTGTAACTCGCGCAGTGATTGTTTTGTTGCTGTTTCAGTGTAATTATTATTTCGGCATCAATGTCAAATTGTATATTATTTTTTATATCCTGCTGTTCATAACCAGAGTTTTTTTCTGATTATATCATCGCTGACAATATTACTTATTGAAGCGTCATTATCATCTAAAACAACTCTTCGAAGTTTATTTATCCTTCGTACTCTGGAAACAGGAAGATAAACTAAATTCGACTACTCGATGCGATTACCTACCATCCAAACAATTGTATCGGATATAATTAATCCCTGTGAAGAATGTAACGTCGCTGCGTATCCTAACGTCCATGGGGATTTATCAGCGAGACTGTTCGACGACATCGATACCAACCAACACGATATCATTTAACACTAAATTCTGCTTCTCACTTTGCCCAGGATTATCAACTTCGATATTTTGTTTTCGTGAAACCTTAGGCATATAACACAGCGGCGTTGGAAGTGTTGCAAATTTTTTCTTTATGTAAGTCAAATAACTTCGTCTGAAGCGTGTCTCTGACTATCGTTCTACTTGCCATTATCAAATCGTTTGGTCTCCACACTTCCCATAAATTATTTAATGGGGTTTCCGAAATTATTTCACGCCCTTTTGCACAATGTATTCTATCCAGTTGTAATCTAATTAATTTCTTGAACTCGCGTAATTGTTCATCAAGTGTTCTATGATCATTATTAATTTCTTCATAATAGTCTACAAAATTCTTTAGACAATTATGTGGAGCCAAACCAGTAAATGGTGGTGGTTGGACATGATCGCCACACATTATTACTCTTGTATTTGATGGTAATAGCCACTCGAGAAACTTTTGTAATACATCTATTAAAACCGTACATATCTATTCCAAAATCACGACGTCTGGAATAAATTTCTCACCCATTCGATCAGGAGTCCATTCGTCGCCTTTCCATCGAAAGAAACTGTGATAAGTACAAGCATTAATTCCTCGTTGTTTCATCTCTCTCGCAAGTCTGTGTGTCGGTGTCAGCACAATCATGGTTGATTTCCCACGAAATAATTCAATCGCACGAGTCGTCTTTCCTGACTCACCACAGCTGTTTAAATAAACTGTTTTATATCTACATATTGGATCAGATATCGACGGTCCATTCGATAGTTCTGATATCTGGTTATTTTTCAAGTAATTGTTTTCATTCATTCATTCATTCATTCATTCATTCATTCATTCATTCATTCATTCATTCATTCATTCATTCATTCATTCATTCATTTATTCATTCATTCATTCATTCATTCATTCATTCATTCATTTATTCATTGTATATATAATCCATTCATTCATTGTATATATAATCCATTCATTCATTGTATATATAATGCATTCATTCATTCATTCATTGTATATAATGCCTATACAACTCGCCATTAACACTCTATTGGGGGTTGAACGGTTGTATTGTCCTATGTAAATAATATTTAAATATGTGTGTATGTATATATGTATATAATGTGTGACTTCCATTCACTAAATATAACCTCTTAGATTTCTAACGCGTTATTTGACGAATTAGATATCTTCTCAGGGATTATATTTAGTGGTAATCTTGGCCCGGTCAGATGTAATTACAAATGAGGGGTCCTATGAGATGTGTGTTCTCTTATATATATGTAACCTTTACACATTGAGGGGTCCTAATGGGGTTTATCATCATATATCTCTAGTCGTGCTAAGATGAATAAACACTTTAGCACAGAGTTCATCATCATATATAATCGCATAAAATCTCTAGGCGTGCTAAGATGAAGAAACACTTTCGCACGATCAGAGACTTAATTTTTTGAAAAATATATCAATGTCATTTTTGCATAAGAAATATATATATATATATATATTATTTCATATGAATTCTGAAAATATCAATGAGGTTATAACTGAGATTTCAAATTTGAAATCTCAAGGGATTCAATTGTCAGATACATTAAATTGTGAATACTTTCCAATTTCCATGACATTCAAGATAGTATTCAACGGAATGAATATACCCTTCCTAAGTCGTATTCATTTATTAAACGAATTCAACATGCGATATACGACTCAGCGGAGTAAAATTTCTCACTATGAATCCACATGTATACAATACTCAATGAACAGGTATTGCAAGTATACAATAAACACGTTCTCACCTCACAGGTATTATGTGCGCGCTTTTCACCTTGAATGAATTTCGATGGCTTCTGTGGATTATATCTTGCTGTGTTTTCCATAAGTTATATGGTAATGAAGAAAAATATGGTTATATTACGATCATTATTAAACGCATGTTTATCTTTAAGCCATGTTGGCAATTCTTTTCACTGGTTGGTATTTATAAAAATATAAAGTCAGACAATAGTTCTTCAATAAATAATGTATTTATTATGTTCGGATCCAATGGTGACTGCAGCATATAACATATCCTTCTCTTTGCATTGCATTTAATTTCTATCTTGGATGGGTAAATCCGTAAGACCAAAAAACTAAAAAAAAGTCTTATGCATCATGTTTTCATTATGAATGAAAATAATAAGTCCAGCTGGATTTATACAGATCAAAGCGCTCTTAATTATTTTCATGCAATATTTTTTCAGCTTTATCAGACTCGTTCTATATGTTTGTGTGTGAATGTTTGTGTGTGAGTGGGGGGGGGGGGCACAAGACAGATGCCCCTCCCCTCCCGATATTTCAAACAACTGAAAAAATTGTTTTCATGTGTGTTGTGTTCCCAATATGTGTTGTTTATGCTATTTATTTTTATTTTCATTTAATCCTTTCTAACTTTATCTTTCCCATCGGGATTATATGTTATTTTTGAAAGGGGTATTTCTTAAGTTTTCTCTAATGTTTCAATAGGGCGGTTCCTCAGAGTTGGTTTTGTCACCATTTCTGGGTTCCTTTCCTAGTATTTTTTTTGTTGACTCTGGCTAAGGGGTCCACTATATCCAATGTATGCTATTAGTGTTTTTCCTATTTGTCTGAGTACTATTGTATATATATTGTTACGTGCTTAGGCTCGTATAAGCAGTAACACAGAAAGTATGAAAACTAACAAGCTTGTAAAATTTAACAAACGAATTTGTTAAGTATAATTATTTTCATAAAATAAATAAACTTACGGTTTTAGAGAATCAAATCATACATTAGTCCAATATAGAATTCATAAAAATAATCCACTAATGGAATTGCAAGAGTCCTGATAAATAAATGTTCTAATAATTCCAGGTTCGAATCTTGACGATGTAATCCAAAATGGCTGACGATGTCATTTGATGCAGTTCTCGTTTTTAAAATAATCCAAATGAAATTCATGAACACATGTTTTTTTCCAAATAAATAACATAATTCCTCTTGCTACAACGAAATGGCACAATCTCCAGTACAAGGTAATTAAAATAATAACTCAAACAGAAAACACAACACCTACTAAATTGTTCTCTTCCAAACGATAATTTATATACCTGTTTTTACGTAACAAGGGATCACGTGATTTTCTGGAAGTTCATAGAAGGTCAAAGAAAGAGAGTACGATCAAAAAAACACGTACGAATATAATGATCGAGATGAGAATCAACCATTTCTTAAACCCAAGAACTAAAAATAAAAAGATGTCAAGTGGATTTAGCCAATCATTTTAGAAGCTTGTTGACACTGTCTGAAGCAGGGTCAGGAATTAGGTCAACAAGCCAAGATCAAAAACATGTTTACAAATAAATTATGGTCATAGAGATTTTTCTAGAATAATCTCCAAATTAATGAATTTTAAAGGCAAAGTGACAAATTTTGATCTGATATTTAAAAATAAAAAATTTAAATCAAATATATGTAACAATACATATATATATATATATATATATATATATATATATATATATATATATATATATATATATATATATATATATATATATATATATATATATATATAAGTTTTTGTTTGGATAGCCATTCCTATTGAAATATTTTCAAGATTTCTTGTTCAACGATTGGTGACCCGGACCATAAGCAAATCGTCACTTTATTCTTTTAATTCATCATAAATGTTTATTACAAGAATTTTGAATTTTGAAGCAAAGTCTGTTGTACTATTACCGATTTATTTTTCCACTATATAAAAACCCAAATAAGTTATCTTTATTTTGTGTCGTCTTTGCTATTG
Organism: Unio delphinus; assembly: GCA_029339505.1. Lineage (NCBI taxonomy): Eukaryota > Metazoa > Mollusca > Bivalvia > Unionida > Unionidae > Unio > Unio delphinus. The sequence continues at coordinate 1,076,106 of JAQISU010000289.1, read as the reverse complement.
TTTTGTCTATTTCAATGATTGAGACCGACTCGAGACAAGTTACGTATATGTATTTACTCGTCCGATATACTCCTTCTGATATTTAAGTTTTGTTATATTATTTATCTTTCATTAAGGTAATCAGACTAAGTGTTATTGGATTTTTTTTCGTATAGTAATTGGTATTGGTCATTAGAATATTCATTATTAGCGTTTGAATTAGGTCTATTTATTTAATATCTTTCTATCTGTCCATCTATCCCTAAGTCTTGTCGACAGTAAGGACACCAATGATGACCATGATTGTCTTAGGAAGACCTGTTGATCGTGTGACATGTCCATACTATTTCATTTTGCGTTTCGTCGCAATGGTCAATAGCTTTTCATAGGGCCCAATTGCTTGCATAATTCTGTTTCCCACTTCCTCATTCGTGACATGATCTCAATATGAAATGCCAAGCATCCTTCGATCGCATCTCATTACAACAGCTTGTATATTCCTTTCGAGATCCGCTGCGATGATTAATGACTCACAGGCATATAGGAATACAGATGCAACCAAGCAGCGCATCAGTCTTTTTTGTTTGTTAGCAGAATGAGGTATTTCTGTCCTTCCAAACTGTCTTTATCCTTGAAATCGCCGTTATTGTCAGCGCAATCTTGCGCAAAATTTCTGGTTTTGATCCCTCGTCTTCCACGATGGCTCCTAATATCTTAAATATATTAACTGTTTCCAGTTTTGGCCACTAATCATGATGTCAGTGCTGATGCCACTGGTATTGTTGGTCATCATTTTGATCTTCTCTGCACTGATTTCCATACCAAAAGCAGTAGCTGTCCTATCCAGTTTTCCACCAACTGAGCGAGCTCCTCCTGATTATCTGCAAGGCATTGATGTCATCAACAAAGCGATAACAGATTATTATTCTGCCTCAAATACTGACAGTTCCTTCATGGTCTTCCAGTCCATATGTCATAATTCTTCCAAGTGAGATGTTGAAGAGAGTAGGTGAAAGCAAGCAGCCCTGTCTGACTCCCACAGTTGTCCTAAATCAATCTCATATTTGACCGTTTAAGCAAACTGGGCTGGTGGCCTTGCTGTAAAGGCTTTCCGTGACTTTGATCAGGTTAGCATTGATATAATAAAACTTCGTGGTGGACCAAAGGGCTGCATGCCATACCGTGTCAAATGCCTTCTTAAAATCTATAAAGACATGAAAAAGGTCTTGTTGGTGCTGGAGGTATTTCGCACGTAGTATTCATAGGTTGAAAATCTGTTCAGTTGTGCTTCGCTCTGGTCTGAAGCCCACGGCTTTGGTCTGTTTCGACTGCAGGGACATGTTTTGTATCTTATATGTTTTCAGCATGTTCTTATATTTTCCAATATCGTTGTTTATGTCGTTTGTTGTTCTGTAGTGTAGTCACATCATTATTGAATGTGTAAAGAGCTTAGAGCCTCGAAAGACTAAGCACTATACAAAGTCCTCTTTATTATTATTATTAGTGGTAGTAGTAGTAGTAGTAGTAGTAGTAGTAGCAGTAGTAGTAGTAGTAGTAGTAGTAGTAGTAGTAGCAGCAGAGAGGGTGAATCCTACAACCTTTTTAGACAAAAAATTGATTGAGTTCTCTAACGAAAAATAGAGCCTTCCTTCGAAATCTCATATTTTAACCAAAAAAGGAATGTCTCCATTTAGCAAACGGAGACTTTGCGATTTTTCAATCAATTTTGGTCGCAATGTTGTTGTCACTCACCCTCTCTGCTGCTGAACATTCAGTTCTGGTTAACAAAAATAATAAATGATTTCAACCGAATATTTGATCGAGTCCGATACGATATCGTTTCCGAGGGTCATGCAAATTTATTGTTACAAATCAGTACCGGGTTGACTGAGCTACGCTAAAGAAATTTCTAAATTGATTATGATCCATATCACCGCAGCACCAAGTTTGCCAAATATTTCTAAGAGTATGAGTATCAACTCCGTTAAACACACACAATATATTACAGTTATCTCTGATCACTTTTGGAATCTGTGTGTAGCGTTGAGTGACATATATCACGTCCGTGCTTTTATGCCTGCCTCGGGAAAATATTCTGGCAGGATTTGTTTGTTTATCCAGCATCACATCGTCGTATACAACTAAATTGTTAATACTTCCATCGAGATCTTCTACTGATGGTGCCTCGTCAATATCAGTTATAAAATCAACGACGTTCTCACCTTTAATTTCTGATGCATTCTCGTCAAAAAATCCTTTAAAACTTCATAGCATCGTTGATCATCTACGCTAGGGGCAATTAAATACAACTTATCCCACTTCATCCATCTCATTATTAAACTGAGCAACAATTGAGTCTTGCCGGATCCAGATGGCCCGATTATAATCATCCGGATAGAGTTTGGTAGCGCTGCATGATGCTTAACCGGTTCTCTTGCTTTAGTCGCTGAAAAATCAATTATATCCATATCTCTATATATAAATTATGGATCTATATTGTGTGAAGTGTAAAACGCGTACTGGCACAGATGACTTGACGATGATTACAACTAAAAATAACCGATCAGCGCTTTCTGGTAAATGCGTACAATGTGGTACAAAGAAATTTAGATTTGTGTCTATGAGATCTACAGGAAATGATGATTAAAAAAAAAACGAGGAGGTGATATCGCAGCCAAATTGGCAAAGCTCCCTGGAACCCCATGGGCAAAGTACCCCGGAGAAAAGCACCTTCCAGGATATAGCTACTGTGGCCCCGGAACACGATTAGATATCAGACTCGATGATCAAAATCAACCTCGACGTGGTGAAGAACCGATAAACGCCATTGATAAGGCGTGTCATGCTCATGATGTGGCATATAAAAGCAACAATTTGCAGCACAGGCATCCCGCAGATGTGAAATTAATTCATGCGTTAAATGCTATTCCTGATAAATCTTTCAAAGAAAAATTAGCTTCGTGGTTGGTAAAATCAGCTATGAAAGGCAAATTGATGTAAGGTGCCGGTAATTAATAACAACATGGAATCTATTTATTATTCTCCAAAAGGATACTGGTGGGGTAATGCTGCAATCAATAAACTCGCTAGCACTGCAAAAGTGAAAAAAATCACTGCGGCTAATTGGTTATCCAAACAGGCTATATGGCAAATGTATCTACCGCGTCCAAAACAAATCAATTTCTCGCATTTTGATGTTACCGGACCCAATGAAGTTCATCAAGCTGATTTATTTTTTTTACCATATGACAATGATTACAAATACGCGCTAACCGTAGTTGACATTGCGAGTCGATACAAACAAGCAGAGCCATTAAAAACAAAGTCGGCCACTAAAGTAGCTTCTGCATTTGAAAGGATTTATCGACGAGGCCCACTACGCTGGCCAAATCTATTGCAGGTTGATCCTGGCAAGGAATTTCAAGGCGCTGTTTTATCAACGATGAAACATCACAATGTCACCATACGACGAGGACATACTGCGTTACATCGCGATCAGGCAATTGTTGAACGATTTAATCGGACTCTTGCTGAGCGGTTATTTGGATATCAATACGCGAAGGAGTTTATTCAGGATAAAAGGTCCCGTGAATGGGTTAAGAGATTACCAGCTGTGATTACCGCGCTCAATAACGAGATTACTCGAACAATTAACATGAAACCTATCAACACGATTAAAAAGAAGTCTATACCTAAAATGGAAATACAAGGAATTTCACAAAAAGATTTCGAAGAACCAATTCTTGGTAGTAATGTCACTGTTAGGTATTTATACGAACCAGGAGAGCTTGAAGGTGGCACAAAAAGGGCTACTGATCCTATTTGGAGTGTTACTGCACACAAGATATCTACTATAACACGATCAACTAGTAGACCAGCAATCTATAAATTGGATTCAACTGCCCCTCAGCGGGGTTTTACACGCGAACAATTACAAGTAATTCCTGACGAAAATCAATTATCACCGCGGGGTCTTAACTAGAGCCGTTGCGTCTATTACACTCAAGACAAGTCAACATCACATTGTTTCTGATACGACCGAGACTGCTATTCTTTCTGTCTACGGTAAATTGGCGAGGATCTTTATCCGAATAACGCCAACGCATTATACAATTGCAACTTGCGCAGTGATTATTCTGTTGTTGTTTCAGCGTAATTATAAATTCAGCATCAATATCAAATTGTCGTTGTTTTTTTTGTCTTGTTGTTAGTAACCGGATAGTTTTTTATCAATAATTTTAACATCAACGATGCTAGCATCATCCATTGTGGTGTCATCATCGCCTGACTCTGTCAGGACAATTCTTCGAAGTTGATTTATTCTTCGTACTCTGGATACTGCAAGATAGACTAAATTCGACCATTCGATGTGATAATCAACCATCCAAACAATTGTATCTGATATAGTCAATCCCTGTGAAGAATGTATCGTCGCTGCGTAACCTAGCGTCCACGGGGAATTATTAGCACGCAATGCATCTTCAACGACGCTGATATAAACCAACACAATATCATTTAACACTAAATTCTGTCTTTGAAATCCTTCGGATTTTGGTCTTGGAATATCAACTTCTATATTCTGTTTTCGTGTATCCGAAGGCCTATAACACAACGGTACTGGAAGTGTTGCAAATTTTTCTAGATGCAATTCAATTAACTTCATCTGAAGTGTGTCTCTGACTATTTTCTACTTGCAATTATCAAATCGTTTGGTCTCCACGTTTCCCAAAAATCATTCATGTGAGTTTCTGAAACTATTTCACGCGCTATTTCACACTGGATTATATCCGGTTGTAATCTAATGAGCGCTTTAAATTCGTAATCGTTCATCAAGTGATCTATAATCAGTGTTAATTTCTTCATAATAGTCTACAAAACCCTTTAGCCACTCATGTGGAGATCCGCCAACAAATGGTGGAGTTTGGCTGTGATCACCGCACATGACGACTTTTGTGTTTTTGTTTAACAACCACTCAAGAAATGTTTGTAATACATCTAATGACACTGTGCATATTTCATCCCAAATTATAATTTCAGGAATGAATTTATCACCCATACGCTCAGGAGTCCATTTGTCACCCTTCCATCGAAAGAAACTATGATAAATACAGGCATTTATCCCTCGTTGTTTCATCTCTCTGGCGAGTCTGTGAGTTGGTGTTAGCACAATCATGCTGGACAGACGAAATAATTCAATTGCACGAGTTGTCTTTCCTGATCCACCACAACAGTTTAAATAAACTGTCTTATATCTAAATATCGGATCAGAGACAGGTGGTTCATTAGAAAATTCTGATTGAATTTCAATACGGTTACAACAAAGATATTTATCATCCATGGTAACGTCTACGGATTCACAATACTCATGTAGTGTTTCCTTTTTAAATCGCCAACGACCCCAAGCTTCCTCTGGATCTGTGAATGCCGCTACAGCTGATTTGTATTTCTCGTGTATATACATCGAATCAGTAGCTACTCTAACCGCGGTATTAGGAAATCTATTTATCATCGAAAATAGATTAATACAAGCATAGGCTAGCATAGAACTTCTCAAATGTGTGTGTTGGGAATTATATCCATCACAGTAGGTAACAACCGTACCCAATTTCTCACCATTGGATAGAAAAGCATCCTTACGGGATACAAGTTTTCCCTGTTTCGTTAAATCCGTTACAATAAAATCGTATTCAGCGACGTCTATGATCAGCCTCGAAGAGTATTTTGCATTGTCGTATCCTCCACCTTGGGTAAATTTACCGATTATTCTTCGTCCAAAATCTTTTGCTTGTTCTTTTTTAATTTCAAATAACTTCTTAGATAAATTCATGATTTCTTCCTCGCTGAGATCAGGAAATTGTTTTCGTATTTCATTAATTATTTGATCTAGATGGGGTTGTGGTAGCCAAACTTTTTTCTGAGCTCGATTGGATACAATCGCTTCACCGACAATTAACGATTGTAACATCTCACAATCGATCATATATCGTAGTAACACTATTGGCATCCATGCCTTTTCAGATAGGTGTCTACCAAGCCAAACATAACTACACGGATGTAACCCTGTAGCTAATTGGAATGATATCACACGAGCGAATCCAGTTAAATCAAAATCAGGCAATGGACCATTAATCGCAACACGAGTCATTTCATGCGTGGGGTGTCCAAATCGTTTAAAATAGTTACTACATTCCCCATACCCGAGAAAACTTCCAGGATAACACGCGGATATATCAATTGAAATCATACCATCGCGTGAGTATTTTGTGTTCCATAGTCCTCCATGACCGAATTCGACGCAACTCAATTTAACGTCCTCGAGAAAATCACTTCGTGTTGGACGCCATGAGTTTTTTTCTCTTGCAAAGTGAGCTACCACTGATGAAATAGTAAAACTATCCGTTAATAGTTTTTCATGGAAACTCTCCGGTGAAAAATCATTAGCGATTTTTCTCATTCTGTTCTCTAACTCTTCAATGCGATATAATTCACCATTTGGTCTTACAAATTGATCGAATCCTGATTCGGAACCAGCACTACTAAGTAACCACACTGAAACAGGATCATCTTTACACAACGCGTTAATAGTATCGAATAATTTCTTTTCATAGAAAACATCCCCGACGAACTCCTTGGGGATATATCTCACGGTTCGTTCTCGTGGAAATATTGTTACTGCAGGTGTCCACGCGTGTTCGTTATGATCAATAATTTGTATTGGCGCTCCATTTTTGTTATATTTCGGTTCATATAATACTTCTCCGGTTTTTGTCGTTATTGATATTGGAAATCTTAATAATGTTTCTAATTTAGCTATATCAGAAATCTTTGCACCGTGCTGTTTCACTGTCAGTTCCCATTCGGTTATTTTCCTACGTCGCAGATCAGTTAGATTATTTCCTCGTGATGCATTTGTGAAGTGTTCCATTACCCGTGTTGCTACACAATTCAGTGAACTAGAATATTTCATAGGAGCTAGTTTTGTAATATTAGGTTTATCATTTAACGGATATATTCCAGAAACGATTGCTGTTACAGGATAAGATCTCTCGTAGTATGGTTTGTCAATTCCAGTTAGAATTCCTGGTTTGGAATCTCTACTCACAATGACAGTTTTTTTTCCTTGAGGATTGGTTCAAATTTATCCCTGATAATCCATTCGCCTTCGACTTCGATAATGAATTTTATTCTGAAAAAATACTTCTTTTGGGAATTGCTTTGCAATTTACCCTAGGATTTCCATGAAAATCCTTTGGATTTCCCACCAAGGTGTGAAATTATCTCCGCTTCTCTTTCATCATTCATAGTAGCATCGATGTTGGGTACATTGACATCTTCATCAATAATTCGAAATGTCGACCAACAGTGTGCTGCACCGTCTCGGTAGAATTCACTAAAGCACTCCCTGATTTTACCCAGTATAGTTCTATCACCGATTAGACGTTTTGGTGTATCAGAGACTATATCGATATTGAAATTAGCATTTTTCCAGGGCTTAATTTTCGATAATCTCTTGAACTCATTATCGAGATTGAATTTAGTATTTTTCCAAGGCTTAATTTTCGATAATCTCTTAAACTCCTTCAGTATAGTTCTATCACCGATTAGACGTTTTGGTGTATTAGAGACTCTATCGAGATTGAATTTAACATTTTTGAAAGGCTTAATTGCTGATAATCTCTCGAACTCTTCCATGTTATAATTAAAACAAGTATTTAAATAGAGAATTTATATATAATGAATCACTGCAAATGTCTTATGATTGGATCAACAACCCCGTGTAACAAATCATGCAGAGGCGAATTCTGTGGGTATCATTTATAAAGCTTTCGCAACGGTTCCCTTGGCCCTCACCCATGCCTCCGATGTGGGGTGGGCGTCAGGGGAAAATCGATGTTGTGTCTTGCTTGTGGGGGTAAACGATACAGGGAACTAAAACGCTATTATGACAAACGAATCAATGACTCCGTCAGCGACAAAATCATAAAAAACCCTCAAGATTATATCAAGAGGTTTATAATAAATTAGACAAATAGTATTATTATACAAATGAGCCAAGATTTCAGACCCCATCCGGTGCTTGTTAATTACGAAGCCTCCAGTGATGGTGTTGTTAGAAATTGCAGACTAAAGAAGCCGGTTTGATTTCTGAATAATATGGGATCTTTGATGTTTGCAGCCGGGAAGAGGATATATCTTAATCACAGAATAATCTATGAAGTATTTCATGGACCGATCAAAGACGGCCTTGTTATTGATCACATAAATGGCGTGAAGACTGATAATTGTCCTGAGAATCTTCAAGCCATTTCGCAGAGCGATAACCTTTTAAAAAGCAACGCTGGTAGGCACTCAAAACGCCCTAGGGGGATCAAATCGTTTGATTTAGAAAGCAACGAGGAGAGAATCTTTCAATCAATAAATTCGGCCGGTAGATACTTTGATATTTGTAGACCTTCGATACAAAGAGTAGCGGGAAATATAATTAAAACTTCTCTGTCAAAAAAAAAAATGGTCACAGAATAAAATTCGTATACACTTGAAACGATTTAAGGGAGATAAATCCTTTATGTATAAATCCAACAACTCAATACACTCTACCTACTAAGTTCCCTTGTATTATGACGTCAAAGGAATTGTGCCGTCTGCTATTACCTGTAGAGAGAGGTATATAATTGACTAGGCGCGCACACACGTGACTGTAATGGAGTAATACATAGCTTCGGTAGTTGTATTCTAAAACCTTTTATTGTCGCTTTGGCTAAAACTGCATTATTTAAACAGTCGTATTTTTATTTCATGTGTGTGGGGTGGGTGGACCAGCAGTAAAGAAAAAACATTATACGCGTTACCTGTGTTCGCTCAGCCGGAACGAGAATGAAATCCTAGTGTTTTCCATTCATTGAAGTAAGTGGGCGTGGTTAAAATCACTATGTGCGAGTTGTATTTTTCTGTGTGTAAAAGTATTTTGTTTTCCTTTTTTTCTGTATGCATTTTTATAAATACAGTGAAAACTCTCTTATTGTTAAGTATACATGTCTTTCCTCCTCTATATTGATCAGTACACTGGCGCAGGCATGCGCGACCTTCAGTACAAACATACCTCTGTTTCCCACCCTGTATTATCGGTATTTCACTGACGCAGGTATGCGTGACTGATATTTACATGATATTTTAAACAACAGTTATATTATTTATTTTTGTGAAATTAGTATTTTATTTCCTAAATACGATGAAATTTCTGTTGATACAGTAAAATTGTCTATTTTAAAAATCTCTTATTGTTAAGTATAATCAGAAGATATATATCTATTTAAAAATCTATATTTTGTATGACAGTCCCGTAGTCTAAACGGTAGCGTGTTTGTCTTGTAAACACAGATCTATCAACTACGTGTTCGGTCCCCATAGCAGATACATTATTTGATGGCGAAACGAAAGATGTTTTTCTATTAATTGGGGGTGGGGTAGCGGACCCCCTCACCCAAACCAACATTGTAACTCATGCTATCGCATTCTCGGTAGCGTTGGTTGGTGTTTTTTCCAACTCATGCAACCATGAATTTGATTTCATGGGTCGCCATGTTGGTTTGGTTTACCACGCCCACGCCACAATAACATCCAATCAAACATATACCTTCTGAGAGATCTAATTCAGTGTTTGCTGAGTTAGACCCCTCGCCGGAGATTATGTGTTTGTCAAAGCAATTGGGTGTAAAATAAATGGTATAAATTGATGCGAAAAGCTCTGCATTCACATGAGGAACCCAATAGGGTAGCACAGAATGGGCTACCGGCTAAGACACAAAGACACAAAGGCCTGAATAAGGGACTCATGAATTAATAACCGCTCATAATTTATAACATTTATTTTGCATTTTTTTTTAATAATTAGAGATAAAATATATTATATAAATAATGGATATCAGCGATGTAAATGTTATAATTGCCGAAATCTCAAAGTTAAAAAATAACGGTATAGTATTATCTAAAGATCTCGACTGTGACAAGATTACCGGAATATGAAGATATTAAGTATCAGTCTAGTAAGGGTCGTTATGTTTTACCTAAGATGTACAGGCTCGTGAAAGGAATTCAAAAATCCATCAATGCTTGTTTGTACGGTAACGACATTAATGTATTTATAACGCTATTTAGCACCGTTGAAGCAATACGTCAAAAGCTCGGCCAAGAGTATCAAAAACGAGCTAAAATTAGTTCTAAAGTTCGTGATCTTAGAAAAATATTAGTCGAGGAAAAACCAGTATCTTAACCACGTGAGCGTTACTATAAAATAGTAAAGTTTCAGTAAATTTAATACAATTTATTTTTTTTAGCGTTTTTTGTAACTACATAGGATTTTCTCCTGAAATAATACTTAGCAGTTTGGGTTTGCTCATGCAGTTATGTGCGTACTGGATGATCTGGTCGTGGTAGCAAGTAATCACCGCGATGCCTCCATTTTCACGTAGTTGTTGTTGTTGCCGCGTCGTTAACAAAAATCGTTCATTGCCGTTCTCAGATATTACAATTCTGAAACCCCCAGCTATGTTATTTCTGAAACACTCGCGGATAGCGTCGTACAGTTTAATTTTATCTAATAACTCAGTATTTAATTGTGGTAGTTCACATTTAAAAACTCAGTTCACAAACAATATATTGTAGGTGAATCGCTTACAACTAGATTAGCCAGAGAGCGGCTAGCAGCAATTAAAACGTTTATACCGGTTCGAGACAGACTTCGCGAGAAACTTCAACAACGACAACAAGCGCAGACTGACTTTTCTGTGTCAAGTGAACAACTGTTTACACCGATACCAAGTGCGACCAAAGATGTGAAAACAGCAACTGAACGAGCAATATTTAGAGATATTACTGAGGAGGGCAAGCGACGAGAAGTACCTGTTCTTGGTGTGCTTGAAAAGATAGCAGCAGAGACCGAACAAACACGCACAGGGATACAACAACTATCCAATGATATAAAAACTCAGCGCGAAATTGAAGAACGCGAAGAAGAACAACAAGGTGCAGCTGCAGGAAGAGACTATTCACCTAGAAATATATTTACAGTTGTAGCATTAAATAGAATTGAAAAACTCGATACGGATTCCGAATTAGCTGATTTTGCTATAGAACATTTTCCAAAGGGTAAAATAGATAATTTATTAAAATACGGGTTTGAAGATGTTATAAGAAACAGAGACACTTGGGCATCAAAACGATATTTAGCGGAACACGGCGGGAATAGAATCTCAGCATTGTATCACCCTGGTTATAATACCTTTCTAGCTGTGGTTAAAGGCGGTCTAAAACCACCACCTTATATGGAGGATCCAATCCCGGAACAAATGGACATAAAAGCAGAAGCCGGTTCTAAGAAAACAAGTGGAAAAGGATATTCAATTAAAAATCCTTTGTATTTCAACGCAACCGTGACATGTCCTGGTAATATTCTCAGTGATATATCACGGCTGGAAGTACTTATGGGTGGAAAGCGAGCTGGAAACAACTCCGTCGAGATAATTAATGAAGCAGCTGATATCTGCAGACGATTATTTACCGGCGGTATCATGGACATTAATGTATATCGAGAACTCATTGCTAAATTAGTTGAAAATCACAGAGACGCTATACGTTATGATGAAAATCCAATGGATGTAAGCGATTGATCACTAATTGAAAAACTACTAGTTTTATAACAGGATGATTATACACTACAACCATGATAAACCCGTAAGCGTCTACGTGGTGAACTCACGATTGCCTGTTTATAGAGCGTGGTACGGAGATGGTTTCGGCAGTACCATTGCGGGGTTATTTACAAGAATGGCTCCCAAGGTGGCACCGCTAGCTAAGCAATTATCAATGAAAGCCATTGATATCATTCGTGATAAGAGACCCAGCAAAATCGGAGATTTCGTTGGAAATCTTGCCGGAAAGGCATTTTCTGCTGCTAAAGATAAAATAGCATCATTGGTGCGAAAGAAACCAACAGTACTGCCATCAACTACAGGGATGCCGGCAAAAATCAGCAAAGCAATAAATAACGCAGTGGAAGAAAAACTAGCGTCGTTGACTCTGTCGCCAGTAACAGATAACGCTATCATGAACGCGATAGCAGGAAGTGGTTTGAAACGAAAAAGAAATTCGAAGAATTTTCAACGACGATGATTACAAAGAGTTACAACGCTAGCGTTTCCAATTGAAAACAATAATATGTTATAAATGTTTAAACGACAGCTGATCCCGCGCTTGATATGGAATCCCCAGTGCGCAAAGATGATTCCGTCCGTGATTATCAATACTATTCCTATCATGCAATACAACCCGACCTACGATCGCGAGTTGAACTTCAAGTTCAAGATACCAGTAAATACATTTTGCCGTGTGAAGCATTTATCGAAATAGAGGGAAAACTTGTAACAAATGTTGCAGCTGATACCCCATATGCAGGTGACCCAAATATCCGAGTTGGTTTTGTTAATAATGGCATAATGGCGTTATTTGAAAGTGCAAGATATCTCATTGATGGAAAAGAAATTGAATCAATAGAACGCGAGGCTGATGTTGCAACAACAATAATCGGACTAGCGAGATATTCTGATGATTATACAAGATCGGCTGGTCCGTCTATGATGTTTGCAAAGGATACCTCTGATAACACTGACCACCTTCAATACATTAAAGTGTTAACACCGCAAGACACTTCAGTTGCTAATCAACAAGAAGCAGCTAATCCAGAACGTCGAGCTAGACCCGGAGCTGCGTTTGATATTCTCGGAGGTGTTAATAGTAATTTCAATCTAGGGTTTGCAACACGAAAATTAGCATTGGAAGGACAAGAGAAAAAGTTTTCGTGTGCAATTCCACTCCATCACATATTTGGATTCTGCAGAAATGTCAGAAAAGTCATCTATGGAGCCAAACACACAATCGCGTTAATGCGAAAAGACAATGACAACGATGCAATTTGGCGTACTGGTGCCGCTGAGGGTAAAGTTAAAATAACTAAATTAGTATTGTGGATGCCAGTAATGACCCCATCAATTACCAGAGAAGAGCGGCTACTCTCATTTATGGAAACGGGTGGCAAATCATTGCTAAGTTGGCTAACAACAACGACTGCTGTCAAACTGGATAATGTCGATGATATATTCACATGGCACTTGGCATCAAAACAAGGCGTTTCAGCTCCACGTCATATATTTATAGCACTGCAGAATAATGAGCGAGTTGGTAATCAACAACGGAGCCATATGATATTTGATCAGTTAGGTGTTAGAGAAGTCTCGCTGAGAATAAACCGACAACAATAACCAACCGAGGATATACAACTTGATTACAACAATAACTATATAGCACGTGTATATCATCGGATGCTGTCATATATGGGTCGTGATCAAAATGTTGATACAGGTTTACAAATATCACAACTCGATTTTAAGAAATTGTATCCGATTTATTACTTTTCGAGGGAACATCTTGATTTAATGAGACAATCCGTTGTTGACATACATTTTAGGGCTCGTATAGCTCCTGGTGGTATTAATTATAGAACGGTTGCTGTCATTCTCAGCGACAAGCCAATGTTGTCAGAAGGAGTTGGCGGACGAATGAGACTTATTGATGCACCAGTGGAGAATATGTAAATGAAACTTTTCGAGTTTCCAATTAGATCAATTGAAAGCATAAATGTATTTTACAATAAAATGCCATATAATGTTGTTAGTGTCAAGCTGACTGATGGTCAGGTCAAGAAATTGCAATCAAAACCCGCTAAAGAATGTGGAACCACAATAACGTTGAAACCAGCGCAGATGTCCGGTGGTACACATACAATATCATTAACGGATCGTCAAATAAAACATTTCAATGATGCGTTAAAGAAACGGCGAGAGGGTCAAATTGATTTTTCGAAAGCTGCAATCGCAAACATGATAAAATCGGGTGGTATATTTCCATTGTTAGCCGCAATACCAGCATTGATTTCAGCGGCTGGCCCAGCGGTGGCGAAAGCGGCAGCGTTGGGAGCCGTTTGTACCGCGGCAGGGATGGCATTGAAAAAGGCAACTGGGAGCGGGTATAAAAAAAGGAAAAGGTCTCAGACTACCAGGAACCCCGTATTCGTGGTACAGCGGAAAAGGTCTAAGACTAGGACCGGTTTATTAACTCAAAAATCTTCGATTTCCAAACCTTTGATTCAGGAATCTTCGATGGTTCCTATGTCCAATTTTGATTTACTCGATGCTGCTAAAAAACTCGCCATAAAAACCTTCAGAGGTGTCTTTATGAAAGATCAATTACCAGCACAACCCAACAGTGTTGAAACCGGTATCATTAATCTCGATAACAGCACCGGACCTGGAACTCACTGGGTTGCATATGCTACTGATCCACGTGGGGTTGTCTATTTTGATTCATATGGATTAGCCCCGCCAAAAGAGTTTATGCGTTATATAAACCGCTTAAAAACTTTTCCAATGAAGACTTGGTATTCTACGCTACCAACACAACAAATGAATGATCCACCAATATGCGGCAGCGAAGTATTAAATGTTCTTGATGCTATTTCTAACTCCTTGGGTAACCAAAGGGGAAACCACCACATGTTGTCGTAAATGAATACACCAGCAATCGCTGGCGAAAATCATAGATTTTTCAACGAAACGTTTTTAGAGAGAGATTTTTACAATATTATGATTGATATTTGGGGAAGACCTCTGAAACCTAAACCCGATGACACTGCAACGGGTGATATAAAAAAAAAATTAAAGATGAAATAGCTGAGACGTTGAATTTAACAAGTGTTGACCCGAACGAAATAGTTATATTTCAAGATAGTCTGATAAAATTGAAAACTAGTAATGTGTCGTTGGATGATATTTTGGTTAAATAACAAAACGCAATCAAGGATATTATCGCGTTATTTTCCGATCAGGGTAAATTGAAAACTAGTAATGTGTCGTTGGATGATATTTTGGTTAAACAACAAAATGCCGATGAAAACTCTATTGCGCTGTATTCCAGCGGCGGACGACTTAAACCAGGCGCACTTGTGTATACGATCACCGACGCAATTGCCGCCCACGACCGTAATCTGGATGATCATATACGAAGTTATAATACTTTTCGCAAAAATATCGTACATAAGTTCTTTGGGTCTCCAATGGTAGTTACACCATCTATCGCTGAAATTAAAACGTTTATTGATGAGACGAAAAACTTCATCGAAGACATCAAAACTGATTTTCCGAGGATGATAAAAATCATTGAAAAGGCAAAAATACCTCATGAGAAAACCAATAACGTAGTATACACGATCCAACACTGATCATTTGCGTGGACACCTACAAACAACAAATTAGATATCACTGCCACCGTCAAGGGTATTTATCGATTAACACTAGTAACAACGACTCAATTTAATATATCATCGTCGAGTTCATCCGGGGTCAACAATACGATTTCAACGATCATCGACAAGGATACAACTGAAAAGTTCACGATAACATCTACTGATACAAATTTGGTTAGGGTTTCAACAACGTGGTATGTGGAATTCGTAGCGGATTTAAGTAAATAACTTAATTGAAAGGAAAATCCTTCGAATTTCACAATTGAAAACGCTAGCGTTTTTAAAATAAAAATGATTTCATCAACGCAATGTCGCTATTATCAAGTCAGAGAATTTCAAACTAGACCCATAACCCTCGCCGAGGAGTATCAAATACAAATCAAAAAATACCGACGAAGAATCACCGCAATTGATATTACTATGTACTCGGTGTCAAGCGTTCTCGCTGGTGCCGGAATAATACGAGCATCTGTTACAATCATTGCCCCGGTCGTAGTTCCAATTTGCATTTCTGCGGCGGCTACAATCGCGGGTATATCGACCGGGATAACAAAAAAAATATCATCATGCAGCCAGAGTAAACTGCAAGATTACTTAATTCAATTTCATGTTGTATCAACTGCATACTCGCAATTATCCTCGATGATATCGTCGTCACTCGATAATACAATTATATCAGATAGTGAGTTCTCAGCGATGGTCGGTATTTTTGATTGCGCGATATCAAAATTAGAAATACAACAACAGTATAGCAACGATGACAACACCGATAGAATTACTTCAACAAATAGTGGAAATTACAAACCCAGTACAAACAAGCATGATATCAATAACATCGACGAATCCTGAATTCAGTGTGAATTTCCCCAGCCCAGTCCCGGTGAAGGAGATAGCGCTTGCAAAACTACGAATTTATCACAGTTGGCCTAATATCAGATCAAAATCATTTGGTGGTCAACAAATAAGAATAAACCAGACGGGACTCCAGACTGGAACGTCGTTTCAATACCAACAGGGTCATATCAAATTGAACAAATCAATAATGAGTTCGAGCGTAGAATTAAATCGATTACTGGAAAAGAATCAAAAATCGCTATAACGGTTCATGAGCCGACGCTATCATCGCAATTGAAATAAGCACAGAAGGATACGTCGTAGATATATATAACAGCTCAATCAGAACCGTGCTAGGATGGCCTGAAAATCCACCTCAAGGAATCGTTATTGCATCACCCGAACTTAAAAAATCTGATTATTTCACAGACAAAATAAAACCTGATAATCCAATAAAAAGTTATAAAGAGTTCAGTGTACCTATAGAGTTTTGTGGGACAGTACACCAACATTTTATGGGGAGTGGACAATCGCATGTGTATCATTTTGTTGACGACTATAGAATTAGTGAAAATTTCACAGCGATGAATAAGGATTTTTCACTGTTTCTAAAATCTCTTAAATCCGGTACTCTCACTCGAGATGAATTTATCAGTGTTGTAGAAACATGTAACAAAATCAACGACGATATTGAAAAATAAAATTTACAAATTAATCGATTTATACTCGATCATGAAAACCCCATATCGAAAACAGAGTTTGCAGACAAATATAATATCCGCGTTGAAGATATATCAACATTTAAACTACCCGGATATAACGTACCAGAATTAAAGAAACAACTTAACGACACCATCGATATTGGATTTAAAATAATCTATGACGCATGTAAAAGGAAACTAATGAAACATTTATTAATCCTGACTCACAATAGTGACCCAGACGGTGGCGGCAGACATATCGCTCAGTTCAACGTGAATATTTCATCGGTGATTGCGCTCAATTTAGTATGCGATGTTATCGAAGGAAGCTATTAAATTAATCTCGAACGATCAAATCAAGCTCAGCAAGGATATATTCTATACTCATTTGCACCAATAGCTCCTCCAGGATTTTAATAATTGAGTCTCCGGTTAATCCAGTCTATATGCGATGCCATAATAATTCGCTAACGAGAATTAATTTCAAACTCACAGACCAGTCCAATAATCTGATTGATCTACAAGATGAGGTTTTAAAAATTAGTCTGTTTGTGAAATCTTAGTGATTTTCATTATTAACCCATAGCAGCAGAGAGGGTGATGCCAACGACAATGACAACATCGTTGTAAGATTGACCGCTTATAAAACGTCGCCTTGGAACGTTGTAGTGTCGCCGCCCCCCTCCCTCTGTTTGTGACCACTATCATCGTAAGATTTTGTTTTAAACCAAATCGCTTACGAAATATTTGTCTAAAAAGGTTGTAGGATTCACCCTCGCTGCTGCTGTAGTAGTAGTAGCAGTAGTAGTTATATTAGCATGACTTTGCTTGAGTGACATATAATGCTGACCGTACGATAGTTCTGACTTTGTTGCAAATTGCCTCTGCCAAAACATTTATTTAATACAAGCATTAATGTGAAATTTTTTTTCTTTAGAATTTACTTCTTTCAGTCTATTTCTTCAGATCTTATGTATAAGGATACCAAGTCGGATTCATCAAGATAAGACATTTTACATACTTTTGTGTTGAGTCATAAGCTGCTCCAATGATTGCCTACCTTTGGTTTTACACATTTACAACGCCTTAAAGTTGTCATTTTATTTTATATTTAATGTACTAATTTCGTATCTATATACAAAGTATTATTTCGCTAGACAATCTTTGCTCTAAATGCCAAGCTTAACGTTTTAAGTGGTTTATTGTTCAATGTCTTTGCTAATTCAGATTCATCAAACATCACCTGGCTAAATTTATAACGTCCTTTTCACAATATCTTATTAACAGGCAAATGTCTTTTTTATTATTGGTAATAATTGAAATGTTATTGTCATTCACATATGTTTCAATACAAATAGAGGTGTTGATACCTTTAAAGCAAATGCAAATCAAGTCTCAATATCTGTCCATAGTACGCGGAGCAATATTTTAAAACGAATTACAATGTTCGCCTCCAATTCACATCCATTTTGTACTTCTGTTCATTCATTTTCTCTAAAAAACGGGTATACCTTGTACACATACATATGCTTATCGATAACTTCTTAGCGTAATATATCCGATTAATATGTTCTCCTTTTATATATTCCAATGTATGTACTGCAATGTCACCTAAGAGCACTTTGAAAAATATAATCGCTTCAGTTAATATTTGGTACATGTCCTTCTGCAAAATTTAATGTATATTTATAAATCTTAACCGTCTGACATATTTAGTATTCTGATGTTGAACATGTGTCAAATTATAGATAACCGAAAATGTACATCCATAATTCAGATCTGTCGCTTGGATGACAGGTTTTATTTGGAGTCATATATATTGACCTATCAGAACTATTATTAAATCCAGTCATTACCTGAAGCATCCATCCATGTTCGGCATTCATTTGTATCAAATATACATATATATATATATATATATATATATATATATATATATATATATATATATATATATATATATATATATATACATATATATATATATATATATATATATATATATATATGGATCGATCGATGGATGGATGGATAGATAGATAGACGTAAATGTTGTTACAGTTGTTTGGGAAAATATGAGCGAGTTTTCCGGATGGATTTACTGCACGACGTTGTGAGTTCAGTATATCCATCCGAGAAAACGAGTTTATATTTTACCATACAAATGCAATATAATTTTTATGATATGCTCATATTACTTTTATTACATGCTCATTTTCTTAATCTGCCTACGACTTAATGAGAATACAAAAAATGCATTTCTAGAAAAAAGGTAACTGAATTTAAGCCATGTTCCAAACAAAACACACAAGCAAAGTTTCATTTAGAATACAACAACAGCATTAATGAACACATAACTCCGCCCATGTACATTTGAACTTAGTCGCGCTAGACATAAAGTTTGAAAGAAAATAGCATTCTGGTCTACATAACATCGAAATTTAGTTTCATATTCTGAAGATATGCGCACTGAACATTTTTCATTAGACTGAATTAAACAGATTTTCGTACTTCTGTCGAATCGGCTAAACTTCGTGGCAATCATTAGATTTTTCTAAGTGAATTCTACATTAGGTATATCGGATTTTAGCAGCAGCTGAGTAGCATTCTTCTGTTCTGTCATTGACTGTTTGAAATCATAATGTGGGGGAAAATAGTAGGTCTTTTCAATTGCAATTATCAACAGGACGCTATATAATTTAATGTTTATTTCATTTTTAGTGCAGTTGTTTCGATGTAATTGCACTTTGAATGTAATCGAAATTAAAATACAATTTTGAAATGTGTAGTCAAGCTTGATAACCCATGACATGCCTCATGTAATTCGGATTTCCAGAGCCAATAAAGTATATTTTGACCACTTTAGGTTGGAAAGCTGTAATTATAAATTATGCCATTCTTATTACCAGCTAAAGAAGCAGCAGGGAGGGCGAATCAGACAACCTTTTATTGAGGCGTCCATTTGGTAAACCAAGACTTCCTCCAAAATCGTAAAAATAAAAGTTTCCTTTATGGACGCAAAGTCGTTGTTGCACACTCCCTGCTGCTATGGGGTTAACAAAAATGTTTTTACGATGAAAGTCCTTAGACGAAAATCCTTTTAGCATTTCACAAACAGACTAATTTGTAAAACCTCATCTCTTAAATCAATCAGATTATTGGATTGGTCAGTTAGTTTGAAATTAATTCTCGTTAACGAATTATCGTTAACGAATCATTATGACATCGCATATAGACTGGATTAGTTGGATCCTCAGTTATTAGAAACCCTGGAGGGGCTGTTGGTACAAATGAATATAAAATATATCCTTGCTGAGCTAGATTTGATCTTTCGAGATTTATTTGATAACCTCCTTTGATAACAACATATACTAAATTCAGTGCAATCACCGAGGATATATTGACGTTTTGATGAGCTATATGCCGCCCGCTACCGTCTGGGTCATTATTATGCTTGAGGATTATTGTTTTTTTTCCATGCGTCATGAATCCGTTTGAAACCATCATCGATGGCATTATTGAGTCTTTTCCTTAGAGTTGCTACATCGATGTATCCAGCAAATCTAATTTGAGATATATTATCCTCTCTCAACGAGAAAGCAGGTAAAATTCGTTGTCGTTTTTATCCTGTGTTATTAATCACCATTTTTAATATTTGATTATGAATATATTCTACATTGAATATAATCTGATTTAATATTTCTACGTTTTTTGATAATTTCTTCCGGTTATATAATTATCAACTCTATCATGTAGAAGAATTTTACGCCTGTCAAATGTATGATAAAAAGGACCAAACAAGTCTTTAAAATCGACATCTTTTACTGAACCAAAATATTGATAATCTTGTTCATTTTTATTTACAAATGTCCAAAGTAGATGATTTCTTTCACCACTGATATAAAGTTCTATTTTTTCTCCCTCTACTTTTTTATTTTAGCTATATGAGTCTTAATTATTTAGTTATATCGCTATCTTTTGCATCGGGATATGATTGTTAATCAGAAGTAAAATCAGATTTTGTACGTTCGGGTAAAGTTCGATAAGATATTGCCTGAGGTGGGTTTTCAGGCCATCTTAACACGCTTCTTATCGAACTCTGATAGATATCTACGGCATACACGGGTGAGTTGATCTCAAGCGCGGACGATAACGTCGGCTCATGGACTGTAATAGCGATTTTCGGTTTTTTTCCAGTAATTGATTTTATTCTGCGTTGTAATTCATTATTGATTTGTTGGATTTGGTATGACCCAGATGGTAGCGAAACAACGTTCCAATCTGGAGTACCATTGGTTTATTTTTACTCGCAAACACTAGGGAATTATTTGGTTGCTGACCACCAAATGATCTTGATCTAATATTTGGCCAACAATGGTATACTCGTAATTTTGCTAACTTTATCTCCTTAACTGGAACCGCAGTAGGGAAATTCACACTGAATTCACGATTCGTTGAGGTTTTTGAGATCATGCTGGTTTTCACCTGTGTGTTTTTTTCTGCTATTCGTTGAAGTAGTTCTTGCAATGTTGCCATTGTTATTATATTCGTGTTGCTTTTCTAATTTTGACATCGCGGAATCATAAACACGTACCATCGCTGAAAACTTACTATCGGATATTAATGTGTCAACTAGTGACGACGATATCATCGAGGATAATTGTGAGTACGCAGTAGACACAACATGAAATTTAACTACGTTATCTTGCAGTTTCGCTGGCTGCATGATGATATTTTTTGGTTATAATTGAAATAATTCCCCCGATTGTTGTCAACGCGGATATACAAATCGGGACGGTTACTGGAGCAATCAAAGTTACCGACGATAATAATATACCAGCACCGGCGAGTACACCGGATACTGAATACACGGATACATCAACAGCGGTGAGTCTTCGTCGGTATCTTTTTCATTTTTACTTGATACTCCTCACTGAGTGTTTTGAGTTTAGTTTGAAATTCTCTGACCTGATCATATCGGTACTGTTGTGATGAAAGTTTATTTATTACAACAGAATTCAGTTTAGTTGTTTACTTATACATGGTACGATCTCCACATACCATGTTGCTGAAACTACCCAAAGTATTATCCGTGTATGATATTGTGAATCGTTCAGTTCTTCCTTTGTCGATGATCGTTGATATTATATTGGTGACCCAAGATGAACTCGTTGATGAAATATTAAACTGAGTCGCTGATATTAGTGTTAATCGATTAATACCCTTGACGGCCGCGGAGACATCTAATTTGTTGTTTGTAGGTGTCCACGCAAATGATCCATATTATATCGAGTACACGTTATTTATGATATTTTTTTGTTCGTGAGGGATTTTTTTTTCCTATAAGTTTTTCAATCATCCTCGGTAGATTATCCCTGACGACATCGTTTATCGTTTTAATATCGTCGCGAACAACATCTTTTCGCCGATTAGTCGCTGTTATTTCATTAAGTTTTGTGATAATATCAGCGAGATCTATTTTAACATCATCGGGTTTAGAATTGTTTTTACCAAAAAAATTATCAATGGAGTCATCGGTCCTGTTAAAGTTGTTACGTAACGTAGTAAATTGAGATACATGAGTGTCATACTCGGATCGCAACTGTGACAAATTATCCATGCAGGTTTCTATTTCCGTGAGTTTCGGTGTGGTCACCGGTGGATTTCCAAGGAAATCTAATGGAGGTTTGTCAATATTGTCAATTATATTTCTTTGTAATTCAGAAAACTGATCAAATTTAGTTATATGGTCGTGACATTCATCACGGAGTTTTTTAAATGGTTCTAAATTGTTAATTCTATCCACAATAGTTGCAACAAGTACACCCGTTTTGAGTTTACCCTCCTTGGAAAACAACGAGATAGTGTATTATACTGCGTCGCATTGTTTAACTAAAATAGCATCAAGGGAAATATTACTAGTTTTCAATTTATCCTGACTATCTTGAAATACAACTATTTCATTGGGATCGACACTTGTTAAGTTCAACATCTCAGCTATTTCATCTTTGATTATTGTTTTTTACATCACCGATTGCAGATATTTCCGCGGTGTTTTTTTATTATATATTACATTTCTCTCCTTTAGTAATTCATTATTGCGTATTCGTATACGACTTTATAAGGTGATTCAGATGATGCTGAAACCGCCTTTTACATTTCAAGGATTTTTTGTCCACACGAGTTTTCAAGTAAGCCCAGCATGGATAACTCTGAATACCAAACAGGAACTGAACAATCCAGCTTGGATATATACTCAAGAAATCCTCCTTCTTTATAGGAAGGAAATCCATGCGGGTCAAAATAAATGACACATTGTGGATGTATCACGTAACACACCCAATACTCTAGATTTATTGCTAAAACCGATAGCAAGTATACCGGTTTCAAAGCATTTTGGTTGTGTTGGTAATTGATTTTCCCTGAATATACCTCTGAAATATTTTATTTGGAGTTTCTTTACTATGTCAGTCGTGTTAAGATTCAAATTTTCAACTATGGGTTTTGTTGATATATCAATCATGTTAAGATTGGACATTTCAACTATGGGTTTTGGTAATATGTTAGCAGAAACAGGTTTATAAAGCCACACTGTTAGTTTATTCACTTGTTCGAATAACCTTCTCCAAATATCAATCATGTTTATTCTATATTACGTTCTCTCTAAAAAGCGATTAATCGTATATTCGTGTAGGGTTTTCCCGATATTGAAATAGCGTTGAGGACATTTAATACTTTTATACTGAATATTGGTGGGTCATTCATTTTCTGTGTTGGTAGCGTAGAATACCAGATAGGAGCTTTTAAGTGGTTTATATAATGCATAGATTCTTTAGGCGGCGCTAACCCATATTAAGCGAAATAAACTATTGCACGCGGATCAATCGCGTATGCATCCCAGTGAGTTCCAGGTCCGCTGCTGTTATAGCGATTAATAACATCGGTTTCAACGCTGTTTGGTTGTGGTAATTGATCTCTCATAAAAACACCTCTAAAGGTTTTTATCGTTAGTTTTTTAGCAGCATCGAGTAAATCAAAATTTGACATGGGAACTATTGTTAATAAACTGTACCTAGTCTCAGGCCTTTTCCGCTGTACCATGAATACGGATCTCCTGGTACTGTTAGACCCTTTCCTGATCGTTTCTTTTTTGTATCCCTGTCCGGTAGCTTTCTTTAGTTCCATCCCTGCCGCTGTATCAACGGCTCCTAGCGCGGCGGCTTTTGCTACCATTGGGGACGCTGCCGCATTCAACACTGGTAACGCAGCGAAAAGTCGGAATATACCACCTGATTTTATGATGTACTTAATCGCAGCTACAGAGAGAGAGTGATCTGAACACCATTTTTATCTTTGATGGCATCATTGAAGGGTTTTATATGACGAGCTGTCAATGACTGTTTATTGTGACAACAAGACATCTGATTTTGCTTCATCCATATTGTGGTTCCACATTTTGGTTAGATGATTCCGATTGCAATTTTGTAATTTGACCAGGAGTTAACGTAACACTAACAACACTGTATAACATTTTATTAATAACAGATTGATCTAATTGCTACATTACATATTTTTGAAAATATTACATATTTTCCACTGGTGCATCCATTACCTTCATTCAACTACCAACACCTTCGAGTAGCATTGATTTGTCGCTGAGAATTACAGCAACTGCTGTGTATTCGGGGATAGTGGCAGGATGGGTTACACGAGCTCGAACGTATTTTTCAACGACGGATTATCTTGTTAAGTCAAGATGTTCCTGTGATAAGTAATAGATGGGATATAGTTTTCTAAAATCAAACTGTGATATTTGCCGAACAGTATTCGCATTATTATAGCGTCCCATATATGACAACAAAAGATGATACACGCGTGCTATTTGGTTGGTTCTGTAATCAAGTTGTTTATCCACAGTTGGTTCCTGTTGATCATTTACCTTCAACGAAACTTCATTACACCCAATATGATCAAATATGATATGGCGGCGTGTTTGTGAACCCAATCGCGCCTTATCCTGTAACGCAATAAATATATGACGCGGAGCTGAAACACCTTGTTTTGATCCCAGATGACATGTAAGTGTACCCTCAACAGTATAATCCATGGTATCTGTGGTCACTGTTAGCCAACTTAGTAATGATTTGCCGCCTGTACTCTTAAATTGATAGTAATTTTTGCTCTACGCTGATTGATGGATTCATTACTGTCATCCACAGTGTTAGTTTCGTTATATTCACCTTGCCACGGTCATCATCCGGATTTGCAGGATCTGCCGGAACCCTCCAGATTGTATCATTATCATCACCCTTTCGCATGAGTGCTACTGTATGCTTCGCTCCATATATAACTTTTCTAACATTTCTGCAGAATCCAAATATATGATGTACTGGAATCGAGCATTGGAATAATCTACGATCTTCTTCCCATATTGATATACGTGGTGCAGCTCCTAGATTGTAATCAGGATCATTATTTATAATCATATCTTCGATATTAGCAACATCAACAGGAGGAACAGCACGATTATTTGGTTGTCTTATATGGAGTCAGTCTAGCGTGATCATTAATATATTTAGCAAACATCATAGATGGACCCGCCGATCTTGTATAATCATCGGAGTATATTGCCAACCCCACTGTTGTTGTGGCAACATCAACATCGTTTTCTATAGACTCGATTTCTCTGTTATCAATCATGTATCTAGTGCTGTTAAATAGCGCCATGATTCCATTATTGACAATATCGACTTTGGCACCACGGAGATATGGTGCTGGTACAGCAGGAGTAGCAGCAGCTGTTACAATTTCTCCTTCTTCTACGAAAAAAGATTCAGAGGGTAGAAAGTATTTGCTAGTATACTGGACTTGACGGTCGACTCTTGATCGACTATTTAGTTGTACTCCATTATAGGCATAGTACTGATAATTCAGTAGAGAATCATTCTTCAGCACTGGGGCATCTAAATTAAACGCTTTGTCAGGATCCGATTTGAACATATTACATTTTTCTTGATCTAAATCGTGATCTCGGTCGCGATTTCAAACCACTTCCCGCTATCATATTTGCAGTAATATTTTCCTGAGTGTTATATCCATCATTTATCAGTGATGCTCTATTCTGCTCCACTGCATTGTTTATTATTTTACTAATACTTGCAGGCATAATTTCTGTAGATGGTAGTGGCCCCAATGACTTTGTCATCGGTTTCCCTCGCCACCGAACTAACGCTACTAGTTTTTTCTTTATCAGCGGAAAATGCCCACCCGACAACATTACCAGCAGCGCTATTACCCTTATCACGAATAACATCAATAGCTTTCATTGATAATTGTTTTGCGATTGTTTTACTACATAGACCATAGTTGGTTTTCTGTGGTTGTAGTGTATGATCATCTTATTTAAATGCTATTTATCTAATCGTACAATCGTAATCGATTTTCATCGTAAACGATTTTCAACGAAATCATCAAATTAATCACTATGGTAACCGTTAAAGTCCATTGGATTTTTGGCTAGCTCATCAATAAACTCTCGGTATACATCAATGTCCATGATACCACCGTCAAATAGCCGTCTGCAGATATCAGTTGCTTCGTTAATTACTTCCCTTGAGTTATTTCCAGCTCATTTCCCTCCTACGAGAATTTCTAATCGTGATATATCCCTGAATATATTACTAGGACAACTAACTAAACCACTACCTGAAACTCTGTTTTGGGTTACACTCTGAAAAAACCCTCCCCACTACTACTACTATAACCGGTTGCACCCTGTGTATTACCCTCCTGACCTTGTAAATTACTAAGAAGTTCATCATTAGATTCATCTAGATCAGATGGCATATACAATGATTGTTTATTATCATCTTCAGGTGGTAGTTGTCGTTGAGGTAAGATAATTTGTGTGAAGGATATTGTCTTTTTTTTGCAATCTTTGCGGTTATTGTATTTTTGTTTTAAGTTCTTCATATTGATTATACATCGTACTCACCGTTTCTAGATATCCAGTGTAGGATGTATTTGTTGCATCAATTCGACTTGTGTTAGATTTGATTTTGTAAATCACATCACCTCAATGATTAATACTTTTAGTATACCCGTGTTATTCTGTTATCAACATTTATTCCCTATTTTCATAAGTCGCAACAAAAAGCACAGGAATTTCCGCTTTATCAGTCATATAAATTGCTGCTAAGCCCTCCTCATTAAATTTCGCACGTAAGTCCTCTACTATTTTTCCATTGTTTTTTTTATCAGGAGGGGATGTTTTTTTAACAACGCTGATGTATTTTTTTCAGTTTCCCCTGCTATGTTTTCAAGCATAGAAGGAAAAGGCGCTGCTTTTCTTTCTCCTTCCTCAGGAATATCTCCCATATTGCTCTTTCAGTGGTTGATGCGACGTCTTTAGTTGCTGTAGTAATAGGTTTGAATAGCTGTTGAGTGTCTGATGCAAAATCTCTCTGAAATTATTGTCTCCTTTGGAGCATATTTCGAACGGAATCAAGAACTGGAATAAATTTCTTAATCGCCTCTAATCGTTGTTGTGCTAATTTAGTTGTCAGTGCTTCGCCCACCATGATAAAATAATGTACAATCTAAATGTAATGACTTTGTCACCATTTAAAAATTCGTAGATTGCTTCACCCACCCCAATTTACTACATTACTGCCGCTTAGTGACGAAGTCACCAGTGACAAACCATTGACAAAGTCACCATTGATTAAATTAACGCGCAAAAGAATCGTCTATATAATTTTGTTCTAGTTCAATAAGCGCACATACCTGTTTTAGGTGAGTAAGTGCCATACCTGTCTGTTTTATACCTTGTATTATTCATGTATATATGGTGTGTTTTACTATGTTGAGGCAATCAGGTTGGGGGACATTTTGGCGGATAATTTTTTTTATTGTTTTGATTTTCGAAATAATTGTACGTTTGATTTTCTATTGCTGCCCCAATTTTTTTTTTTTCGACAACAGTGAATAACGGGACGATCTTATCGATGTCGTTACAGAATGCAAGGGAGTCATAAATAGCGTGCTGAATTCGCTTGATAAAAGAGTTCGATTTTGGAAACACGTATTTATTACTTCGAGAATTATCTTCAATATCTGGAAAATCAGAAAAAATCTGATCACAATTGAATTCCTTGATTTTTCAAATTTAAAATTTCGGTTATAATCTCGTTTATATTTTCAGAAATCAAATATATAATAATATATTATATTTCTATTATATTTTTCAAAAAACAAAACACATGATGGTCAATTTTGTGACTTTTGTTTTGTATGAACACCGTTCGCAATAAGGTGTTATTCACATCTTATTGCGCCTAGAGATATATATGAAGGTTATATATGATGATGAATAAGGTGTTATATACATATTTGATGAAGAAGACAGCACAACCTTTTAAACTACCAATTCGAGTGTTATGGCGAGATTGTAAAGCACACATATATACATATATACATATTTGATATATATGACAACAAAGCCTTTTCACCTCCCGATTCGAGTGTTATGGCGAGTTTGTAAGGCACACATATATACATATATACATATGGACATATTTGATATATTTATTATATATGACAGCAGAGCCTATTCAACTCCCAATTCGAGTGTTATGGCGAGTTTGTAAGGCACATATTATATACAATGAAGTGGTTATTGTATTTACAGTGAATGATACATGAAATATAACAATGGATTATAGGATGACAATGACGGGGACTATTCTACATTCAAACTGAAACCAATCATAAACCCCACAAAATCCACCCGGTTTGAAGGCAAATTCACATTTACACCGCGTGTGACGGTGTGTGATATATGGTTGTTTCAGTTTGAATTTAGAATGGCTTAAAGCCAAAAAAAAATAATAAAAGAACCCATTCCAAATCGGTACCGTCGACAATAATACCTGCCAAGAGATTCAAACGATGGGCCCTAGGAAGAGATCCCAACGCGTATGGACTAATCTTCCAATGTTCCAATCTGCAGGTATGTGCTTTTGAATACGATATATGTGTAAACAATAAACAAAAATTCCCATTGAGATCCGTAACAATTTCATAAACCGTACACATACCCGCACGAGTTATTCCCCTTAATGCTATATACACATAGTGCAAAAAAGAATTCAGATATATGTAAATTGAATTCTTTGTCCGGTTCGCTTTGAAATCGCTGACCAATAAATTCCTTCTGCAACATATAGTACTCAGGCTCTACAAGTATAGATATACCTATTGGCTTCATTTATTTATTGAAATACTCTTTTCTCGTTATTTTCTGTATTAAATGATTTTATACATTTTGCAATTTTTGATGTTTCCTAGTCCCTCCTCGTTTTAAAGTTTCACTTTGTGAAAAAGCTTGTAGATTATCTAAAGAATTGTGCTTAGGATTGCAATCAATATTATCAATAACAATACCATCCTTGATCAATCCATTGTAACATTCATATATTATTCTGTGATTAAGAGACATTTTCCCTCCAGCAGCAAATACCAAATACCCCATACCATTGTCAGCACCCACTAGTTTCTTCAGTCTGCGGTGTCTGACAATACCGTCACGAGATGCTTCATAACTGGTAATCAAGGGATGTGGTTGAAATGCTGGGTTCATTTATATACTATCATATTATTTGTCTAATTAATTATTTGGTTTAATTATTACTTGGAAACCTTTCAATATAGTCTTGAGGTGTTCTTTTGATTTTGTCCTTGACATAATCAAGGACGGACTCAGAGTCGGAATCTTTGATGGAGACCTTAATGGAATCTTTGATACTCTTATCATAATAGCGCCTCAACTCTCTGTATCGCTTACCACCACAATTGAGACACACGCACACAGAATCAAGGACAGACTCAGAGTCGGAATCTTTGATGGAGACCTTAATGGAATCTTTGATACTCTTATCATAATAGCGCCTAAACTCTCTGTATCGCTTACCACCACAATTGAGACATACGCACACATAATCAAGGACAGACTCAGAGTCGGAATCTTTGATGGAGACCTTAATGGAATCTTTGATACTCTTATCATAATAGCGCTTCAACTCTCTGTATCACTTACCACCACCATTGAGACACACGCACACCTACCCCACGTCGTATGCAAGGTAGAGGACCTAAGCTGCCACAATGTACACTTTGTAAATGATATCCACAGAATTCATTTCTGCATGATTTGTTACAAGCGGTTACTGATCCTATCATAAGCCATTTGCAATGATTCATTATATAATAAATTTCTTTCTAAATTCATGTTTTAATTATAATATGAAGGAATTCGAGCGATTACCGAAAATTACGTCTTGGAAAAATGTTGAATTCATTCTCGACTGATATACCAAGAGTCTAATAAGTGATAGAAGCATGATAAGTAGAATCCGTTATTGTTTTAATGAATTTAAGCGTGATGGAGTATCTCACCGTTGGTCAACAATTTGAATTGATGGTAGTGTTGATGCTACCATGAAAGACGAAAAAGCAGCATTGATAATCTCACATCTTGACATGAAAAAGGATTTTTTTTAGAGTGAAAGTCATTATTCGCTCAGAAACGGGAAATTGGATTATACGCGTCAAATTTGAATCCATCTTGAAAAATAAGAGAACTGTCACTGTGAGTCAGGATTCCAAACCAGGAATTCTGACTGGAATTGACAAACCATATGACGAGAGATCCTATCCTGTAACAGAAGTTGTTTATGGGATCTATCCGATAAATGATAAACTGAGTATTGAAAAACTAAAACCAATGTAATTGTCGCCGCTAACTTTGTCAGGGAGGATAAACTGTGTAGCAGAACGAATTATAGCATACTTCACAAATGCGTTGCTTGGAACAAATTGACAGATCTAACAGACAAAAAATAAAGGAATGGGGATTAACAGTAAGGGAGAGCGGAGCAACAACGCAAGATTTAGTCAAATTAGAAACATCATTGAGATTCCCAATAACCGTAATGACGATAACAGGAGAGGTATTACACGAAGCAAAATATAAATGAAAAGGAGCTCTAATCAAAATTATTGACAATGACGAACACGCGTGAACACCTGCGGTAACAATATTTCGGCGGGATAGAACCATCAAATATTACACGGGAAACTTATTTGATTTTATTTACGAGTTATGTAAAAACAGATCCTGTGTCAGTGTCGCTACTTAACAGTTTTGAGGACGAAGAGGGTAAATTCGAACAATTAGTAAGACCCAATGGCGAATTATACCGTACTAAAGCCATACAAAACGAGATGAAAAAACTATCTAGTGGTTTTTCAACGGATTACGACGAAAAATTTTTAACAATGTTTTACAATTCCGTCAGTTGCAGCTCATTGCAGAAATCTATGGAAACCAACAAACGCAGAATTTCTTTCAGACATCGAATCAATCTGCGTTGTTTACAGCCATGGTGGATTATGGAATACAAAATACGACCATTAAAGTATTATTTCGATTTATATGATTGCCTGTTATCCAGGGAGTTGTCTTGGATACGGAGAGTACTCTGAGTATTTCAAAAGATTTGGACATCCCAAACATGAGATGACCCGTGTTGCGATTAATGAACCTCTGCCCGATTTTGGTTTCACCGGATTCGCTTGGGTGGTATCATTTGAATTGGCTAAATGACTTTATCTGTGTTGTTATGTTTGGTTTGGTAGACATATCTTTGAAAAACACTGGATTCCAATAGTGTTATTACGGTATATGATTGATTCTAAAATGCTGATATCGCTAATTGTCAGTGAAGCAATTATATCATATCGAGCGCAGACTGAAGTCTTGTTACCACAACCCGATAGTGTACATAGTATAATCAGCGAAAACAAAAAACAATTGGTCCAAATGGTCCAAAGTAATCTTTGAAGTTAGAAACAAAGACGCAAAAGATTTCGGTAGAAGAATAATTGGTAAATTCACACCAAGTGGAAGATACCACCATACACGACATTCTTCGCGGCTGCTTATTGATGACGCTGAATTCGATTTTATAATCGCAGATGTAACATATAGGGGTATATACGTCGATCGTAAAGACGCTTTCTTATCGAATTGAATCAAATTAGGTACAATTGTTACTTACACAGATGGAGAAAATCCTAAATACTGTCATCTAAGGTTAATTTACTTTCGATGTTAAATAGATTTCCTGACACATCAGTTAGAGTCGCCACTGATTCAGTTGATATAGACGTAAAACATATCGAAGCAGTAGAAGAATTCACTAATTCAGATGAGTGTTGGGGTTCATGGAGAATTAAAAATGAACTACTGCGTGATTGCTCTAAAGCAGCAGATGTTACAATTGAAAACACTTACTTGAACAATAATCAGATATCAGAACCATCTAATGCACCGTCGTGTTCCGATCCAATATGTACATATAAAACCATTTGTTTAAACGGCTGTGGTGGTTCAGGAAAGACGACTCGTGCGATTGAATTATTTATTTGGAAGGAAATCAAACATGA
Organism: Unio delphinus; assembly: GCA_029339505.1. Classification (NCBI taxonomy): domain Eukaryota; kingdom Metazoa; phylum Mollusca; class Bivalvia; order Unionida; family Unionidae; genus Unio; species Unio delphinus. The sequence continues at coordinate 1,043,733 of JAQISU010000289.1, read as the reverse complement.
TTGTGCTAACACCAACACATAGACTTGCAAGAGAGATGAAACAACGAGGAATTAATGCTTGCACTTATCATAGTTTCTTTCGACGGAAAGGTGACGTATGGACTCCTGATCGAATGGGTGAAACTTATGTTCCTGAAATCATTATTTGGGATGAGATATGCACAGTGTCGTTAGATGTATTACAAATGTTTCTTGATTGGCTATTGCTAGCGAATGCAAAAGTGATAAGTGTGGTGATCATGATCAACCACCACCATTTGTCGGTTTGTCTCTTCATGATTGGCTAAAGAATTTTGTAGACTATTATGAAGAAAATAGTACTGATCATAGATCATTTGATAAACAATTACGCGAGTTCAAGAAAATAATCAGATAACAACCGGATAGAATCCAATGTTAAATAGCACGTGAAATAATTTTAGAAACCTCATTAAATGATTTCTGGGAAGCGTGGAGACCTAACGATTTGATAGTGGCAAATATAAAGATACTCCGAGACACACTTCAGATGAAGTTATTTAACACACATAAAATAAAGTTTGCAACACTTCCATTGCCGCTGTGTTATAGACCCAAGGATACACGAAGACAAAGTATCGAAGCTGATATTCCAGGCTTGACAGAATCAATAAAACAGAATCTCGTGTTAAATTATATTGTGTTGGTTGATATCAGTGTTGTCGAAGATACATTGCGCGCTGATAAATGCCCATGGAAGTTAGGATACGCAGCGACGATACATTCTCAGCAAGGGTTGACTATATATATATAACTTGTCTTGTGTTCAACAGATGCAGAGGTGCTAGTTAAGACCATGCGGCGGTAATTGAGTATCCTCAGGTATCACTTGTAATTGTTCACGAGTAAATCTCCGCTGAAGAGAAGTTGCATCCAATCTATAGACTGGTGGGCTACCCGTAGATCGTGTTGTACTAGATATTGTATGTGTAGTAACACTCCAAATAGGATCAGTAGCTCTTGTTTTACTATCTTCGAGCTGTCCTGGTTCATATAAATACCTAACAGTGACATTGCCAACTATTGGTTGTTTTGAAAAATCATATTGTGGTTTTACGGGTATATACTTTGTTTTAATCGCGTTGTTAGGTTTCATATTAATTGTTTGAGTAATCTCATTATTCAGCGTGGTAATTACTCCTGGTAATATTGTTACCCATTCACGAGATCGTTTATCCTAGATAAACTCCTTCGCGTATTGATATTTAAATAACCGCTCAGCAAGTGTGCAATTAAATCGTTTAACAATTTCCTGATCGCGATGTAATGCAGTATGTCCTCGTCTGATGGCGACATTATGGTGCTTCATTATTGATAACACTGCTCCTCGAAATTCCTTGCCATGATCAACTTGCAATAGATTTGGCCAATGCAGAGGATCTCGTCGATAAATCCTTTCAAACGCAGAAGCCACCTCAGTTGATGATTTTGTTTTTCAGCGGTTCTGCTTGTTTGTATCGACTCGCAACATCAACTACGGTTAGCGCATACTTGTAAACACCATCATGAGGCAGAAATAATAGATCAGCCTGATGAACCTCATTACGGACGCTGACATAAAAATGCGAGTATTTAATTTGTTTAGGCGTTGGTAGATAAATTTGCCATATCGCCGGTTTGGATGACCAATACGCTGCAGTGGTATTTTTCACCTTTTGCGGCGCTATTGAGTTTACTAATTGCTGCTTTACCCCTCCAGTATCCTCTTGGAGACTAATAAATAGATTCCATGATGTTATTAATTATATATATATACCAACACCCAGCATTAATTTACTTTTCATCACCGATTTTATCAACCATGAAACCAATTTTTCTTTGAAGGATTTATCAGTGATAGAATTCAACGCATGAATTACGTTCACATCTGCGATATGTCTGTTTTGCAGATTGCTACTTTTATAAGCAGCTTCATGAGCATTACAAGCCTTAGTAATAGCGTTTATTGGGTTTTCACCGGGTTTGGGTTGGTTTTGATCATCGAGTCTGATATCGAGTCTCGTCCCAGGTCCATAAAAACTATATCCCGGAAGGTGTTTTTCTGCTGGTGTTCCTGGGAGTTTTAATAATATGGCTGCAATATCATCTCCTCGTTTTTTTTAAATCATCTGCAGATTTCATAGAATCAAATCTAATTTTTTTTACCACATTGTACACACATACCAGCAAGTGCTGATCTTTTTTTTTTAGTTGTAGTCGTGGTCAATTCGTTTGTGCTAGTACGCTTCTTACATTTCACACAATATAGATCCATAATTTATTGATAATAGCATGAATCTAATTGATTTTTTCGGCTCCAAAATCACGAGAACCAGTTAAGCTTTATGCCACGCTACCGAATCCTATTCGCATGGTTATAATCGGATCATCTGGAAGTGGCAAGAAACAACTGCTACTTAATTTGATAACGAGATGGACGAAATGGGATAGGTTGTATTTAGTAGCCTCGAGTTTAGACGATCAGCGATGTTACGAGGTGTTAAAGAATTTTAACGAGAAAGCAAAATCGGAAATCGACGAGGATATTATTGATAATATTAATTGAAGTATTACCAATTTATCGTCTATGATGATGTCATGTTAGACAATGAAAAGAATCCCGCTACGATATTTTTCAGAGGTAGACATACAAATACCGATGTGATATATCACAATCAACGATACACTCAAATACAAAACGTGATCAGAGATAACTGCAATATTCTTGCTGTATTCAACGGAGTTGACACACATACGCTACGAAATATTTGGCCAACTTAATGCGGCGGTGATATGGATTATAATCTCTTTAGAAATTTCTTTAGACACGGTCAGTCAATTCCACATTGATTTCTAACGATAAATTTGGAAGACCCGAGATCGAGATATCGTATATGACTTGATCAATATTCGTTTGAAATCCTTAAAGAATTTTCATCGTAAAATGGATTTTTAACCCAGTTGCAGCAGAGAGGGTGCGACAACGACTTTGCGTCCCCAAAATAAACTTTTTTTACGATTTTGGAGGAAGCCTTGCTTTGCCAAATAGACAATTTGTTGCGATTTTGGAGGAAGCCTTGGTTTGACAAATAGACTCCTCTATAAAAGTTTGTCATATTCTCCCTCCCTGCTGCTAAAGAAGAAAGTTTGTGACTTGACACTTGCGTGTTATTTGTAAAGGACCCAGTAATCTCGCGTCTATCCCCAGTCTAAATCCGAAACATTATATATATATATATATATATATATATATATATATATATATATATATATATATATATATATATATATATATATATATATATATATATATATATATATATATATATATATATATATATATATATATATATATATATATATATATATATATATACATATTAGAGAAATGTATCTGTATGCGTTATCATCAATTTAGTATTTTTTTCCATCAACAATCTGTGCTTTAAATTGATCGTCTATTTGAAAGTTTAAACTATATTCTATTTTGTGCTATTTTGTTTATAACTTGCTTGAGTAAATGTGTGGCTAATTTGGTTGTATATTCATCATTTCAATTTGTTTTGTATATGTTAAATATGCATAATTTTACCCTTTATAGGAAAGCAACAATGCAGCATATAAGTAGTAATGTTTATTTAATTCCGCGCTTGGAAATAATCGTGCCAATGTCCAACATGGTAAAACATGCGAAAAAAAAAAATCATAAATTTCACAATTTAAATTAATAAATAATAGTATTTCCTGTTTAGAAAGCGATTAGCGAATTGCATATAGTTTTCACAAATAAAATCATTAATTTTATCATTTCTAACCTTACAAATAATAGTATTTCCCGTTTTTAAAGTGATTAGCGAATTGCTGATAGTTTTTTACCAAAATAATATGAAAATCAAACATTCATTAATACACAACTGGACTAACATTTCAAAATGTGTAACATACGATATATTATTAATTTTGCTTTCACTACATTTCAAAACCTTTTTCATCCTCTCTTTATAGCTTGTGCTTAATATTATATTTTCAAGGCATTTTAGCCTGTCCTTTATACTACATTTTCAATGCATTATATCTAATCCATAATACTAAATTTTCAATCCATTATATCTAGTCTTTAATACTTCATCTTTATATTGTGTTCTCAGTACTAAATTTTCAATACATTATAGCCTGTCCTTAATACTACATTTTCAAAACACTATATATTATCCAGTATACTACATTTTCAATGCATTATATCTTAATAATAATAGTAATAATAATAATAATAATAATAATAATAATAATAATAATAATAATAATAATGAGGACTTTGTATAGCACCTAATCTTTCGAAGCTCTAACCGCATTAAGCCATCAATAATGACTTAACTAAACTACAGAATAACAAATGACAAAAACAATTAAATTGTAAAACATAAAACATGCTGAAAACATATAAGATACAAATCATGATTAGGTCGCTAAGTTTGTCCCTGCAGTCGAAACAGGTGATGTATTTTAGCAGTGCGAAGCTGGTCCCTAACACAGCTATGCCATGGAGAACACCTTTGTATTGCTACTCTGCATTTGGTGGCTGAGGCATGTACGTGGGATACAAGGGTGGATTGAAGAATATTATCATCAGATCTATAAAGAAACCAGTCTAAACTGTGACCAAATTTATGGGAAGGTTGGTTAATTGACTGTTTACGATAGTAAACATGAATGGAAACTAGGAGTTGTGACATGTATGGTTTACCAGGACAGTCAAAGAGAAGTTGAAATCTCCAAGAATAGTTAGGCTGCCAACTATCGAATTTCTATACTCTAGAAGATTTGGAATCTGCTCCAAAAAGAGAGATTCAGTCACCTTGTTTTTATTTTCTACTAGGAGGAGGACGGTAGAGACACAAAAAATGGACTGACCTTTGTTCCTGTGTGAGCGGAATTCCACTTCCGCGAGAGTTGTGGGGGAACGACTTGATGGAGTAATAGCTGGGTGTTAAATCCGCACATTTAGATTCATCACCTGCGGAATCTAATCAAGTTTCGGTCAGGAAGAAGACGTCAATATCCTGGTCGTTGAAAAAATTAACAATTTCTGTGCGCGTTTCCGGTGATCCTACTGATTGAGCGTTGAATAATGCAATACATATTGGTACCCCTTGGACAGTTGACACAACGGTTGACGATTTAAGGGGAATTCGAACCAGGTTATTAAAATTCAGTTGTTGTTGTATTTTTAAGTTGTTTATCCGTTACGGGCGAAAGGGAGATAACTGGCATTCTTCTTCCTGTTCGACGCCGGCCAGCTTTGAAAGAACGTTTCTTTTTTCGCTTCCGTTTACATTTAAGAAATCATGAATGTATTCCCAGTACGTTTAGTCTTGATAACAATGTGCTATCTAGAACCAAGGTGTGGTCATTTAATCCAAGCGGTCACGTGACGGCGGTTTATTAAAAAACAAATGACGTCTTAACATTGGGACAAAACAGCTGAGAAAAATTCTAATTGTTCTTGTTTTCAAAACAAGGCGATGATTTAACACATACGAACCAAACAGAAAATGCAGGATGAAACACAATAATGTAGACGATGATAAAGAACAAGTACAAATAACATAAATATAGCACAAAATCGGAAGAGCCTACCCATAGCAGTTATTCGATGGCGGTAATCTTTCCGGAAGATCTTGTGTATCAAGTGCTTAAGATTACATTTCCCATGCATACTACATTTCCAATTCAATATATCTTGTCCATAATACTACATTTTCAATGCAACAAATCCTGTGCTTAGTACTATTTTCAAGGATTTATATCTTGTCCTTAATATTTTGTTTTCAATGCATTATATCTTGTCTTGTCGTTTATGCTCATCATTTTTAGTTGCATCATATCATTTTCTTAATACTACATTTCATTTACATTATAGATTGTCTTTTATGCTACATTTTGAACTCATTTTATCTTTTCCTTAATAGTACATTTTCAAAGCGTTATATCTTATCCGTTATATTACATTTTCAAGGCATTATATCGTTTCTTTTATACGACACGTTTAAGTCATTATCTATTTTCCGTAATACTACATTTTCAATACGTTATATATTTTCCTTTATGGTACATTTTCAATGCGTTATATCTTGTCCTTTATACTATATTTTCAAAGCATTATAACTTGTCATTAATACCACATTTTCAATTCATAATATCATGTCCTTAATATTACATTTTCAATGCATTATATATTGTACTTAATACAACGTTTTCAATGCATTATATCTTTTCCTTTGCACTAAATTTTCAATGCAGTAAATCTTGTTCTTGATACTACATTTTCAATGCTTTATATATTGTCCTTAATACTACATTTTCAAAGCATTTTATCTTGTCCTTAACACTACTGTTTCAGGATATTATATATTGTCCCTTATATTACATTTTCAAGGCATTATGTAGTGTCCTTAAATCTACATTTGCAAGCATTACACTTATTCCGAGGTCTATCTACAAGGATGTTTCAACCAGGAAATTACATTAACCGACAATGGTATCTGAAACTTAAACATTTGAAATGACTTTTTAAAACTCATCATTATTCTAAACAGTACAACTCAGTTTAAGCGGGTGCTAGTGTTCACATCTCAATTGCTTATTTATGTTAGTCGTTCTGTTATTATCGCCTACATGCAATCTGTTAAATGAATTTAGCAACAGAAGTGACCGTTATCAAAACGGTTGAACATTAATACCAATCGAATGCAATTCGTATCTTTAATGGTCGATGAGCTATTCTAAACATATAATTTATCATTCTTGCATGTATTGCATGACAGGTAATTGTTTGCTCGTCAGGGGGACAATAAATATATCAAAAGCAAGAGATAACCCATGAAATATAGGACATTGCTACTAGAAAAGAACTTTATATATTCGTAGATTAATATATTATATTTTAATATATGATGATTCTTTGAGAAACATTGTGTTTAGAGTGCTATAAGTTTCGCAATAACCTGCACCAATCTTCAGAACTTTATTTTTATGTATTCCACAATAATAAAGTTCTCGAAATTCTTTATTTTACAGAGATTTAAAACCTAACAGCAATAAAAACGTGCATGGTATTAAATCTGGACTGAAATTCCAATTTCGTTATAAATAAAATCGTGGCAATTAACTGTGTACAGATTACTAAAGCACAACTACAGGAATTTCATTCAATGGTTCCAGATCCATTTTTTTTTGACATCAGAAACACAATTAACTTGATCTCTAGCAGCAAAGAAGGTGGACAGCCTGAAACTATTTCAGACATAATCAGAAAAAAACCGAGACTAATTCAGTAAAATCGTAAAGAATTTCAACCGAAACTATTTCGAACCGAAACTATTTAAGAGACAGTCTCCAAACCCGGCGCCGATTGAGCTCTGGAGACAAATTGTTATGGTAAAAATCGTTTACGATTTCACAAACAGACTAATTTGTAAAATCAGTCCTCGTAAATCAATTAAATTATTGGACTGGTCAGTGAGTTTAAAATGAATCCTCGTTAATGAATCATTATGACATCGCATATAGATCGGATTAGTTGGATCTTCAATTATTAGAAATCCGGGTGGAGACGTTGGTGCAAATGAGTATAAAATATATAACTGCTAGGCTTGATTTGATCTTTCGAGATTTATTTGGTAGCTTCCTTCGATAGCATCACATACTAGATTTACTGCAATCACTGAGAATATATTCACATTTTGAGGTGCAATATGCCACTACCGTCTGGGTCATTATTATGTTTGAGGATAGTTGTTTGTTGTTGTTTTATTCTCTTCCGTGCGGTGAGTAGCAGAGAACACATTTCATTGATAAGATCATTAACATATTTGTTTTAGTTCCTTTGCGTTATACCCACGAAACTTGAAAATCTGTAAATCAGTTTCTTTTATTTTGTATGCAGTTAGGACATTTTGTTCAGAGTGATTAATGTTGTCAGCGCTATAATCAATTATTACTTGAATTACTCGCTGATTGATATATTCCATGTCGGATACACATTGATTTAATATTTCAATTCGTGTAATGATTTCACTCCGATTAGACTCATGGAAAACCTGTTGTAGTCGCTGTAGTTGTTGACTATATTCTTTATTGATCTCTCTAAAGTATTAAATAATTATATTATGGAAAATATGTATATGTAATTGATTCTGGTGTCTGTCCAACCTTAAATCTCCAAAAGGCGGAATCCTGATCAACGAAATTAAAACAACTGCCATTCAGTGTTGATTTTTTTATATCGAGGTGATGTTTTTTATATGATGTGGTAATTTCCTGGTATGATTGATTAACAGTGGTATAATCAGATTGTTTAGGTTCAGGTGGAGGTGTTATCCATCCCAGTATTGTTCTGATTGAGGTCTGATAAAGATAAATATTTCATACACACGTGAGTTTATTTCAACCGCCGATGATAGTGTTGGTTCATGAACTGTTATAACGATTTTAGATTCTTTTCCCGTAATGGATTTTATTCTATGCTGTAATTCGTTATTAATCTGTTCAATTTGGTAGGACCCAGCTGGTAAGGAAACAACGTTCCAGTCAGGAGTTCCGACTGGTTATTCTTATACGCAAACACCAAGGAATTATTCGGTTGCTGATCTAATATTACGCCAACTGTGATACAATCGCAATTTTGCTAGCACTATCTCCTTAACGGGAATCGCAGTGGGGAAATTGACACTGAATTTAGGATCCGTTGAGGTTATTCATATCATGGTGGTTTTCACCGGAGTTGTATTTTCTACTTTTCGTTGAAGTAGTTCTTGCGATGTTGCCATTATATTCGTATTGATTTTCTAATTTTGACATCGCGTAATCATAAACATGTACCATAGCGGAAAACTGGCTATCGGATATTAATATGTCATCGAGTGAGGAAGATATCATCGAGGATAATTGCCAGTACGCAGTTGACACAACATGGAGCTTAGTTACATACTCCTGTGGTTTACTCTGGTTACATGATTATATTTTTTGTTATTATTGAAATTATCCTCGCGATTGTTGTCGCCGCTGATGTGCAAATTGGAATAGATATCGGAGCAACCATAGTCACCGTGGAGAGTATAATACTGTCCCCAGTAATTACACCTGATACCGAGTATACAGTAACATCAACTGCGGTAATTATTCGTCGATATTTTTTTATTTTTACTTGGTACTCCTCAGTGAATGGTTTGAGTTTAGTTTGAAACTCCCTAACCTGATCATAGCTACACTGCTGCGATGTTGCCAATGATGAAAATTTATTTATTACAACAGATTACAAATAAATTGTTTACCCAAATCCGCTGCCAATTCCACATACCATGTTATTGGTGTCCAAACCAAATTATTATCGGTGTATGTTATTGTGAATCGTTTAGTTGTTCCTTTGCCAATGATCGTAATATCATATTGTTGACCCCAGCTGAACTTGTCATTGAAATATTTAACTGAGTCGGTGACACTAGTGTTAATCGATAAATACCTTGAGCTGAAATATGTTATTGTGTGGTGACCACGTAAATGATCCGTGTTGGATCGTATATACTACGTTGTTGGCTTTCGAATGAGGAATCTTTGTTTTTGTTTTAAGTGTTTCTATCATCCTCGATAAGTCATCTTTGATTGATGGAGTTTTTACATCATGAGTTTTATGTCGAGTTTGTCTAATGAGACACCTAAGAATTTCTCAATGAGATTTTACGAAAAGTTGAAAACTTCTCAACATGATCTTCATACATATATTAGAGTGCTGCTAATTATATGATAGCGGTTTTTTCGTCTGCGATTTTCAAACTGGGCTGAATACGCGGAACCTCAAAGAAATTATTGTACTGGGGCATCAACTACTCTCATTCGTCCACCAACACCTTCGAGTAGCATTGATTTGTCGCTGAGTATGATTCAACTTCTCTGTAACTACCGCGTATAATGGATGGACCTCGTGTCACGCAAGCTCGGAAGTGTATGTCAATGACGGATTGTCTGGTTAAGTCAAGATGTTCCAAATAAAAGTAATAAATCGCATACAGGTTTCTAAAATCCAACTGTGATATTTGTAGACCAGTGTCTACGTTATTATCGAGTCCCATAAATGTCAACAAAGGATGATACGCGCGTGCTATTTGGTCTTGATCGTAAGCAGTATATCCTCAGATGGTTCCTGTTGGGGATTTATCCCCAGCAAAACTTCATTAACACCCATTTTATTCAATATTATATGGCTGCGTGTTGGCTATTTAATCGCGTCTTATCCTGTAACGCAACAAATATGTGTTGGGGTGCAGCAGCACCTTGTTTTGATGCTAGGTGCCATGTAAATACACCGTTAACATAACTATGTATAGTATCCGTAGTTGTTGTTAGCCATGTTAGCAATGATTTTCCTCCGTGATCCATACATGATAGTAATTTTTCCTCAGCGGTGATTGATGGAGTCATTACTGGTATCCATAATGATAGTTATGTTATATTTACAATACCAGCGCAGCGAGTGGAGCTCCAGCAGGGCCTGCTTCTCGCCAGACTGCATTATTATCGTCGCCGCTTCGCACGAATATTACTGTATGTTTAGCTCCATAGATAACTTTTCTAACATTTCTGCAGAATCCAAATATATGAGATAGTGGAATTGCGCATGAAAATAATCTACGATCTCCTTTCAACATTAATACGCGTGTTGCAAACACTAAGTTGTAACGAGTACTATCGCCGTTTATAATATCAAAAGGACCAACTGGTCTATATTCATGTTCAAAAGATTCATCAGCTGTTGGTTGTGGATCAGATGCAGCAGCAAAGAAGGTGGACAGACCGATACTATTTCAAGCAAACCGAAACTATTTCAAACAAGGTCCTGAACTATTTCAAGCAAAGAGGGTGGAAAGACCGAAGCTATTTAAGGCAAACCGAATCTATTTCAGACAAAATCCTAAATAATTTCAAACCGAAACCATTTCAAGCAGACAAAAACACAGAGAAATGGTTTCGTTTTGTCACGCTATTGAGACTCTGTCTCCAGACAGACCCGACGCTGATTGTGTTTTGGAGACGAATTGTTTTAATCGAACATTTGATCAAGTCCGATACGATACCTTGATCTAGGGTCAGGGAAATTTATCGTTACAAATCCATGTGGGATTGACTGAGCGTGACTAAATAAATTGATAAAGAGGTTATAATCCATATCTCCAATGCACCAGGTCTGGTGAATATTTCGTAGTGTATCTCTGTCTACTCCATTGAATACAGCAAGGATATTGCAGTTATCTCTGATCACTTTTGGTATATGAGTGTATCGTTGAGTGACATAAATCACATTGGTTTTTTATGCCTACCTCTGGAAAATATCCTGGCAGAGTTTACTTGTCTATCTAACATCACATCATCATATACGATTAAATTGTTAATTAAATTGTTAATACTTCTATCAAGATAATCAACACTCTGTTGATATCGGTTATAAACTCAATAATATCCTCATCGATTTCCGATTTTTCTTTCTCGTTAAAATCCTTTAACACCTCGTAAAATTGCTGTTCGTCTACACTTGGGACTATTAAATGCAACTTATCCGATTTCATCCATCTCGTTATCAAATTAAGTAACAACTTTGTCTTGCCGCTTCCCGATATTCCGATTATAATCAAGCGAATAGAATTCGGTAGCGCAGGAGGATGCTTAACTATTTCTCGTGTTTTTGTCCCCTAAAAAATCAATTACATTCATGTTATTATAAATAAATTATGTCTCTATATTGCGTAAAATGTAAGAAGCGCACATGAACAAACGAATTGACAAGAATTACAACTAACAATAACAAATCAGCACTTGCTGGTAGGTGTGTACAATGTGGTACCAAAAAATTAGATTTGTTTATATGAAATCTGGAGATGTTTTTTTAAGAAAAAAACGAGGAGGTGAGTTTGTAAAATTCCAGCAACACCATGAGCAAAATATCTGGGAGAAAAACACCTTCCAGGGTATAGTTATTGTGGACCCGGGACCAGACTCGATATATCAGACTCGATGATCAAAACCTGCCCAAACCCGGTGAAAACCCAATAAACGCTACTGATAAGGCGTGTCATGCTCATTACGTTACTTACAGAAGCAGCAAGCTGCAACATAGACATACCGCAGATGTAAAAATGAATCGTGGGTTGAATTCTATCACTGATAAATCTTTCAAAGAAAAATTAGATTCATGGTTGATAAAATGGGCGATGAAAAGTAAATTGATGCTGGGTGCTGGTAATCAATAACATCATGGAATCTATTTATTATTCTTCACGAGGATACTGGAGGGGTAAATCAGCAACTGAAAAACTCTCTAGCCCCGCAAAGGTGAAAAATACCACTGCAGCGGATTGGTTACCCAAACAGGCGATATGGCAAATTTGTATATCACCGCCGAAACAAATTAATTACTCGCATTTGAATGTCAGCGTCGTTAATCAGGTTCATGAAGCTGATATATTATTTCTGCCGCATAATGCTGTTTACAAATACGCGCTAACCGTATATGATATTGCGAGTCGATACAAACAAGCAGAACCGCTGAAAACAAAATCATCAACTGAGGTGGCTTCTGCGTTTGAAAGGATTTATCGACGGAGTCCTCTGCATTTGCCAAATCTATTACAAGTTGATCCTGTTAAGGAATTTCGAGGAGCAGTGTTATCACCAATGAAGCATGCTAATGTTACCATCAGACGAGGACATACTGCACTACATCGCGATCAGGTAACTGTTAAACGATTTAATCCCATACTTGCTGAGCAGTTATTTAGATTTCAATACCCGAAGCAATTTATTCAGGATAAACGATCTCGTGAATGGGTCAAGAGATTACCAGACGTGATTACCGCGCTAAAAAATGAGATTACTCGAACAATTAATATGAAACCTAACAACCCGATTAAAAAAGTATAAACCTGTAAAACCACAAAAATGATTTTTCAAAACATCCAATGCTCGGCAATGTCACTGTTACATATTTATATGAACCAGGAGAGCTTGAAGGTGGCAAAAAAGAGCTACTGATCCTATTTGGAGTGTCACTGCACATAAAATATCTAGCATAACACGATCTACGGGTTGACCGCCAGTCTATAGGTTGAGTTCAACTGCTCCTCAGCGAGGATTTACTCGTGAACAACTACATGTGATTCCTGAGGATACACAATTAACGCCGCGTGGTCTTAACCAGCACCTCTAAGTCTGTTGCACTCAAGACATGCCATTATCTCTGGTAAGACCAACACTATTTTTTATGTCTGCGGTAAATTGGCGAGGGTCCTTATCCGACTAACAGCAACTCATTATACAATTTCAACTCGAACATTGATTATTCTGTTGTTATTTCAGTGTAATTATAACTTCGGCATCAATATCAAATTTTCTGTTGCTTTTTTATCCTGCTGTTTATAACCAGAGAGTTTTTTCCGATTCTGTCATCGCTGACAATATCATTGATTGTTGTGACATTATCATCTGAAACAAGTCTTCGAAGCTAATTTATTCTTCGTACTCTGGGCACTGTGAGATAAACTAAATTCGACAACTCGATGCGATTATTTATGATTCAAACAATTGTATCGGATATAGTCAACCCTTGCTAAGAATGTATCCTTGCTTCCATGGGGATTTATCATCATGAAATGCATCTTCGACATCACTAATATCAACCAGCACAATATCATTTAATACTAAAATATGCTTTTCTGTCAAGCCTGTAATATCAACTTCGATATTTGTCTTCGTGTGTCATTGGCTCTATAACACAATGGCACTGGAAGTGTTGCAAATGTTTCTTTACGCGTGTTAAATAACTTCATCTGAAGTGTACATCTGACTATCTTTCTACTTGCCGCTATCAAATCATTTGGTCTCAACGCTTCCCAGAAATCATTTAATGGGGTTTTTGAAATTATTTCATGCGCTATTTCACATTGGCTTCTATCCGGTTGTAATCTGATTAAGTTTTAGAACTATTGTAATTGTTTATCAAGTGATCTATGATCAGTACTAATTTCTTCATAATAATCTACAAAATTCTTAAGCCAGTTATGCGAGGATAAACCGACAAATTTTGCTGGTTGACCATGAGCGTCACACATTATCAGTTTTGTATTCGCTCCCAATAAACAATCGAGAAACCTTGGTAATACATCAAACGACACTGTGCATATATCATCCCAAATAATGATTTCAGGAATATATTTCTCGCCCATTCAATCAGGAGTCCATTCATCACCTTTCCATCGAAAAAAAACTGTAATAGGTGCAAGCATTAATTCCTCGCTGTTTCAACTCTCTTGCAAATCTGTTTGTTGGTGTTGGTACAATCATGTTTGATTTCCCTCGAAATAATTCGATTGCACGAATCGTCTTCCCTAACCCACTACAGCCTTTTAAGTAACTGGTTGTATATCTACATATTGTATCGGATATCGAAAGTGCATTATATAGTTCTGATATCGGATTATTTTTCAAGTAATTGTTCTCAGTTGTAACATATGCAGATTTGGAGTAATCACGCAGTATTTCCTTTTTAATTCTCCATGATCCCGAACTCACCTCTGAATTAGTGAATTCAGCCACTGCCTCTTTATGTTTCATATCTATATAAAATGAATCAGTGGCTACCCTAACTAGGGATTCAGGAAATCTGTTTATTATCAAAAGTAAATTAATTGAAGCAAAAGCCACCATAGACGCCCTTCATTTGAGGATTTTAAGGACGGACAATGGTCTTGGGTATTTGATGTTTACTACTGGAGGGAAAAATATTACTGTCGCAGAATCGCATATGAATGTTACAACAGATTGATCAAGGATGGATTTGTAATCGGCCACATTGTTTCTAATCCTAAGAACACTTCTTTATCGAATCTACAGTCTATTAATCAGAGGGAATGGAAAACACTCGAAAAATGCGAAACCTATAAAACCAAAAAAGAAATATTCATACAGGCGAAGGTGGGGGTATTTAAATCAATGACTGAAGCCGGTAGGTATTTTGATATTTGCGAACCTTCGGTACGAAGAGTAGCAGAACGGATATATAAATCTCCTTTTTCTAAAAAAAATAAAAACAAAAGTCGTTTTGAAACAGAGTAATGGATCTTAAGGGATAACTCGTGTGGGCTTGTATACGATTTTTGAAACAACTGTCACCGGATCTCAATGGGATAATTCGATGACTGAATGGCTTTTTGTGGTTTATACACCATCCGTTAAACACTTCATGTGATACACTTATATTATATTTAAAAATATAGACTTGTAGATTACGAAAACTAGTGTATTCCATACGCGGTTGGGATCTCGTCATGGGGCTTAGCGTTCAAATCGCGTGGATGGTTTTTCTATATAATTGGGGCTTTAATCCCTTCGAAATTCAACCGTGAAACCACCATATGTCACACACGGTCACACGGTGTGAATTTGTTTTTGAATTCAACCCGGGTGATTTTGTTGGGGGTATGGTGGTTTCAGTTGAAAGTAGAACAGACCCTTATGTGTCTGTGCCATCCAATTTCATATATCATCTTTGTAAATACCATATATCATATATCATTGTAAATATGTAAATATGTGAATACTTGTGAATACCTGTGAATACTCGTAAATATGTAAATATGTAAATATGTATATATCTATATATAAATGTGACGTCCATTCACCAAGTATACCTTCTTGGAGTCCTAACCCGTTATTTGACGAGTTAGATCCCCTCTCGAAGGCTATGCTTCGTGGTACCTCTGGGCCTCTCAGATGTGAATAACACCGGAGAGGTTCCGGTGATTTTTTCATATATCTCTCTAGGTTCAATAAGATGTGAATAACACCTTAGAGCGAATGGACTTCATATAATCATATCATATATAATCATATCATAACTTCCATATATATATATATATATATATATATATATATATATATATATATATATATATATATATATATATATATTGGGGCAATAAGATGTTGATGACACCTTAGAGTTCATCATATCATACAAAAACGGGTCAAACTGACCCCTATTTTTTATTAGATATATAATATATCATATAATGAATTTCGAAAATATGAATGACATTATAATTGAGATTTCAAATTTAAAAAATAAAGGAATACAATTGACACATAAATTAGATTGTAATCAGATTCTCCCTGAATTTCATGATCTTGATGATAGCGCCCAGAATAATAGATATATCCTTGCCAAACAGTATGGTTTGATAAAACGATTTCAGCACGCGGTAAATGACTCATTTGCATTTTGTAACGACATCAACAAATTTATCCAGCTATTCACTGCGGTCGAAAAGGTCAGAGGCTAATTGGGCAAACATTATGAAATCAAACGCACAATAAACTTGAAAATCAAAACAATAATACAAATCATCACACATAGTGAATATTCCTTTTCTCCTTTGGTTACCTCAACAAAGTAAATGTACAATACCCACGCAGTACAATACATCTGTTTGCAGGAGAGTACCCCACATTCTATAGACAAGTATGCTTACTCAGATGGAACGAAAACGCTATAATACCTTCCAAGTATTGTGGGTTGTTTTCTTGGTGATTTATCACCAACGCGGGAGTTATGAAACACTAGTGAAATTCAAAAGAATTTCGGAGTGGGTGAGTATCTATGGATTTTATTTTTATTTGTTAACTGCTAAAATATTTTCAGAGAGTTATTTTTTATCATTGATTTTTGGTCATTTTTGTGTTATTTTTGGTTATTTTGTGGTGTTTTTGGCTGATCCGTCGACAAGATTTCATGCAAATAGAGGGTGAAAACCCCAGGAATTCATTTAAAGAAAATAGATTTTGATAAAATTTCTATCCTTGTGAGACAAATTTTGTGTTGTTTTTCATCGTCATCGTAGAATCTTCGATGCTTTTTTCAATTTTGTACAGTTTTTGGCCAATCCGTCGATATAATTTCATAAAAATCGATTTTCTCTGAATTCCTGGGATATTCACTTTCGATTTTTATGAAGAAAATGAAACTCGTTGCTATCTGTGGATTTGCGTTTACAATTAGAAAATCATATAGATTTTTTTACATAATGGAAGGTGAAGCCTTAACAACTACATTATCACGTGGGAGATTAACTGCGATTTAGAGATTTATTCCGGTTCGTGATTCCATTCGAAATAACCTCCAAAGGAGACAAGAATTTCAATCCGATTATTACAACGGGCACAGAACAATTATTCAAACCAATAATCAATGAAACTGGGAAGGTCAAATCGACCACTGAAAAGCCATATGGGTAGATATTCCTGAGAAACAACGAGGGAAATCATCCCTTCTTCCTGTACTTGAAAAATTTACAAAGATATCCAAACAAACAAACAAAAATCTATAAAAACACTTCCCGGTGATATAATAGCCGCAGATGCACGACGTCAGGAACAAGAACAAGAACAACGTGAACGACTTGAACAACGACTAGGTGATATCATTGAAGAAGAACAAACTGAACCCGTTGATGACCCACCTCAACCCCCGAAAGAGAGAATATATTATACACCTAAAGAGATATTTACGGAAGGGATGTTGTGTCACAGAATTAGGCGATAATTGAACTGATTTTTGTTCTACTTGAATTGCAAACGAAACTCACCATTTTTCTTGATTTCGTCGTACACGCATTACCTGGGGTGATTAAGTGGCGTGTAACGATTTGCATGTGCCAATTTGTAATTTACATGAAATCCGAAATACTCGTTTTACGTGGTGTACGGCAAGCTCGATGTGATTTATGTTCACCTATTGAGAGTATATAAGGCTTAGGATTTATCATAAATTTTGACGGGAACCCAAATATCTAATCGAAGGATAGATAACCTCGTCTTGCAAATCTCCAGCCAAAGGGCTGATTCCGGAGATCTAATAACATCGTTGATTCCGTAGATCTGATAACATCTGACAATAGCTGTCACCGTTTAATTCAGTCTGATTCAGTCTGATTCCAGCTGATTCCGTCGTTGATACCGTAGAAGTTCATCACTGATAGCGCATCTAATAACATCGTTGATACCGTCTCTGATACCGTAGCTGCTAACATAGTTGTTACATTGTTTCTGGTACCGTAGCTGCTAATAACATCGTTGATACCGTAGCTGCTAATAACATCGTTGATACCGTAGCTGTTAAACACATCTGATACCATCTTTTGATAAACGTCTTTGAAATCGTTTGATTTGTTGTGGGACATCTATTGTTTGTTCTGGAACATCTCTGTATAAATATCTGAATGTGATTGTGCCGTTAATTTGTGCAAACGGAATTGAAGTATCTGTCTGTGTGTCGAACTGTCTGTTCGTCAACATCTGTGTAACATGTAAATATCCGGAAAGCTAGAAGTCCGAGTGTCGGAGCTGTCTTAGAGTTGTAAAACGTCCGGGTCGACATCTAGGGGAGTGAGGAACCGTTGGTTCGGGTAGATGTTGTATGCTGTCTGAACGTATAACTGTGGTGGATCCGTGTAGGGAAACGTCCGATAATAGTATTGGTCAACCCTCGGTTCTCGGGGAAACTGGGAGACGATTCAACTGTTGCTGAATCGTGCGGTTATACAGGGGAGACACATAGGTGTATTGAAATTGTGATATAATTTAATACATTGTTGTATTTGCATGTTTATGTCAGATCGCAATAATATTTCAAGTGATCACATAGATATAAATAAAAGCTAGCAACTTGATTGAATACAAGTATATGATCGTGCTAGTTATCGCAATCCATCGTGCGATAGATAGTTTGTCGTTTGTGTTTATTTTTTTTCGTAAATCATACTTGCATTTATTTAACTTTCGTAAAGGATTCTTGGATCTGTGTATAATCCAAGAGATCCCTTTACATTTGTGATTCCTTTTGTATTGTTATTTAATTTATTCATGTATTGTGAATGGTTGTGAGTGTAATTGTGGGTTGAGCGCGTGAGTTATTGTGTTAATACATCTGTATTTTTTTCATTTATAATTTATTACATAAATTTATATTTTCTTTCACAAATTGTGTTTGTATTGTTCATTTAATCCACCCTCCTCTCGGTAACAATTCTGTTACAATGGTGTCAGAAGTGGGATCGTTGGATTAAGTGAACTGTCAATCATTTTTGTGAAGGTATACATTTAATGTTTATATTCGAGCGTGACCTTCTGTTAAGATAATACTCTAGTTGGAGTTTATTTTTGTTTAGTTTACCTAGGTCCGTGTGTCCAGTATAAACGTGTTTAAAACATTGGTTTGGTTACCTATCTATATTCATATTACAATTTTCATGTCATCCCTTAAGGACTTGGTTGCCTTAGGCAAAGAATTTGGATATGAAGGTGAAAGCCTAAGGAAATTTATTCAAGAAGAACAAGCCCGGGAAAGGGAAGAAAGGGTAAGAGAAAGGGAATTACATAGGGAATTAGAAAAGGAAAAGGGGGAGGCCGAAGAGAGGAAACGGGCATTAGAAAGGGAATCCGATGAAAGGAAACGGGAATTAGAAAGGGAATCCGAAGATAGGAAATGGGCATTAGAGAAGGAAAAGATAGAATTAGAGAAGCAGGCCGAAAAAGACAGGATAGAATGGGAAATGGAAGCGGAGCAAAAGCGAATAGAGTTAGATAAACTAGCTAGAGTAGAAATGTTAGAGTTAGAAGAAAGAGCAAAACAACGGGATCATGAGCGTAAGGTAGAATTAGCGACATCTGGAAGAGAACACGATTCTGCCACTAACAAATTAAGGGGCCCCAAATTACCTCCCTTTGACGATGAAAAAGATAACATAGATAGTTATCTTCATCGGTATGAGCGGTATGCCGAAAACCAGAAGTGGAGTCAAAATGACTGGGCGCTGCATCTGAGTGCTTTATTAAAAGGTAAAGCACTGGATGTATACTCGCGACTTCCTAGGGACGATGTGTTTAAGTACGACGTCCTAAAGGAAGCACTTCTCAAAAGGTACGAGCTCACTGAACAAGGTTTTCGAAAAAAGTTCAGGTATAGCAAGCCCGATAAGGGAGAAACCTTTGGTCAGTTCACCGTCAGAATTGCGAACTATTTTGAGCGGTGGATTGAATGCGGCAAAGCGGTGAAAACGTTTGAAGGGTTGACTGATTTCTTGCTCAGAGATCAATTATTTAATACAGTTGGGCGAGAATTAGATCAATTTCTGAAGGAGAAAGTCTTCACGAACGTAAAAGATATGGCTAAGCAAGCCGATTTATTTGCCGAAGCTCATGGGGGAACCCAGAACGTGGTTTTAAAAGATTTTAAGTCTGGAAACCAGTCTGTAAGACCTATGCCTAGGGAGCCTGTAAAATCAGCTGAGGTAAAAAGGTCAGTTGGGAATCCAGTTTTTCAGCGTGTGCGGTGTTTCTTGTGTAATGCATTGGGTCATGTTCAAAAAGACTGTCCTAAAAGAAAGGCACTTATACATAAGGTAGCAGTGGCTATACAAAGTAAAGGTATAACTGATAACATCGTACAGGTAGAACCTTGTATTCATTCGCTTGGCACGTGTTTATTTCCTGAAGCGCGCGTACCAACCGCGAGAGGGTTTGTCAACGGTCGAGAAGTCGTGGTATTGCGTGACACTGGTTGTACGGGCGTTGTGATCAAACGTAGTCTCGTGCAGGATAACCAAATGCTCGGGTGGGAATCCCCATGTATGTTGCTTGATCAGACGATGGGTCGCATTCCCGTAGCAAGGATCACAGTAAAAACACCTTTCTTAACGGGAACTGTTGATGCCCTTTGTATGGACAATCCTATATACGATCTGACGATCGGTAATGTTGAAGGTTCCCGTCTTCCAACCATGGCCGATTTTAAAATACCTTTGGCCCAGGCAGTGGAAACGCGAGCGCAAACACTGCGAGAGAAAACCGCGTTTCATAAATTAATAGTCCCTGAATCGATCTCAGGAATTTCCCGTGATGATTTCAAACAAGAGCAAGATCGTGATGAATCCATCAGAACAATTGTTGAGAAAATCACGTCCGGCGCGATTAAACATTGCAAGCGTGGGGGTAGCTCTAGATTCGTACGCAAGAACGGATTAATTCATAGGGAGTTTAGCGCTCGGGAGGGTAAGAAGTATTGGCAAGTGGTCGTACCCCAGAGATATAGATCTCAAGTACTTAGGGTGGCGCATGAGTCAAGCATGGCAGGACACCTAGGTAAGGCTAAGACCACTAGCAGGGTAGTCGCTGAATTCTACTGGCCAGGTGTTAATGGCGATGTCACACGGTTCTGTAGGTCGTGCGACGTATGTCAGAAAACCGTTTGTAAGGGAAGGGTCACAAGGGTGCCCTTAGGACAAATGCCATTAATAGATACACCGTTTAAAAGAGTGGCAGTAGATATTGTAGGACCAATACACCCAGTTACCGAAAGAAAGAATCGGTACATACTTACTCTGGTTGACTACGCAACCAGATACCCTGAAGCCGTAGCGTTACCAACTATTGAAACGGAAAGGGTAGCTGAAGCATTAGTTGATATCTTCAGTAGGGTAGGGGTGCCAGAGGAAATCCTCACTGATTGTGGTGCCCAATTCACCTCTGACCTCATGGGTGAAATAAGTAGGCTGTTATCCATCAAACAGCTAAACACTACCCCATACCATCCGATGTGCAATGGACTGGTAGAGAAGTTTAATGGTACCCTGAAAAGCATGCTACGGAAGATGTGCGCGGAACGTCCGCAAGACTGGGACCGTTATTTAAACGCTGTTCTGTTCGCGTACCGTGAAGTACCGCAGGAAAGTTTAGGGTTCTCACCCTTTGAACTGTTGTATGGTAGAACAGTTCGAGGCCCGATGCGGATACTACGCGAACTATGGACTGGTGATGTCGCGAACGAGGAAATAAAAACGACTTACCAGTACGTGTTAGATCTAAGAAACAAACTTGAGAGTACATGCCAGATGGCACGTGACGAATTGATTAAATCGGGGCGCAGATA
This sequence comes from Unio delphinus, assembly GCA_029339505.1. Taxonomy (NCBI): domain Eukaryota; kingdom Metazoa; phylum Mollusca; class Bivalvia; order Unionida; family Unionidae; genus Unio; species Unio delphinus. Next base: position 1,021,709 of record JAQISU010000289.1, on the reverse strand, counting down.
TGCCAAGTATTACAACCGCAGAGCGCGTAATAGGAAATTTCTTGTGGGAGATCAGGTGCTATTGCTTCTTCCAACGAGTTCGAATAAGTTATTAGTCCAGTGGAAAGGTCCATATGAAGTTAAAGAAGTAAAAGGTGACATGGACTATAAAATTGACATGGACGGTAGTGTAAAAACATTCCATGCGAATATGCTCAAGTTGTACATCAAGAGACAGAGCGACAATGTCAATAAGGGGAGTTGAAAATATAGGCGCAGACTACTTGAGTAGGGCGTGATGGGAAATTTGTATGAATTTGCCCAGTAATAAAATCCAGTTTGTAGTATAACCAGTGTAAATGTTGTAAGATATCATCAATAGTTATTTTTCTTCTATTCTGTGTTAGTTTTAAAAATGTGTACATTTTTATTCTTAGGGGGGAGGTATTGTCACAGAATTAGGCGATAATTGAACTGATTTTTGTTCTACTTGAATTGCAAACGAAACTCACCATTTTTCTTGATTTCGTCGTACACGCATTACCTGGGGTGATTAAGTGGCGTGTAACGATTTGCATGTGCCAATTTGTAATTTACATGAAATCCGAAATACTCGTTTTACGTGGTGTACGGCAAGCTCGATGTGATTTATGTTCACCTATTGAGAGTATATAAGGCTTAGGATTTATCATAAATTTTGACGGGAACCCAAATATCTAATCGAAGGATAGATAACCTCGTCTTGCAAATCTCCAGCCAAAGGGCTGATTCCGGAGATCTAATAACATCGTTGATTCCGTAGATCTGATAACATCTGACAATAGCTGTCACCGTTTAATTCAGTCTGATTCAGTCTGATTCCAGCTGATTCCGTCGTTGATACCGTAGAAGTTCATCACTGATAGCGCATCTAATAACATCGTTGATACCGTCTCTGATACCGTAGCTGCTAACATAGTTGTTACATTGTTTCTGGTACCGTAGCTGCTAATAACATCGTTGATACCGTAGCTGCTAATAACATCGTTGATACCGTAGCTGTTAAACACATCTGATACCATCTTTTGATAAACGTCTTTGAAATCGTTTGATTTGTTGTGGGACATCTATTGTTTGTTCTGGAACATCTCTGTATAAATATCTGAATGTGATTGTGCCGTTAATTTGTGCAAACGGAATTGAAGTATCTGTCTGTGTGTCGAACTGTCTGTTCGTCAACATCTGTGTAACATGTAAATATCCGGAAAGCTAGAAGTCCGAGTGTCGGAGCTGTCTTAGAGTTGTAAAACGTCCGGGTCGACATCTAGGGGAGTGAGGAACCGTTGGTTCGGGTAGATGTTGTATGCTGTCTGAACGTATAACTGTGGTGGATCCGTGTAGGGAAACGTCCGATAATAGTATTGGTCAACCCTCGGTTCTCGGGGAAACTGGGAGACGATTCAACTGTTGCTGAATCGTGCGGTTATACAGGGGAGACACATAGGTGTATTGAAATTGTGATATAATTTAATACATTGTTGTATTTGCATGTTTATGTCAGATCGCAATAATATTTCAAGTGATCACATAGATATAAATAAAAGCTAGCAACTTGATTGAATACAAGTATATGATCGTGCTAGTTATCGCAATCCATCGTGCGATAGATAGTTTGTCGTTTGTGTTTATTTTTTTTCGTAAATCATACTTGCATTTATTTAACTTTCGTAAAGGATTCTTGGATCTGTGTATAATCCAAGAGATCCCTTTACATTTGTGATTCCTTTTGTATTGTTATTTAATTTATTCATGTATTGTGAATGGTTGTGAGTGTAATTGTGGGTTGAGCGCGTGAGTTATTGTGTTAATACATCTGTATTTTTTTCATTTATAATTTATTACATAAATTTATATTTTCTTTCACAAATTGTGTTTGTATTGTTCATTTAATCCACCCTCCTCTCGGTAACAATTCTGTTACATGTTGGATGAAATTTTAAAAAATTCCAAGGGTAAAATGAATTAGCTGATCTTGCTGCTAAAACATTTCAAAAGGGGATAAAAGAAAAATTATAAACGATGGAGTTGAAGACTATTAAAAAAAATTAAATTCTGGTATAAAAAATATATTTGGCAAATCACGGTGGAATTAGAACCTCAAAAGATAATGATGACTTTGTTAAATATGAAAAAAAAGCAAAATATATAAAAAGCGGTCTACCATCGTATTTGGAATCTCAACTCCCCAAGGAAATAAAAGTAAGAGCAGTTGATCCCATAGAAGGAGTAACTAGTAAAACTGAAAAATTCGCATGTGGATATCCATGAAGGGTTTCAGGTGGTTGTCTAGTTCGTTGTCCTAGTAATATTCTCTGGGATATCTCACGATTATAAATTCTCGTAGGAGGGAAACGAGCCGGAAATAACTCACTGGAAATAATTAATGAGGCTGCTGATATATGCAGACGACTATTTGAGAGTAGTATCATGGATATAAGTATACATCGAGTGTTTATTGATGAGGTAGCAGACGGTTATTACAGTGACCAATTTGAAAACTTTGTCTGTGACATTTTATTGAAAATCAAACGAATTTCGCGATTAGATCATTGGTACTTAAATAAGATAATCATACACTACAACCACAATAAACCAACAGTGACTAACGTAGTAAACTCACGATTGCCTGTTTATAGAGCGTACTATGGAGATGGTCTCGGCAATACCATTGCAGGGTTATTTGCAAGAATGCCTCCAAAAATTGCACCAAACGCAAAACAGTTATCATTGAAAGTTATTGATATTATTCGTGATAAGGGTATTAGCGCTGCTGGTGATGTTGCCGGGAACGCATTTCCCGCGGCTAAGAAAAAACTGCTATCGTTTGTTCGGCGACAAAAGAAACCGGTGATAAAATCACTAGGACCACTACCATCTACGGAAATTATGCCTGCAAGTATTAGCAAAATAACAACGCAGTGGATGAAAAAATAGCATCGCTGAAGAATGATGGATATGACACTCAGGGAAAATTACTGCAAATATAATAGCGGGAAGTGGTTTCACATCGCAAGATCAAGAAATAGATAAAAATATGTTCAAATCTACAGTGGATCCGGCTTTTGATTTAGATGCCCCAGTGCGCAAAGATAAGTCTGTACGCTATTATCAATTTTATTCCTATCATGCAGTACAACCAAATAATCGATCAAGAATTGACCTTCAAGTCCAGGATACAAACAAATATGTTCTACCCACTGAAGTATTTATTGAAGTAGAAGGAGAAATTGTAACAAATGGTCATGCTGCTAATAATCCGCCATATGCACTTTGTCAATAATGGTAATATAGCGCTATTTGAGAGTGCTAGATATATGATTGATGGAAGAGAAATCGAGTCTATAGAACATGATGTTGAAGTTCCTACAACAATAGTGGGTTTAGCAAGATATTCCTATGATTATACAAGATCAACAGGTCCATATATTATGTTCGCAAAGGATACTAATGATTACGCTGATAACAATAAGTATATTAAATTACGGTCGCCAGTAGCTACTGCAATTGATCAACAACCAGGTGATGGTGGTCATGAAACAAAACCAGGTGCTGCTTTTGATATTGTAAAAAATGATAATCTTAGGGTTTGTAACACGCGTATCAGTATTGCAAGGATAGCGTAGATTATATTCATGTGAGATTCCACTATCTCATATATTTGGATTTTGCAGAAATGTTAGAAAAGTTATCTATAGAACGAAGTATACAGTAGTACTCGTGCGAAAGGGAGACGATAATAATGCAATCTGGCGTTCTGGTGCTATTGATTGTAAATTAAATATATATAAACTATCATTGTGGAGGCCAGTAATGACTCCATCAATCACCGCAGAGGAAAAAATACTATCATATATGGATCATGGAGGGAAATTCATTGCTATCATGGGTAACAGTCAACACATATACCATGCAGTCTACTGTTAATGGTCTATTTACGTGGCACATGGCATCAAAACAAGGTGTTGCTGAACCCCGACATATATTTGTTGCGTTACAGGATAAGGCGAGAGTTGGGGCACAATTACGCAGGCATATGATATTTGATAAACTAGGTGTTAATGACGTCTCATTGAGGATAAACGGCCAACAAGAACCATGCGAGGATATTTTACTTAATTACGATCAAAACCAAATAGCACGCGTGTATAATCGGTTGCAGACATTTATGGGAAGTGATAATAATGTAGATACTGGTCTGCGAATATCACAATGGGATTTTAGAAATCTATATCCGATTTACTACGTTTCGTTGGAACATCTTGATTTAACCAGACAGTCCGTCGTTGATATACACTTCCGAGCTCGTGTAACCGCTCTTCCTGTTATTGACGTAGGTCTACCAGTTGTATACGGTAATTACAGAGCAACACAGAAAATGAATGACCCACCAATATGAGGCATAGAAGTATTAAATGTCCTCAACGCTATTTCATCATCTGAAAAACCACCCCATTAAACCGTACACGAATATACGATTTATCGCTTTCTAGAGAGAAATTATATAAAATATCTGCAACCGTTGAAGTTAAAAACATAATCGAAGATGAAATATCCGAGATGCTAAACCTCGAAAGTATTCAGCACAATGAAATAGTTCTATTTCAAGATCGTCAGGGTAAATTGAAAACTAGCAATATTTCCATGGATGATATTTTAGTTAAACAACGCGGTGTAATGGAAAACGCAATCGCGGCTTTTCCAATCAGGGTAAACTCAAACCAGATGTTCTCATTTCAACTATTGTGGATAAAATTAACAATTTAGATCCATTAATAAAAACTACGCAATGAATATGACGACCATATAACTAAATTCGATCCGTTTTCTGAATTACACAGAAGTACAATAGACAATATTGAGAAACCTATGTTGGATTTCTTTGGAAATCCACCGGTGACCACACCAGACTTAACACAGATAAAAACCGCTATCGATCTGCTGACAAAACTACGATCCGATTATGACGCTCATTCAGTTACTAGTGTACCCGACTTAATTTAATATTTAATCACCGAGTTTAACTGGGGTCAACAATATGATATCAACGATCATCGACAAGGAAATAAATGCACTATTAACAATAATATACACCGATAATTAAATTGGCTAGGGTTTCAATAACATGGCATGTGGAATTCGTAGCGGATTTAAGTAAACAACTTAACTGAAAACTCCAGCTTTTGTATTGCTAGTAATTTTAAATCTATTGTAATAAATAAAATGTCATCATTGGCAACATCACGTCAATATCGCTATGATCAGGTCAGAAAATTTCAAATTAAACTCACAATACTCACTGAGGAGAATCAAGTAAAAAAAAAAATACCGACGAAGAATAACCGCAGTTGATGTTACCGTGTAATCGGTATCAGGTGTAATCTCCGGAGCCGGTATTATACTCTCTTCGGTGACAATGATTGCCCCGATAGCTGTTCCAACTTGTATATTCGCGGCGACAACAATCGCTGGAATTATTTCAATAATAACAAAAAATACCATCATTTAGCCAGCGCAAACTGCAGGATTACGTAGTTAAGTTCCATGTTGTGTCAACCGCCTACTCCCAATTATCCTCGATATCGTCCTCCCTCGATGACACATTAATATCAGATAGTGAGTATTCTACGATAGAACGTGTTAATGATTCCGCGATGTCAAAATTAGAAAAACAACACGAATATAATAATAATAGCAACATCGCAAGAACTACTTTAATGAATAGTGTAAAACACAACCCCGGTAAAAACCAGCAGGATCTCAATAACCTCGACCAATCCTGAATTCGGTGTGAATTTCTCTACTGCGATTCCGATTAAGGAAATAGTACTATCAAAATAACGAGTATACCACAATTGGCCTAATATTAGATCATCACCATTTGGTGGTCAACAACCAAATAATTCCTTGGTGTTTGCGAGTAAAAATAAACGAGAAGGAACTCCTGACTGGAACGTTGTTTCCTTACCATCTAGGTCCTACCAAATTGAACAAATTAACTATAAGTTACAGCACAGAATAAAATCCATTACTGGAAAAGAATCGAACATTGCTATAACAGTTCATGAACCAGCACTATCATCCGCGATTGAAATAAACTAACCCGGGTATGTCGTAGATATATATAACAGCTCATTCAGAACAATACTAGGATGGTCTGAAATAACACCAATACCCGAACATAACAAATTTGATTACGTTACGCATAAACAATCATACCATGAAATTACCAAATCATATAAAAAACACAATCCTCGATATAAAAACGTCATCAATGCCGGGTAGAGATTTTAATTTTGTTGATCATGATTCTGCCTTTTGGAGATTTAAGTTTGGACAGACTCCAGAATCAATTACACATATAAATATATACCATAATATAATTATTCAATACTTTAGAGAGATCAATCAAGAACACAGTCAACAACTACAGTGACTACAAAAGGCTTTCCATGAGTCTAATCGGAGTGAAATCATTAAACGAATTGAAATATTAAATCAACTTGTATCCGACATGGAATATATCAACCAGCGAGTAATCCAAGTAATACTTGATCATTGCGATGACAACGTTATTTACTATAAATATTTGATCAAGTCCGATACGATATCGTGTCCGAGGATCATGTAAATTTATTGTTACAAATCCGTGCGGGTTTGATTGAGCTACGCTAAAGAAATTTCTAAATTGATTATGATCCATATCACCGCAGCACCAAGTTTGCCAAATATTTCGTAACGTATGAGTATTAACTCCGTTGAATACACACAATAAATTGCAGTTATCTCTGATCACTTTTGGAATCTGTGTGTAGCGTTGAGTGACATATATCACGTCAGTGTTTTTGTGCCTGCCTCGGGAAAATATCCTAGCTGGGTTTGTTTGTTTATCTAACATCACATCGTCGTATACGACTAAATTGTTAATGTTTCCATCAAGATCTTCAACTGATGGTGCCTCGTCAATATCGGTAATGAAATCAACGACGTTGTTCATCTTTAATCTCTGAAGCGTTTTCATTAAAATCTTTTAACACTTCATAGCATCGTTGATCATCTACGCTTGGGGCAATTAAATACAACTTATCCCCCCGGCCTTTTTTAACCGCTATGTTGATGATTTAACCTGTTTTTCACGGAACGTCTTTAAAAACTCTTCTGGAGTCGGTATCGGTTTATTTTTCCGTCGTAGGTATTCTATTGCGGAACGATACTGTGGACAACCACTTGATATACAAATCTGATATTTCCCTCGAACACCCTTTCCACAACCGAGACAGGGTTTTGGACCCTCGGGACATCCTTGTTTCGCAGTACAAGTATGTATCCCGCAGAACTTTCCGATGTTATTTTTTTCACATCGGGCTGTAGATCCTAAAAACAACCAACAGCATTTATTTGTTGCCAATGCTGAATTAACCATTATTATTAATTGTTAATCATTATTCAATTAGACATTAAAAAGTATACAGTATAATGATTACTGATTACTCTGATAACATGTTAGAGTTTTTTCAAACTCCACAATCATATTACGATCTTCAAGAATTTTACAAAAGGCGTTTAGGATCATCATGGAGTGTTTCTAGTAAAAAATCCGCAATTGAATTACTCACCGAGGATAGTTATCTACGCCATGGGGTGATTATTCAACAACGGGACAAATTTTACGTTTTTGTGGATGATCCGGACATAACAGGATTTCAAGGATGCTCTGCGGTTAATGAAATTATCCCCGGGAGAGATTGAGATATCCCTCTATCAACATTGATTCTAAAACCCCATCGTTGGAAGAGTTGTTATTATATTTCAATGACTTAGTTGACTCTGTCAATGATGTTTTGGTTTTTGAAACCAGTAGTGGTTATCACATTTTATTGAAAACGATTCCGATCGATTTTGATGATCATCGATCGTTGTTGAGGAAAATTGACGCAGACAGACCAACATGGAACGTTGATATGCAGGCGGGACTTCATAGTATCAAATTACCCGGGACAAGATCAGCAAAACCAAACAGCGTTGATAAGAGATTAATTTATCCTGTAACATCTACTAGTTCGTTGCTATCTTGTCCTGTCGCTGTGCAATCATGTTACGATAAAACCAATGACGATAATCTCACTAGTGATTTTGTCACTAATGGCAGAGCCATCAATGGCATAGCCATCAATGGCAGAGCCATCAATGATGAACAAATCAAACAGATTTCAACAGCGCTGACTGGACAGCCAGATGTAATCACTGGGATTACAAATCAAACCGGCAATATGATTTCACTGGGGAGAGTTGCTGGTTCGTTTTGTAATATTTGTCACCGCCGACACGGATATAACGAGTTCGGTGGATACATTGAAGGAAAAGCCATTGATGCGTTTGTGATAGTTTATTCTGATAGACTCGTGATAGGTTGTTTCCGTACTACAAAAAATAAAATCAATCTCGTTAACACCGAGGACAACAATGCTGGTATTTCCAATGATAGTAAAACACGTTACGAAAAATACCTAGCGTCGTATAATTATCACCGAGAGGATCATTGTGGTGAATTCTCCATGAAGACACCGGATTATACTTATTGTGAAGCCCCTGTCCATGAAAACGGCCAAGGATGTAAAATCATCCTCAACGATGACTATATAGACGGATCTCCTTGTGGAATGGGAAAATCAGAAGCAACCTGGAAATCAATACCAGCTGAAAAACAATAAAAAGCCATGACATATTATTAGTGCAGAAAAAATAATTATTTATATAAAATTTTCAAAACCGTTATATTTATCATCTGAGATGTTGGTGTTATTAATGTTGTTAATTTATCATCTGAGTCTTATAAGATGAATGATTATGATATAATTATTATTTGTTATAACAGAGTCATGAAATATTTTTTTATTCTAGTGACTCGAACTGGTATAGTGTTTAAGGAATCATTGACTTTAGATCACCGTAGAAGCATTATTTTGTTGTTTTAAGGGCTCTACGATCAATGCGGAATCGGCACTTTTCATATAAAAATAAAATGTAATGTGCCGTTTCCGCATTGCTGTTTGTTACATGTCAGACATGTCGGATGATTTTTAACACGATCATGGAAGCGTTTAACAGCATTATCATCGATGGCGCAAGTGTGATATTAATTATTTTATATACAATTTCCACACTTGCGCCATTCTACGCTGATCAATCATAGAACCCAATACAACATTGTTGTAGTAGTTATAGTTTTAACATCTTCCGTAGAAGTCTTATTTTGTTGTTTTAAAGGCTCTATCAGTGATGGGGAAAGTCACATAATTGTATATAAAATAATTAATATCACACTTTCCCCATTTTACGCTGATCAATCTGAACAGTCAATACAGCAAAATATTGTCACTCCGTATAAGCGTTTTAACGGCGTTATTAGTGATGACGCAAGTGTCCAAATTGTATATAAAATAATTAATTATGACACTTGCGCCATTAATCATAGTCAATACAGCAAAATATTGTTTAAATATAATTGTCACTCCGTATAAGCGTTATTTTGTTGTTTTAAGGGTGTAATCAAAAGTGGGGGAAGTGCGAAATTCCTTATAATAATCTAATTTTCGCCCTTTCCCCATCATCGGCCAATACAACATTGTTGTTGTTGTTATTGTTATTGTTATTGTTGTTGTTGTTGAAAAAATATTGTTTAAGTATAATGCCCCTTCGTAGAATACTAACCAGCGATGACATCAACACGATTAAACAACTTAGAAATCACTTACCAGTATCGGAAATTGCTGATCGGTATAAAATCAGTTATCAACGGATATATAAGATCTGGAGACATGAAGAAGTCAATAGTATTCCTGCGTTGGAGCGGATCATTGATGCAGAAGTTGAAAATGAAATATCACAGTTTATAGACGGTAAATCATCTGTGATCGGTGATAAAATCACTAATGGCAGCGCCATCAATGATATAATCACTGGTGACTTTGTCACCAATGGCATCGCCTTCAATGGCAGCGCCATCACTGGTGACTTTGTCACTAATGGCAAGGAAACCATTCGTCGATCACAACTACAAGTGTCTAACCTGACTAATAAAAATAATTCGCTACGAAGATTATTAACAACGATGAGGAAAGAAATCAACCGGCAAAAAATATCAGATGAGGATATTGAATATCAAGTGCAACGTTGTAATGATGTAGTTATTCAACGTGATAAATTAAGAACAGAACTCAATGATGCTCATCGAGAACTAGAAACAAAAAAACAAGACTACGTCACATTGAAAAATGAATACAACAATCTATTATCAGAATACAATTATATTGAAAACTGCTACAAACAAGTCACTCTCGGTAACACTGGTGACAAAGTCACTGGTGAAAAAGTTAACGGTGACAAAGTCACTAATGGCAGCGCCATCAATGATATATCTCGAAGAAAGAAAAAACGAAAACGCGATGGTAGAGCCATCAATGATGACTCATGGAAGAAACATATTCCCGACCAGGATCGTGATTTTCTTGATGAAGTCGATACACTTCTTTATCCAAAAAAGCAAACAGAAGAACCCTTCATTGAAAAACCCTTCAATGAATATTTTCATCGTGAAATGATGGAAAAATTAAAAATGGAAGAACTGGAAGAGAAGACTCGAAGAAAACTATATGGATAATTAATGATTAATCAGAAGTGTTATTGCTGTTTAGGAAATTTTTTAATTGTAAACGCTAGCATTTTTACATCCAACACGTGTTGGTTCTGTTTGCGGTATTTCTGTTGTAGACGGATACGTGCAGCGGAATCTCTATTTTCATGGACATGACAAATGTGAGTGATACCATCGGGGCATTTTTCCGTGATTATCCTTCTACCAGAACTAGTTATCTTATCACGAATGGTCACTGTGGGATAAGCGCGTCTATAATCATTCAATGCGTTTTCAAACAAAGACATTATATAATAGATGCTATTTAATTAAACACTAAAATGATATCAGAATCATATATAATGGGACTCGGGTCACATATTGAAGTTCATGATGGAATTAATTGGATTGATCGCGATATACCACCAACAGAACCGCTTTTTCAGTATGACAAGTCTCGCCGTAAGGTTGGACCGCCCTTTACAAATACCATCTGCTTGAATATCACGAAGAGGAGCATTATTGAATTTGATTCATACGATGATACTTTCGAATATTTTAAACTACCACGCCGTGATGGTATTCCAGATTATTTTTATCACTGCGGAGATATTTGGATGATCCTAACAGGTTATATCCCAAAACAGAAACAAGCTTGGTTTGATGACCTCGAAACGCTATTTGATAACGCAGTTAGTAGTCTCGATGAAGAAAAACGTAACGCAGTAAAATATCATCTACGACAAAATCATTATTGATGGGGAAAGTCACATAATATTTTTTTGACGTCAGATGATTTTTGACACGATCATTTTGTTGTTTTAACGGCGTTATCAATGATGGGGAAAGTCACATAATTGTATATAAAATAATTAATACTGTGACTTTCCCCACTTTTCTATTGATCAATCTGACATATCATATCGAGAAAACCATCCATTAACGGTCCATACATGATATTTCAACATTGTAGTGTGTGTATCCGTTGCAGTGATGTCTTTCCTAGCGAATCCCACATCATCGAGGGTTTCATTAATCCATGTTGGATCATCTACGAAGTCCGATTTTGGCCACTCAGGATAGTATAGTGTATAGTTTGATCGATCAGTGTGTTTTTTATCATCAGATTGTAATCTTCCACCGAACTCTTTATAAATCAATTTGATTTTCTCGATGATATTTTTCACTAAACCACACCTCCGGAAATATTTCATTGAAGTGTTTTAACAGCGCTTGATATTTATCGAGTTGGTCAGGATTTTTTAACATCGTATTGATATTTTCGATTAACCCAGCACGGTTCACAGAGACGCTTTTCACATCAAGCTGATCCGGAACCACATCAGGGAGTTTTAATACGCCAAGGATATTTTTGACTATTTCGAGTTGCTGTCGTGGATTAATTTTATCAGATCTGCACGGTGTAGATGTTATAGCACTTCCCTGATTGAATTTATCAACAAGGACTCGCTGGTATCGCTGTAACCTTGATACGTTTTTATCAAGTTGTTCTATATGATCGGTGTCCAATTTTCCCACATCAGTTTGAAATACATGATTGAGATACATTAATTTCTTCGCGTAGGGTTCTAATCGTTGTTCAGGATCATAGGGATTGTATTTTTGTTGTGTATCATTGATGGCGCTGCCATTGATGCTAGCATTTCCCGCAGCAGCAATTCTTTCTCCGATGGTAGATTTCAAAAAATCATCTACGACGGGATTATTGTTAATTGCCGCGTTATCGACACTGTTAGTTTTATTTTTTTTTATTTTTTCACACCACAATGAATATTCATCTGGTAGTTCCCACGTGACTTCATATCCCGTACGTTTCATCATCGTAACAAGTCGTCCAGTAAAATAACACTTAGAGTTGTTTTCCCCGATGATTGTACTGATAAACGCGTATCCGTAACTGGAATTCACATCACTGAGATTTGGAGTCCTAAATAATAATTCCGTAGAGGATAAATCCCGTTCATGTGATTCAATCGTGGAGATAATTTCATCTCGTGTTAGCGGCAACGGTGTGGAAGATCGTTTTGTCACTGGTGACTTTGTCACTGAATAATGGATTTCAATAATGTTTCTGAAACGATGAATAGCCTGTTTTGTGGCTTCGACGGATCCTAATTGTTCAGAAAACACCGTCATGTACTTGAATCGTTCGTCCACGATTGATATTCCTGCTTCTACGGTGCTGTTATAAATCACTACGTCGATGTTGTTAAACGCGCTAACGGGATCAGCGAAATCTCTTTTTTTTTCATCAGAATCCGTATCAGCGTGATAATACTTCACTCGGTATCCTAAATGTTGTAACAATTTAGCAAGGGCTTCTACGGAATAATTCCCGTGTCTTTTGTTTTGTGTGAAAACTACGGCACGATTTCCTCGTTGCAGCGCGTCTAATAATTTTACGTAGTTGTCGTGATGAGACTGTTCCACAATAAATTTTTTACCATGATCGGGTTGATAATCATTGATGACAAATTTCATGTCTTGACGATTAAAATATTTTTAAATAATTCTAGATCGTCGTTGTTGGCATCAGCGTCAAGTACGATTACTCGTTTCGCAGAACAAATTAACCACGTGAGTGTTTCCCAAATTTGCTTTCCACGGCACGATGAGATTATTTGACGGAGAATTCCGTGCCACTCATCTAACACTAACACGTCAGGGATTCCCCTGACTCGTACAATGGATTCAATTTGCGAAATAACCCTACGATGAGTTCTTGTATCAAAAATAATTCCTCCGTGAACTGTTTCATACGATTCGAGATTGTAGTCGAATGCGGTCTTTCGTGTAAAGGTCTTTCTATAGCTGATACACAGCGTTGATTTATCAGCTGGTATTGATTTCCAGGTTGCTTCTGATTTTCCCATTCCACAAGGAGATCCGTCTATATAGTCATCGTTGAGGATGATTTTAGATCATTGGCCGTTTTCATGGACAGGGGCTTCACAATAAGTATAATCCGGTGTCTTCATGGAGAATTCACCACAATGATCCTCCCGGTGATAATTATACGACGCTAGGTATTTTTCGTAACGTGTTTTACTATCATTGGAAATACCAGCATTGTTGTCCTCGGTGTTAACGAGATTGATTTTATTTTTTGTAGTACGGAAACAACCTATCACGAGTCTATCAGAATAAACTATCACAAACGCATCAATGGCTTTTCCTTCAATGTATCCACCGAACTCGTTATATCCGTGTCGGCGGTGACAAATATTACAAAACGAACCAGCAACTCTCCCCAGTGAAATCATATTGCCGGTTTGATTTGTAATCCCAGTGATTTGATCTGGCTGTCCAGTCAGCGCTGTTGAAATCTGTTTGATTTGTTCATCATTGATGGCTCTGCCATTGATGGCTATGCCATTGATGGCTCTGCCATTAGTGACAAAATCACTAGTGAGATTATCGTCATTGGTTTTATCGTAACATGATTGCACAGCGACAGGACAAGATAGCAACGAACTAGTAGATGTTACAGGATAAATTAATCTCTTATCAACGCTGTTTGGTTTTGCTGATCTTGTCCCGGGTAATTTGATACTATGAAGTCCCGCCTGCATATCAACGTTCCATGTTGGTCTGTCTGCGTCAATTTTCCTCAACAACGATCGATGATCATCAAAATCGATCGGAATCGTTTTCAATAAAATGTGATAACCACTACTGGTTTCAAAAACCAAAACATCATTGACAGAGTCAACTAAGTCATTGAAATATAATAACAACTCTTCCAACGATGGGGTTTTAGAATCAATGTCGATAGAGGGATATCTCAATCTCTCCCGGGGGATAATTTCATTAACCGCAGAGCATCCTTGAAATCCTGTTATGTCCGGATCATCCACAAAAACGTAAAATTTTTCCCGTTGTTGAATAATCACCCCATGGCGTAGATAACTATCCTCGGTGAGTAATTCAATTGCAGATTTTTTACTAGAAACACTCCATGATGATCCTAAACGCCTTTTGTAAAATTCTTGAAGATCGTAATATGATTGTGGAGTTTGAAAAAACTCTAACATGTTATCAGAGTAATCAGTAATCATTATACTGTATACTTTTTAATGTCTAATTGAATAATGATTAACAATTAATAATAATGGTTCATTCAGCATTGGCAACAAATAAATGTTGTTGGTTGTTTTTAGGATCTACAGCCCGATGTGGAAAAAATAGCATCGGAAAGTTCTGCGGGATACATACTTGTACTGCGAAACAAGGATGTCCCGAGGGTCCAAAACCCTGTCTCGGTTGTGGAAAGGGTGTTCGAGGGAAATATCAGATTTGTATATCATGTGGTTGTCCACAGTATCGTTCCGCAATAGAATAACTACGACGGAAAAATAAACCGATACCGACTCCAGAAGAGCTTTTAAAGACGTTCCGTGAAAAACAGGTTAAATCATCAAAATAACGGTTAAAAAAAGGCCGGGGGATAAGTTGTATTTAATTGCCCCAAGCGTAGATGATGAACGATGCTATGAAGTACTAAAAGATTTTAATGAAAACGCTTCAGAGATTAAAGATGAAAACGTCGTTGATTTTAGTACCGATATTGACGAGGCGCCATCAGTAGAAGATCTCGATGGAAACATTAACAATTTAGTCGTATACGACGATGTGATATTAGATGAACAAAAAAATCCTGCTAGAATATTTTCCCGAGGCAGACACAAAAACACTGACGTGATATATGTCACTCAACGCTACACACAGATTCCAAAAGTGATCAGAGATAACTGCAATTTATTGTGTGTATTCAACGGAGTTGATACACATACGTTACGAAATATTTGGCAGACATGGTGCTGCGGTGATATGGATCATAATCAATTTAAAAATTTCTTTAGTAACGCTCAGTCAACCACGTACGGATTTGTAACAATAAATTTACATGATCCTCGGACAAGATATCGTATCGGACTCGATCAAATATTCGGTTGAAATCATTTATTATTTTTGTTAACCTAGAACTGAAAGTTCAGCAGCAGAGAGGGTGAATGACAACAAGTTGCGACCAAAATTAATTAAAAAGTCGTAAAATCTCCATATGGCAAATGGAGATATTTTTTTTTAGTTAAAATATGAGATTTTTTAATCGATTTTTTTTTGCCGGAAAGTTGTGAGGTTCGCCCTTTTTTTGGTTAAAATGAGATCGTAGGAAGGCTCGTTTTAAGATTTCAATCAAAATTTTGTCTAAAAACGTTGTAGGATTCACCCTCTCTGCTGCTGCGAAAGTTCGCTCAATGTTCTTCAATCTTTTGGGAAATGATAATAATAATAATAATAATAATAATAATAATAATAATAATAATAATAATAATAATAATAATAATAATAATAATAATACTGAAAATTTTGGATAGGGAATAATCTTCAGGAGCTATAAGTTCTTTACACCATCTATATGACAATACAGAAAGTTAAAAAAACATGAAATTGGAAAACTTAAAAACGTGCTGAAAACATATAGGATTCAAAACATTATCAGATTTCTAATTTTGTTCCTGCAGTCGAAACAGTTGAGTTTTAAAAGAACTCTTAAAAAGGACAAGTGTGTCTTTGTGTCTAATTTCAATGGGGCAAATCGTTCCACATCGCCGAGCTCTGCTATGCAAAAGAACATTGTCGATATGACTTCGTTTTCATAGTGAGTACAATGAGTATACTGTTGTCAAAAGAGGAACGTAAGTATCTTGCTGGTGTTTACACACAGGTGAGGCCGGATAGGTTTGTTGGACTGGTGTATGTCAGTAAAACGTAGCACAGTATAGCTATTGAACGATACAGAGCAGTGGTGAAGTGTGTTCTGATCGATGTACTCTAAAGATGATTGGAGCTGCTGTGTTTTGAACTTTCTGAAGTTTCTGGAGAAAATAGTGTGACGAGTCATACAGAATTGAGTTACAATAGTCCAGTCTTGAAAGTATTCCTGAACACACAATTGTTTTAATGACATCAACTGAAATATATTTGCGAATGGAACTGATGCGTCTCAGCTCAGGATATACAGCCTTACATATGTTCATGGCACGTGTTGTTGGAATGTGAGAGTACTGTTCAGAGTAACACCTAGATTTCGTACTGAATGTGTGAATTTAATGTTGGTGTTGCTAATATTTATTGTCTTAGGTAAAGGATATGAATGCCAAAGCATTTGTGTTGTGCTCAGAATGGCCTCAGTTTTAGCATTAGTCATCTGAAGCTTGTTACATGTCATCCATGATTCCACATCATAATGAACCTCTCTACTCCTTGGATGGTAGCATCAACTTTAGTTGGATGACTTGACTTGTATATTTGGGTGTCATCAGCGTACAATTATTGAGACACTGAGTGTTAATCTATGACACTCGATAACGGCTGTGTGTATGGAACGAAGATAACAGGACCAAGAACAGACCCTTGTGGAACACAACAACATTGATAAAGTGGACTGGACTGTATTTCATTTGGATACACAATTTGTATCCTGTTGACTAAGTAGGACTTGAAGAATTGTAAGGCTATTATTTTGAATGCGAAAATAAAATCTGGAGATGTTGAAGTAACATATTATGGTCTCTTGTGTCAGAAGCTTTATGGTGGTAGTTTTGAAACATAATTGGAATTCTCCCGATGAGATAGAGATATTAACATCAGCTAGTGAATCAAGTTTGGGTCTCAGTAATCAAGCAGCAGTGATGGTGGAATTGGATCAAGTTCACAAGACTTTAGTGCACTCTTCATCATCATCATTCGTGCTAAATCAATAGAGAGAGAGGTTCTAATGCTACTAATGATTGTAGCTGAAATTCTGTATCATAAATGTGTGGTGACTAGTCAGTTCAGATTGTGTTGTCAAGAGAATCTATAATGGTTTGTACTTTGTCATAGAAGAAGTTTGCAAATATTTCCGGAAGGTCTACTGGAGAGAATATGGATGGAAGTGTGGCACATTTTTTGCAGCTAGAACTATCCATGATCTTAGTGCTGTAGTGGGATAATTTTGGCTAAATTTACTATATTTGTGATGTTCGTCTTAGCGGTTTAATATATTTGTTTATGAATAGTGAGTCTGGTGAAAAGTCAAAGTCTCCATGGTTTTCGGCGATGTCTTTTAGCAATACGAAGCTGGTCCCTAACACTGCACTGATTCGTAGCATTTGTGACCATGTGAAATAGTTTACACTAACATTGCTGTTTTAATGAAATGCAGGTTTTGCAAAGACACCGAATGGTTATCAATACAATTACTCAATCAGAGTTAGTTTAGTTTTCAGACTGATGCGCTTTTCAGACCTAGGATTACATTAGCTTTCAATACCGCCTGCACTTGAGATTGTTTTGGTGAGGAATGCGGCTCTGGTCGATGTATACTGTGGCATGCATAATGTAGAGCTGATTGAGTCCACTATGTCTGGAACAATTCAGTTAATATCCGTGCATGCAGCCACCAGGTTGTGATTAATTCTACTGGTGTACCATCAGATGGTGTAATAGACATTAATTTTTATCGAGGTCTCATTAATGAAACCGTAGACGACCACTGCAGTGATTAATCACCTATGACTGTATCATCTCAATTAGATAAACGGGCATCATATAAGATGATAATACATGACCAACGACGTCAACGGGTTAGAGTCATAAACTCAAGACTAATCGTAGAGAGAGTATAATACGGAGATGGGTTTGGTAATATTATCCGTGGACTCTTTACAAAAATTGCCCCCAAAGTGATGCCACTCGATAAACAATATGGGATGAAAGCGAATGGAGTTATTCGTGATAAGGGTATAGCGCAGTTGGTGAACTCGCTCCAACAGCTTTCTCTGCGGTCAAAGACAGAATAATGAGACTATTCCGTAAACCGCAACCGATCCAACCTGTCAAATTACCTGTTACTGAGCTCATGCCTGTGAGTGTTGGTAAAGTAATTAATGAACTCGCGAATCAGAAATTAGCAGAGTTAAATATAGTACCAGACGAACAACAACACATAAATATTGTTTCAAGTATGATAGCGGGTAGTAGTTTTCTAATTAGAAGGTAATCAGCTATTATAAAATGTTTGAATAGATAGCTTATCCTGCGTTTAATATCGGTGAAATTGTAATGAGAGGTATCTCTTCGTGATTATCAAATGTATTCGTACGATGCAAGGGTTCCAAATGAACGAGGTAGAATTGAACTTCAAGTTCAGGATACTAGTAGATATTTTCTTCCTTCGGAAGGATATATTGAAGTTGAAAGTCGACTATTAAAAACAGATAACACCAACTATGCAGCTGATGACCAAGCCGGTTTTGTCAACAACGGTATAATGGCGCTATTTAACAGTGCTAGATATATTATCGATAGAAGAGAAACTGAATCGATTCAGGAAAATGTCGACATCGCGAGTACCATATTAGGGTTGATGAGATTTTCCCACGATTATTCGAGAACAGTTGGGCCTTCTATGATGTTTCATAAAGATACATCGGATCATCCCAATAATAAAACTTTGACTCTTGGTCAGGTAAGAAACGCTGCAGGTGATAAGGTGATAAATGCTGCTGTATCACAAATTAGAAATTATAATCTGGGATTTGCAGCTCGTAGAGATCTGTTAAATGGCGTGGGGGGAGTTTACTTGTGCGATTCCTCTTTCTCATATATTTGGATTTTGCCGTGATGTTAAAAAGATTATATTCGGCGCAAAACATATTATAGTACTCAATAGAAAAGGAAATGATAACGATGCAATAAGGAGATCTGCAGCGGCTGCTGACGGTAAGGTAGAATTGAAAAAAAAATTGGTGTGGATGCCCGCGATGACTCCTTCAGTTGATCACGAAAACCCGACTAATGTCTTTTATAGAAACAGGGGGAAAGTCGCTATTGTCTTGGCAAACGGTGGCTACAAATAGTGCCACTGGTCCTCCCTCCTCGGGATTGTTCACGTGGCAATTATCTTCCCAACACGGTACAGCGCCTCCGAAATATGTTTTCGTTGTATTTCAACGAGCTGATATAATAAATAGTCAAGAACAAAACCCAATGGTATTTGATCCGCTTGGTGTTACACTGGTTTCATTGAGAGTAAACGGGCATCAAGAACCATCAGAAGATATAATTATTGATTTTGCTCATAATCACATTGCACGGGCGTATCATCGTTTGATGACTTTTCCAGAGCGTGACCTTGATATTGATACAGGAATGTTAATATCTCATCGAGAATTTACAACGTTGTATCCGATCTATTATTTCTCATTGGAACATATGGATTTGTATAGGCAACCAGTCGTCGATATAGTTATTCGTGCTGGCATGTCGGTGCTGGCAACTACTGAGCAGTCGCTATTATTATCAGTAATAAGGCAATGTTACTCGAAGGTGTTGGTGGACGGATGAAACTAGTTGATGCGCCAATAGAACACATGTAAGAATTAGATGATCTGTTATCTAAATAAGAATGTCGTATAGTCATGTTAATGTCACCCTGACTCCTGATCAGGCAAACAAACTTCATCCGAAAAACACTACTATGTGTAGTACAAAGATAATCCTGAAGCATGAACAGAAAGCTAACGGAGAGCCAAATAAACTAGCTTAAACATTTTAATAACGCGTTCAGGGCGGGTATAGGAGTACAGTTGACGTTTTCACCCTCCGCAATTTCTAGCTTGTTTAAATCCGGTGGGACATTTCCTCCTCTAGCCGCGATTCCAGTGCTACTTGCTGGCGAGGCCCCCGCTGTCGCTAAAGCTGTTGGAATTGGTGCTGCTACCACTGCTGGCGCTGCTGTTTTAAATAAAATTCGCGGAAAAGGATACTAAAAAGGAAGAGGCGACTCCAAGGAACGTACAGAAGCTAGGGTTGGTCCCGATGTCAAATTTCGACTTAAAACAATCCCCGATAAAACATTTTAGGGGTGTTTTCAAAAAAGATCCATTACCTAACAACCGTAAATCCCAGAAACAGGTATAATTAATCTCGATGATAACACCGGACCTGGAACCCATTGGGTCGCGTATGCGATACATCCTAAGTCAATTATTTTTTTTGACTCGTACGGGTTGGCACCACCAAAGGAATTTCTTAAATACGTATCCGAGCTAAAACCTCCTGTTTGGTAGTCAACGTTGACACGCAGACATTAAATGATCTTCCGATATGTGCAAAATCTCCCAAACAACCTCATAAAACCGTATATGAATATAACAGCAATAACGTCTTAAAGAGATCATAGAACGTATAATAGTATAAATTTGGGTAAGATCACTATCACGTCCAGGAAAAACCAAATGAGCCTCTCTCGAAGATATACAGAAGCTTATCACAGCGGCGATATCAGATATATTAAATCTCGCATGTGTAGAGCGAAATGAAATAGTTGTATTTCAAGATCGTCAAGGTAAATTGAAAATGAGTAATATTTCCTCGATTATATTTTGGTTAAACAGCGTGAGGTAGTTGAAAATGCTATCGCAGTTTTTACTGACCAAGGTAAACTTAAACCGGGTGTTGTTTTTTCAACCGTCGTAGATAAATTAACATCCCTCGATGATAATTATATATCATCAGTGAATTCACTGAAAACACTCAATGACAAATTACATGCCTATGTAAACCAGTTTTCGGGGTTACAAAAAAGTGTTACTGATGTTCATGTCCCTATTTACAATTTCTTTGGAATTCCACCGGTGACCACACCAAACATCACATAAATAAAAGCCGCCATTGATGAATTAGCAACCCTTCAATCATCTTATGAAGATCACGTAAAACAATTTGGAAATTTTCGTTAAACATCGTTAATAAATTCTTTGGTGGTCTTATAGATAATATCGATGTAAAACTCCCAGATATAAAAACATACATCGATGAGATCCAGGAAACTCATAAGGCTATCAAGGTTGATTTTCCGAGCATGATTAACACACTTGAGAAAGTCAAAATTCCACATACGAAAAATATAAACTTGGTTTACCCGATCCAACACGGATCATTCTCTTGGACACCGCATATTAACACGTTCGATATCACCGCGGCCGTCAAGGGAATTTTAGACAAACATTATTGTCTCCGACCCAGTTTTACATTTCGTCCACGAGTTCATCCGGAGTCAACAATATCATATCGACAATCATAGACAAGGATTCAACCGAGCGATTTACTATAACAACCAATAATAGAGATCTGGCTCCGGTGTAAATAACATGATATATAGAATTTGTAGCTGATTTAAGTACAATTTAATTGAATTCTACGGTTTTAAATTATGGCAACAGCTCAACAATATAGGTATGGCCAGGTTATCCAATTTCAGACTAAACTTAAATCGCTCTCAGATGAGAATCAAAATAAAGTGAGGAAATATCCGCGAAGAATAACCGCCATTGACGTTATCGTGTACTCGCTTTCAGGTGTAATCAACAGAGCGGGTATAATACTTTCCGTGGCTAAAGACAAAACTACTAGCGTTAGTTCGTCGAAGAAAGAAAACACCGATGACTTCGCCATCAGTGATAAAATCACTAGAGAAACTACCATCTAAGAAAATTATGCCCGCGAGCATTAGCAAAATAATAAATAACGCAGTGGATCAAAAAATAGCATCACTGAACAACGATGGATATGACATTCAGGGAAATATTACTGCAAATATGATAACGGGTGGTCGTTTGAAATCGCGAGCGAGATCGCTATTTAGATCAAGAAAGATATAGTATGTTCTAATCGGCTCCTGATACAGCATTCGATATAGATGACCCAGTGCCCAAGAATGATTCTGTACGCGATTATCATTATTATTATTACCATGAAGTACATCCAAATAGTCGATCAAAAATCGAACTTCACATCTAGGATAAAGGCAAATACTTTCTACCCGCGTAAGCATTTATCGACGTAGAAGGAGAAATTGTAATAGCTACTGATACTCCTGCTGTACTAGCACCATATGACCTAAATGCCAAAGTCGGTTTTGTCAATAATGGTATCATGGCGCTATCTAACAGCGCTAGATACATGATTGATGGAAGAGAGATTGAATCCTTAGAGCATGATGTTGATGTTGCTACAACAATAGTGGGGTTAGCAAGATATTATGATGATTATACAAGATCAGCAGGTCCATCTTTGATGTTCGCAAAGGATGCTAATAATCACGCTGAAAACATTCAGAATACCAGGGTAAAGGCAACCCTAGATACTGCAGATGATCCAGCTCCAGCCGGATATGTTAGACCAGTTGCCACTTTTGATGTCGTAGATATTAATCGTAACTACAACCTAGGGTTTGCAACACGTGTATCAATGTTCAGAGGACGGCGTAGATTATTCTCATGCGCGATTCCACTGCATCACATTTTTGGATTCTGCAGAAATGTTAGAAAAGTTATCTATGGAGCGAAGCATACAGTAGTACCCGTGCGAGGCGGCGACGAAAATAATGAAATCTAGTGTTGTGCTGGTGTTGCTGATGGTAAAGTCAATATGACAAAGCTATCACTGTGGATGCCAATAATGCGTCCGTCAATCACCGCAGAGGAAACGGTACTATCATTTATGGATCATGGAGGAAAATCATTGGTATCATGGATAAACACTACCACGGATACTATGGATTATACTGTTAATGGTACATTTACGTGGCACCTGGCATCAAAACAAGAAGTTTTTGCACCCGGTATTTATGTTTTTATATATGTATTTATAGCGTTACAGGATAAAGCTCCATTAAACTCACAAATACACAGCCATATGATATTTGATCAATTGGGTGTTAATGAAGTTTCGTTGAGGATAAACGGCCAACAGGAACCATCCGAGGATATTTTACTTAATTACGGACAAAACCAAATAGAACGCGCGTATCATCCTTTGCTATCATGTATGGGACGCGATAATAATGTGAATACTGGTCTGCAAATATCACAGTTGGATTTTAAAAATCAATATCCCATCTGCTACTTTTCATTCTACGCTACCAACACAGAAAATGAATCACCCACCAATATGCGGCATAGAAGTATTAAATGTACTCAACGCTATTACAGCATCGGTAGAACCAGCCCATAAAACCATACACGAATATACGAGTAATCTCTTCTTAGAGAGAAATTATATAAAATATCATGATTGATATTTGGGGAAGATCTTTATCAAGCCTAGATCAAGTTGCACTGTATGGCTTACTCGAAGTATGATGTATGCATGTATCAAAAGCGTAATTGTAACCTTGTCCCTTATTCGGACAGTAGTGTTTAGGCCATCTTGATGTGAGAGTTCATGCGACATATTTGAAATTTGTCATCAATACAACCAAACTGGAAGAAGCATGCTCAATATAATCATGTACTTCTTTTAGAAAATATATCCTATCGCTCACATTCAGTCCTAAAATTGTAAAGTATGTACCCGCATCACATGGGCTATTTCAATAAAATCGTTGTAATGGAAGGAAATGGAAGAAAATCGACAAAATGTAGAATGAAATTGTTCTTAATTTGGGTGTGATTATTGTCTTCTATATAAATATCTTTATTTTAATGGCTTGTGCTTGTTGTTGTGTTTATCTGTATTAATTGTGTATTGCTATACCTATTGTTATGTTGTTTTGTGTCTAGTTTGATATTTCTCAAGTCGAAATATTCAACGAATATACATAGCCAGCTTCCAGGCTTCCAGATGCATATACTATTTTAACACATCTCAACTCTCAAGTAATGATATCGTTCTCCACTAACATTATCACAGACATTATATATATATATATATATATATATATATATATATATATATATATATATATATATATATATATATATATATATATATATATATATATATATATATATATAATACGCGTCGTGCGCTACCGATACTATAATTAATTTATCTTAGAAATAATAAAGGCTTGGTATATAATTTTTGGGAGCAAACATAGTTGAAGCTAATTATAATTATTCGCATTGTATACGAAAAAAAAAACCTAGATAACCCTTTGAAATCTTTTTTTTATCAAAATTATGGATATATTGCACGTTTCAAATTAAATGTACTGTCTCACATTTTCATATATTGGACTAATACAAATTTAAAGGTGGATACGATTATTAAAGATGCTTTTCTGTTCAAACTTAAATGTAGGATTTATAGTTTTATATGTACATATGCAATTCAATCTGTTCTTCTTCTTGAAGAGTTTATATCACAAACAAATATTATTTGAGATAAACATACATTAACTTTGATCTTGCCCAGTGGCTTAAGTGTCCATGGAATTTAATATTGTAAATGGCACAAATGACTATTTCGTTTGGTCCTGTTCGTTAGGATATGTGTCTACTGAGATTGGCCTTGTCCTTTTGGACATGATGTCCATTTTGTTTGACCTGTACTTTAAGTCAAATACCGACTTAGTTTATCCTTGTCCTTTTTGACAAAGTACCCCAAAATGTCGTCTTTGCCTTTCTGACACTACTCTTTGGACATAGAACATAAAAGGATTGTGTCAACTGACTGTAGTTTTAACATATTAAATCAAATATACGACTAATGAATTAATGTTTTTTTGAATAATTATCTTCACAATCGTTATAATAATCGTCATCACCAACTTATCAACTTATTATTATTATTATTAGCAGTAGTAGTAGTGGTATTAATAGTTGTAGTAGTAGTGTTCTTTGCAAGACTATTAGTACCACTGGTCATGTGTGAGATTTCATGTTTCAATACAAAATCATTGACATATATAAATCACGTTTTATTAATACGTAAGATGGAACATATGATTTTTAACACAATATACGCCTGACGTGATTACGCAAATTTGAGTTGACTTCCCATGTTATTCAGCGTTGATAGGGACCATCTATGTTCTGATTTGAATTATAACGTTTAACATTATCATCGTCATTCCATCAGGCCAATGGAGTGTCTTCGATGACTCGGTTGAATGTAAATACCAACTTTTGGGGTGTTGCAACACACAATCCCTTCCGGCAAGTCTGAACAAAGAAGGAATATATATATATATATATATATATATATATATATATATATATATATATATATATATATATATATATATATATATATATATATATATATATATATATATATGATGATATATGATGAAGCTTAGGACTATTATTATATTAACCAATACGATAAGACTAATTACAATGTTCAAGCATGAACGCAGATAGATAGATAGATAGATAGATAGATAGATAGATAGATAGATAGATACAGTCAGTCAGTCATACATACATACATACATACATACATACATACATACATACATACATACATACATACATACATACATGCATCGATATATACAGACATACATACAAACATACATACATACATACTTACATACATACATACATACATACATACATACATACATACATACATACATACATACATACATACATACATACATACATACAAACAGTCAGTCAGTCAGTCAGTCAGTCAGTCATACATACATACATACATACATACATACATACATACATACATACATACATACATACATACATACATGCTTCGATATATACAGACATACATACAAACATACATACATACATACATACATACATACATACATACATACATACATACATACATACATACATACATACATACATACATACATACGTACGTACATAGATAGATAGATAGATAGATAGATAGATAGATAGATAGATAGATAGATAGATAGATAGATAGATAGATAGATAGATAGATAGATAGATAGATAAAATCAGTCATTCATACATACATACATACATACATACATACATACATACATACATACATACATACATACATACATACATACATACATACATACATACATACATACATACATACATAGATTCATACATGCATCGATAGATACAAACATAGATAGTACATACATACATACATACATACATACATACATACATACATACATACATACATACATACATACATACATACATACATACATACATACGTTCATACTATAAGTTGAATATTGTACATACATACATACATTTTCTTACCTATATCTGCATTTATCGAAATGTATAGTAATTTAATTGTTTGGTTGTCAGTTTCATTTTTCAAAAATATGTTCGTTACATGATATTGTGACGTAAATCTATTCACATTAGATTAGACTTTTCTAGTATATCGTTTCAACAAAATGATTTTTTGGTAAGCAAATTTGTTAGCGGTGATCCTGACGTTGATTCACACATACATCTTACCTTATTATCGCCACATATGGTTCCAGTAGCTGCAGGTATAACTACATTGTCACATACGTTGGTCAATGGATCCGTGCAAATCATTGACAAACAGATACGTTCAAGCGTTTCCTTTAACACAAATAAAAGGAAATGATTATATCTTGAGATATTTGAGATTACTTAAAAAGTAGGTTAATATTTGCGTTTTAAAAAACTAAAACTAACAAATCTGAGTACAATTATCCTATTGTGTTTGAACAGATACAATTTGTTGCGGAGACGATCGTAAAGTAAATTTCGAGACAACGTTTTATTTTATATTCATTATAAACACAACAAGCGGCAACGGACTTTAAAGGCTTGGAATTTCCAACATAATCCCAATATGATAAATTATATAATAACGGAATGAACATAAGTTAATAAATAACAAATCCCGAGACACCAAGTGTCCTATGTTAATATGATTAAATGACAAATAGTTATAATGCACCGAATTTGCAGTGGCTAGGTAAATGTCTTGCAAATATCTACAACATTTACACGAGTAAATCTCAATGAATTGTATCATTCTATCATCTGCAATATAAATTACTTTTTGTGGATTAATATCACAAAAATTCTAATTGGTATACTCTTCAACGTTCTGTTTTCTTCTTCGTTTATACCTTTTTGTAGTTTGCTAAAGTAGCGAATGTGAACTATTTGTTTTGTTGGTTTTTTATCATTTTAATGTTCTCGAAGTCATTCTGTAGCGTGGAGACCTAGATGTATATCAGTTGTCGAAACGTGTTGTAAAATATATCTTTGTATTTTATTTGTACAGGTATCTATGTCCAATATACAATAGGTTTCCAATTGAAGACTGATCTGTGTCAATTATAATCCATATGTATATATCAAATTTCTAAATATATTGGAGCCTTTAACTGAGTTTTAAGATATGGTGAAGATGCACTGCTTCATAGCGTTTTGCTTTCAGCCCGACCTTTATTATGTTTTCATCAATGTAAAATAAGATTAAAAAAACAACAAACATATCCTAGATATTATTATAATTTTTTTGTCTTATATGTTCTAATCTAAAGAGTAAATGAAGTAATGAGTACGTGGATATGTGCAAGAATGAAATGGAAATGATGTGGTTTTATTCGTAAGGCAGTAAAAGTCAAAACTTCCAAACTGAGTTTAAAAGTTACTTTCAGTTAGGTCGAAAGTGTCGATTTTCAAACGTCTTGGAATCATACTGTAAAAAAACAACATTTACATCACAAAAACTCATCTCAAATATATTGTTTATCACTAATTTGTGACACATTGAAGTTAATTAGTTTTACTGAACACCTCCATACACGATTCAGCCTTGTTGAAGGCACAATATCGTTCCAGTTAAAAAAATCCTGCCATTGTAAAATAACGTTTAAAACGAAGATATTGTGTAACATCAGATAATTAAGCAATGCACAAATGTAACTAGCCTTTCTATATGTTGCAAAGCAAAATGCAAAATGTTTACATATCTTGTTCTGTCATCCAGTCTGTACATACCCGACACATATAAGATCCAAGACCATTACGAAGGACACATTGGTTATCTGCGTCGAATCGCTGCCCAGTCGGTATTCTCAGTATCCTTTCAAATGCGTCGATTGTCTCCTGTTGGTGGACAAATTCGGTTTTCACACACTGTCTGAAATTTGAAATATTATATATATACTTTTCAGCTTCTAGCGCCCTCCTCTTAATAGAAGGAACCAAGCTGACTGAAATGATCATTATGGAGCAGTTTCTGAATCTACTGGAGTTTGGAAATTGCACAGACGTCAAACTGATTATTCTAGGCGATTTCATCCTTCACTTTGACTCTCCTGGAAACCCATACACATCAAAACGTCTAGATTCAATTCATTTGTTCAACTTTAAATGGTCAGTTAATCAACCCAATCATAAATATGGTCACCTTCCAGTCTGGATATTTCCAATCCTAGATGATAATTTAATACTTTCCACACTTGAAAGCTAACGACATTTGATCAGATCACTTCTGCATTATATGCCATTGGGATGAATCAGTCTTTAAACTTCGACCTTTATTTGCTACTAGGATAAGCCTCTGTATTATGATAAATAGAATCAAACTAATGCATGACATCCAAGCGAACCTAACAACTTGCGCATGTCCTACAGGATAACAACACGATACTTGAGCGCGTTCATTACTTGCAAAACATGTCAGAGCCACCAAAGTGTCAGTAGTAATAGCAGAGTATCAATTCAAAAGTGTTCTCCGTTGAATAGCAATGTTTGACACTATCTTCACGTTGCTAAAGGTGACGCCAATACAAATAACGTTACAAACTTAGTCCATTTAGCCAAAGTATAACACAGCAATACTAATATCACGGATAGTTCCAGTTTCAAAGAGCTCTTCAAGATAACCAACATACCAATGTCAAAGAAAAAATATACACCTCCTCCAGCCATCGTTTCTCCCAAACACCGTCCTGACCTATTTGCAAATTGTTTCCTTGACAAGAAACAAACCATTTAGAGACAAACTTGAAAACACAACTTCAATGGACCCGGCGTCACGATACAGTTGCGAAACATAATTTTAGCGACAACGGATAGCAGCATTTGACCCTATTTATATCGATATAGAACGGACAATCGTGATTAACATGGAAACATTCGTCTAATTCAAGTCCATCAGCGCCGTTGTTTGAGTGCTTGGATCAAATAGTGCTTTCACTAACTGTGTTATTAAAATATCTTATCAAGAAACTACAAATCGAGCCTTTCATATCAATAATCGTTGAAAAAGTTGTTATAACCCAAAGCGCGCCTCATCTGAATTCAGTCTTTTAGGCAATGTACTGTCTGCATATTGTCCTTGCCACATTTCTGAAACATCTCTTCTCGATGTAGCTAATGTCATTCTATATACGTTTGATTGTGGAAAGATTGCAATCCACATCCTCTTTGTTTTGTCTGGAACATTTGACACAATATAACATGATATATTACGTTACCGTCTGCAATATGTATTTGACATTCACTATATAGACTGACAGCGGTTCAAGCCCAACTTAGTCAACAAGACACAAATTGTATATTGCATACACTCCAGCCCAGTTGAGCTATGTGATCAGTGATCAGTTATTTTACATGGTGTCTATATTATATACATTCAGCCGCTCTCAAGTGTCATAAATCATAATTAGGTGTCTCAATTGTACGATGATGACACCATCATATACATGTCTAGCCACGCAACTAAGATAATACTACCATACAAGGAAAATAGAGGTGCATGTATGATGACAAATCATGAATGACATCTAACATGCTGCAGATGAATCATGGTGAAACTGAGACGATTCTGATGACAATACAAATACATTCTCATCACATCCTTTACCTCAAAAAAAATATATCAGCACAACCAGCATTAAATTCACACAATCATTACTACACGTAGGTATTACTTTGGAAAGTACTGTCAATTTGCCCCAACACGTCACGAACATATGCATGGCTGCAAATATTGAGCTGTGAGTCTTCTGTTTCATTCGCAGATATCTTTTAGTTGATTCAACTTGTTGAGTTCCTTAGTACGTTCAACACAGGAGTATTGTAACTCAATTATGTCTGGTTCAACACAATATCTGCTCCAAAACTTTCACAACGATCAAAACACAGCTGCTCAGATCATCAGAGTACCACGATCAAAGCACACCCCGCCATTGCTCAGTATCCGTCGCTTGACATCCATTCAATTATATTCAAACATAAAATTTACTCTCTTTGATATATTTAACTTACGGACTTCAGTCGAACATAACTATAAGGCCTCACAATGTGTCACAAACCAGCAAGATACCTACGCTCCTCTTCTGACAATCGCATATTAAGTATTGCAAATATAAACCGACGACATTATTTTCCACACCAAGGCAAATCAACCTGACTCGAATTGCCAATTTAAATTAAATACAACAAGTGTGACCCCAGTCAAAAGGGGTCTCAATCATTTTTCCTACTGAAAGAAAAACTTATAAACTTATTAATTTGTCCCACCGTAACTATTTTTTAAATTTTTGTATTTTTTTAAAAGTCATATCAATATATATGCTGTATAGCGACTCGGGCTTTTAAACATTAGGCGCTATACCAAGTCATATATATATATATATATATATATATAGTTAATGTTACGTGTCAACTAGTTAGATTTAAAACTGGCTGGTGTTCAACGGAATTGATGTGAACAGCTTTGTTCCTCCTCTTTAAATAGATCCCAATCAAAGATCATAAGATAAAAATGCACATTTTTAAATGTATATATTTTGGTACACATTATACATACTTATTCACAAGTGTTTTTTTGAAGTCTTCCACGGCGCATCGTGAGAATAGCCAGGGATTCAATGTGTATTTCTTGTTTTTGTAGAATTTCGGCTTCTGATCTGACATTATTAATTTAGCTTCAGCTCTGCAACCGTGTTCTCTGAAATAGCTATCATGTGTTGCTCCAAGACTGCAAATAATAAGGAGGATGTATATAAACCATTTTCAGTGCAGGTAAATATCACATAAACGTACAATTTATGGTGACACGTATCTTTACAATAATGTTCTTTTGAAATGTCAAGAATAGAGTGAGTGAAATAGCATGTGTTGTTTTGTTTTCTCGGTACCATCCTCTCATACATCTTACATTTGAGGAGATTGAAACTAAACGAAGTAAATAGCAAACTAAGATAGACACCATAAAAGAGAATTCCCAAAAAGTATTCTGATCTAGTATTACATAATCTTTCTGAACAAAGAAAACATTTCTTGAATTGCACGTGCTGCCAAAAATCAGAACATTAATTTCTACCATTGCACCTATATATTAATATCTCTATAGCAATTTGTTTCTCTTTCTTACTGTCCCTCTATCTCACTCATTATCTGTCTATCTATCTATCTATCTATCTATCTATCTATCTATCTATCTATCTATCTATCTATCCCTTTCTCTCTCTCTCTCTCTCTATCTCTCTGTTTATATATATATATGTATATATATATATATATATATATATATATATATATATATATATATATATTTACCACATACATGATAATTTTCATGGCGTTTAAAGTTTTGGAATAAAGAAAAAAATATATGAAACTTACTAATCATAAACAACATATCAAAACTCCAATTAGTAATCCCTTTAAAATTAAAGTGATACAAAATGTCATCCGAATCCTTTCTTTTTTTTCTCGTCTATTTAAAGAAACAAAAACCGCAAAATCTTGATGCGAGAGAGAAAATAGAAAATAGATAGTTCTGCACGAAAACATTTAATCTGAACGTGTAACATGTAACTTTTATTCATTTGCATCATCGTACCTAAAAATAGGCAAAAATCAATGAAATTGTAAAGTTTGGGGACTTTGCTTTTTCTCAATGCATGAAGTATCTGGAACTGTGAAGTTAAAGTTTTATCAAACCGTAAATAAAGAGAGAGGAGGGGAAGAGACAGACAGACAAAGTGAGACAGAGAGAGACAGATAGAGAGAATTGTATAGTCTTTATAAATGTTAATTAAAGCTGAATAAGTACTTAGATGAACTGTATATACATTGACATATCTTAATAACATCTTATTAGATCAACATTCCGCTTTAAATTATATTATATTTCCATTCGCTAGCGCATAAATGATTGTGGGGTTAGGTTCAGTGTACATAAAGGCTGACCGTGTTTGCAATGCACTACTTTCTTAAAACATTTCATGTATCATGGCTAGATCATGCACGTGTCCAATATTGAAAAATAGGCATGAATACAAATCAAAACAAACAGAAAAAAGAATGGACATATGAATTTGCAGTCCTGATTTAAAAACAAATGAAGGTAAATCTATATTGTATTGCAGACACACTCACCAGGATGTGAGGAGTCAATTTATAGTTAATAAAAAAAGTTTTGCTAGGTTGGTGGGTCCAGTATAAACATATTGTCACATAATTAGAATAAACAAAAACTTTTAGTATGCTTGAGATATATTTTGACTCTCTTTGTTGTGCATGCGTGCAGAGCTATCTAAGGTGAACATATGCGTTTCCAGTCAAGCGACGGAACCGACATTTGTCGCGCCGGAAACTACTTGCGGCTACGAACATTATAATCACTTTGGATATGTTGAGGAGAGCATACTTGGTATTTCTATAGCCGTAGGGGTGAGTGTTAATTTTGCATTTTATTTGATATTGTTTATTGCGTTTGTATTCATTTTATATAATGATTCATTTATTACAACGCAGATTTGAAACGTTGTGAACCGTGAATTTATAGATCCTATTAAGAGTTTAATGTATTATTATTTTCTCCTTGGGTTGTTTTTTTCTACTTGAGTAACCTACGTGTATTTTATTGTTACCTTGATCTTGCAGTAAAACGGCTCCCAACCCAGTTTATGAAGCATCTTACCTTAAAAAAGGGTTTGCTAACATCTGGTAATTTTAATATAGGTGCACTGGTTAATTTCTCTTTCGGCGCGCATAAATCTCTATCTTGAGGTGTCCCCCACTATTTGGTTGCACCTTCTTTTTCAAAATCAGACAAGGGGCATGCAATGACACCCGTACAAACGATATTTAAGATATATTATTATACATTATCACTTTGTCTCTTCATGTACAACTTCAGCATGTTAGTACGGAATATCTTTAAAATACTGTCTATGTCAATTTTATAGTCTTTGTCATCCTTGACCTCTTTAACTTCGTAGGGACCTTTTCACTCGACTACTAACTTATTTAAGCTAGTAGGAAGAAGCAATAAAATCTGATCTCCTACATGAAAGTTTATATTTCTCACTTTATGGCTATAATTCTTGGCACATCTGTGTCCCAATTTCAATAATTCATCAAGTGACGTCTGGCTTGTAGTTTCTAGTTTTTCTCGCTGATCTTACACGTACTGGTAGCTAGTTTTTACGCCCTTGTTAGCTACGTCACCTGTCCATAATTCGCGGAGTATCCGCATCGGGCCTCGAAATGTTTTCTGTATAACAGTTCAAAGGGAGAAAACCCTAAGGTTTTTTTAGGTACTTCACGGTACGCGAACAGAACCGCGTTCAAATAGCGATCCAATTCTTGCGGACGTTTCGCACACATTTTTCGTAGGATGTCTTTCAGGGTACTATTAAACCTCCATACCAGTCCATTCCACATCGCATGGTATGGTGTGGTGTTTAGCTGTGCGAGGGACAACAACCTACTGAATTAACCCATGAGGTCAGAGGTGCATTAGGCACCACAATCAGTAAGGATTTCTTCTGGCACCCCTACCCTACTGAATATGTCAACAAATGCATCAGCCACCTTTTCTGTTTCAAGAATTGGTAAAGCTACTGATTTGGGATATCTCGTTGCGTAATCTTCAAAAGTAAGAACGATACTTTCTTTCAGTAACTGATTGTATTGGTTATACAATATCTACCTGCACTCCTTCAAACGGTGTATCTATTAATGGCATCTGCACTAAGGGCACCCTTGTGACCCTTCTCTTGCACAAGGTTTTCAGACATACGTCACAGAAACGTGTGATATCGACATTAACACCAGGCCAATATAATTCAGCAACTACTCTGCAGGTGGTCTCCGCTTTACCTAGGTGTCCTGCCAATCTAGACTCATCTGCCACCCAAAAAACCTGAGATCTACATCTATGGGGTACGACCATTTGCCAATACCGCTTACCCTTCGGAGTCATAAACTCCCTATAAATTAGCTTGTTCTTCGGAACGAATCTCATGCTGCCCCTCCCTTGCAGTGTTTAATTGCGCCGGACTCGATCTTCGCAACAATAGTTTTGATAGATGTGTCACTTTCTTGTTCTCGTTTGAACTCGTCAAGCGAAATTCCAGTAATCTGTTTAGGGACTATTAATGTCTGAAACTCGTTGCTTCCTCGTCGGGCTTGAGCATGCGTTTTGACTGCCTGGACCAAAGGTAACTTAACATATGCCATGGTTTGAAAATGGTAACATTTAACATTACCGATCGTCAGATCATAAATAGTGTTTTCCATACAAAGCGAGTCAATAGTTCCGGTAAGGAAAGGTCTTTCCACAGTGATCCTTATGACGGGAATACGACCGATCGTCTGATCGAACATACATAGGGACTCCCACCCCAATCATTTGGTTATCTTGCACGAGACTACTTTTGTTCACTACACCGGTGCAACCAGTGTCAGGTAATACTACTACATCTCGTTCATTCATGAAACCTCTCGTGGTTGGTACTCGCGCTTCGGGGAAAAGATACGTGCCAGGGGAATGAATACCTGGTTCTACCTGCACAAGATTATCAGATATATCTTTACTTTGTACAACCACGGCAACCTTATCTACAAGTCTCTTTCTTTTAGGACATTGTGCTTGAACATGACCCCATTCCTTACATAAGTAACATTGTATACCCTGACGACCTGTATCCCTAACTGATCTACTTGCCTCAGCTGATTTCACAATCTCCTTAGACATTGGTCTCGTAGACTGGTTTCCAGACTTAAAATCTTTTGAAACTACGTTCTGGGTTCCCCCATGAGCATCCGCAAATACATCGGCATGCTTAGATCCTGTACGTTTGAAAAGACTTCTCTTTCTTTGAGCAAGAAGTCAGTCAACCCGTCAAACGTTTTCACCGCATTGCCGCATTCATTCCACCGGTGAAAACAAGTTCGCTATTCTAACGAATAACTGACCAAAGGTTTCTCCCTTCTCGGGCTTGCTATACCTATGCTGTTTACGGAAGCTCTGTTCAGTGAGCTCGTGCCTTTTTAGAAGTGCTTCCTGTAAGACGTCGTAATTAAACACTTCGTCTTTATCAAATAGTGAGTACAAATCCAGTGTTTTACCATTTAATAAAGCACTAAGATGCATTTAACAGTCATTTCGACTCCACTTCTGGTTCTCGGTATATCGTCCAAACCGATGAAGATAACTATCCATGTTATATTTTCCATCGTCAAAGGGGAATAATTTAGGAACCTTTAATGTGATAGAGGCTGAATCGGGTTCTCAGTTTCTAGCTGTTGCTAACTCTACCTTACGTTCATTACCTCGTTGCTTTAATCTTTCTTCTATCCTCTAAATTTGCCAGTTTCTCTCTTTCTATAATCTCCCTCCCTGCGTCCCATTCTATCTTTACTTTTTCCTTTCGGTTTCCTTCTGAGCTTCCCTTTTGTTTTCCCTCTGGTCCATTTTCCTAGTCTGTTCTTCCTGAATAAATTTCCTTAAACTTTCTCCCTCATGCCCAAGCTCTTTGCCTAAGGCGACCAAACACTTACGAGATGGCATGACTACTAGTAATATAACAAATATACTATTAAAAACTAGACTAACCTTATCTTCCCGATGAAAGGAACCAAATCAATACTTTTAATGTGTTTATACTGCACCTACCGACCTAGCAAAACTAACTAAAATAACCACTACTTGAAAAGTATAATGACAAGAAGTTCACACTCGAATATATACAATAATTGTAGACTTTCACAAGGAAGATGATGACGATTCACTTGATCCAAAGATCCTTCTTCTGACACCATTGTCGCAGAATTGAAACAGATTATATTTTGGATTAATTGAATAACTCAAGCACAATGTGTAGAAATACAAGGATTCTCATAAGCTCTCAACATACAATTGATTAAATCACTCTTTACTAACATTCACACATAGAAAATAAAACTATAATATTATATCTATCTGATAGACAGCTTCAAACATTCACAGTTTTAAATAATATTACAAACTAAGATATTCAAATAATTTCACGTATAGACTAGAACTGAGATTCAAACAATCTCAAGTTTTCAAATACGTTTCAAATGTTCTGCACTGTCAGTAAGATTCACAAATCTAATGGAATTCCACTAAGTTTCATCCTTCATGGATCCACTACATGTACAGTCAGTCATACGTATACATGCGTTCACACAGCATGCAGACCTCTTGTATCAGCTACGTTAACAGTCGTGCCTCCAACACTTGTACAGACATACGTACATGTATACATCTAGATAGCTCTACTCGTTAGCTAAACTCATCAAACTCGTTACACCCTTTAGACTCATTAGACTTGTTAGCCTCGTTAGACGCGTTAAACTTATTAGCCTCGTTTGACTCCTTAGCCTCGTTAGGTACAATAAAACAAAACTGGTAATAATAATGAGTTTTTGAAAATACTCAAACATTAAATTCTTAATAGCAACCTGAAATTCATAGTTCAAAATGTTTCAAATCTGCGTTGTAATAAATGAATCATTACACAATATGACAATACAAACTAATACAAACTTCGCATATCAAATAAATATAAATTTAACACTCACCCCTATGACTATAGAAAAGCAACGTTTGCTCTCCTCAACAGATCCAAAGCACCAAGACTCGTGTATACATTAATCCTGCTTACATTCATGGACAGTGAGTAATGTGCAGGTAAAAATACCCGTGCATATTGCGATTATAATGTACAATATAAGAACCTTTCACCCGAAATGGATAACTATTAACATTTCCCAATATGTCCACTAAGAATATACCACTAAACAACATAATACTTAAAGAAAACTGACAGCTTCAGTAGCAGAGTGGTTTGTGATTTTCATCGAATGCGCATGGTCGTTGGGTCGCTCCAAGGCTGTCATGCAAATAATGTTTGGCTGGTGTCAATGTAAATGTGACTGGATGGGACATCAAGCTTCATGTTTGCTTCATGATGCTTCAGAGCTAGGCATCACGATAAACTGTCACATTGCAGATATCGTCGCGATATGACTTAATTTCTTTTTTATATCGACTTTAACAATCCAAATCACCGACACACACACTTACAACAAGTGTAAGTAACTGTAGTATACAAAAGGGACACCTGGTTTCTACTTACGCGTGTCCCAATCCGTGAGCTGCAGTCCTGATGGTATTAAAAAAGTCTGATACACGGACGATTTGAACTCTGTCACTGATATTACATACGCCATTAATGATGGAACGACCTGAACGGAAATAAAGAAAAATACTAGAATGATGATAAACTCAATAAATTTTATTTCTATTTCTCCGTTGTTATGATCTGGTTCACGATTTTAAATTAGACCAGTGCACGTACAAGGGTATATGACTATAAACTCAAATAGTCCTCACACTATACATGTATCGGAAACACTATTAGTAGACGATACAATGAAACAAAATTTAAAAGACAGGATCAAACGATCTTATGAACGATATTGATAAATCGGTACAATGTCATAAATAGTATTTATTGAGATGAGACCAACACCATACCTCCCACAGTAGATTCGACATGAATACTATACAATATACCAAGTAAATAGTAATGAAATGCATTTCTTTACGCGTATTGTGGGTAAAAATGAGGAACGTGTACAGTCTAATATTTAGAATCTCTCAGCACTTTAGTACATACAAAGCCGTATGACTATAAATATATAAAAACAAAGAAGTAAACACCATGAACTTGGAAAACAAAACAAAAATGCTAAACATATTTAAGGTTGCAAAGAATATTAGGTCCTTAAGTTTGTTTTGCGTTTAAACAAAAGTGAGTTTTAAGTTCAATATTGAAAGGGTCAGATAGTCTTTGTGTCTAATTTCACTGGCAAATTCATTCCACGTCGTTAGGCCCTGTTATCAAATATACCTTTGACCATATCACTTCGCTTTCATAGTGTGATAAATGAGTACACGATTGTTGTAAGAGGAGCATCAATTGTTGGTGTGTACACAGTGACAATACCAGATAGGAAAGTTGTACTGGAGTGCATCTGTGAAAATTAGCACAGAGAATAAATGTCTTGTTTGATTCTGGATTAAATGGATAGCACTGTAGTGTACATATTAGCGTGGAGGTGGGATCTGGTCATGGAACGCTAAGAATGATCCAAACAGCGCTGTTTTAAACGTTTCGAAGTGTATGAGTAGATACTGAGGCAAACTAGACATAATTGATTGACAAAAATGTCCAGTTTGGACGTTACTAATGAACACTAACGTGCTTTATGGGCATCAACTGAAAGATACGTGCAAATAGATCTGATGCGCCTCTACTCATGATATGCAGCTTTGCATAAGTTCCTGACATGTTGGTGATATTGGGGATACTGTTCAGAGTAACTCCTAAGTTTCCTTCATTGTTAATGTAATGTTGGTGTTGCAGAAATGTATTGTTTGAGACAGAGGATGTGAATAAAGAAGTTTTTTATTCGTGGTCAGGATAGTCTAATATATGTCATAATTCATCTGCAGCTTGTTATATGTCATCCATACTTTCACATCAGAAGGGCACCTCTCTACTCCTTGGATGGTATCATCAACGTTAGTTGGGTGGCTCGAGTTATATAGTTGGGTCTCATCAGAGTACAATTGGTGAGCAACTTTATGATGATATATGAAACTTGAGAGCGGCTGCTGAGTGTTTATAATGAATAGAAAATATGCGAGAATAGGCCCCAGTGGGAAAACCATAACATAGAGAAACTGGGCAATTAGTGTATTGAATTTGCAGAGAAAATAGGTGTAATGTTGACCAAGTAAGTCTTTAACCTCGGACAGTCTGTATTGTGAACGACAAATACATGCTGCAGACGGAGAAGTAATACAGCATGGTTCGCTGTGTCAAATGCAGCAGACATAGGAAGTGGGGTGTGGACTGCAAACGTTCCGCTATGCAAAACAGAGGGAATGACATTAACTACATTCCAAACAGCAGTTTTAATACTGTGACAAGGACCATAAGAAGATGGTACATTGCTAACAAAAACTATGAATTCAGGCCAGATACTCGCTGGGGTCATCTGTCTAAGATTGTCAATATGAACCAGAGATTATAAAAGGGGTGGTAGGTCTTCAAAACGTTAAGGTCAAGTGTTGGTTTCATCAGCAGTAGCTTTCTAATAACATTTGTGAAAATTGATGGGAATCTCCCTTAAAAAAAATCGAGGTATTAACAACATATGCTAGTGAAGGCAATATCGGACAAAATCACTCAAGCAGTACTGTTGGAATGGATCGAGTTCACGTGACTCTGGTGCACTCTTTATCACTATTGTTTGAAATAAATGCAGAGACATTTTCAAATTGTGATAACGGTTGTCGCTGAAATTCTGCATCGCAACTTCATGGTGACGACGAGTCAATTTAAATTGTGTTCTCCAGCTTATATCGAATGGTTTGTTTTTTATCAAGGAAGAAATATACAAACAGTTCCAGAAGGTCTACTGGAGATAATGTAGTGATGCACATTGGTTCATTGACATTAGTTTGTTAGCAATCTCGAAAGCTCTTTGCAACTCGAACTATACGTAATCGTATTCCTGCAGTGGGATAATTTCGCCCAATGCACTAGGTTTGTGACGTTCTTCTTAGCGACTACATATATTTGTTTCTGAATATTGAGTCTGGGGGAAACATAAAGCATCTTCTCTTTAAGGCGTAATCTTTCAGCAGTGCGAAGCTGGAATATACCAATTCTATACCACAATTCGGAATTGATACTACGCACCTGGTGGCTGTGGCATGTGTTTCAAACAATGACCACAGGCACCTAAAGAACTGTTCTGCTTACAGGAGGTAAGCACGTTGTGAGCATTGTGTGGATGCCATTCATTAGCTGGTTATATTTATCATACGCGAGGTGTATAATAGTGGATAGCAAATAAACGTGGATGGTTAGGGAATGATACGTCCGAATGGCAGATAATAAAATGCAGAGGTGATATGCTGCAGCTTTGTGGTACACATGTGTGGACCGTTGGATATTATGAGCTGACCATGACAAGCAAGCAGGATTTTTAAAAGTTGGAATTCTGAAGTAAGCCCAAGCTGTTAATTATATAACTGAGATACACAATGTAATCATTTGCAAAAATGAATTCAACCTTTTTTTCTTAACAACACATAAGAATACGTTGTAGTTTTGAACATCCAGTATATCCAATGAGGAAATGAAGGGAGATTCTAGCCTTCCAAATTAATAGCACATCCTCAAATGTATGTATCACACTATCCGTGACTATATATTACTTTAATAATTCATAATAATGTTCGAATTCAAAGAGAACTTTGAATTCCAATTAATAGTCCTAGGAAATGTCTCCTCTCAAATTATCTAAATACAACATTCAACACATCTGTAGACTGATTTTAACACCTACAAAAATATTTAAAAAAGACAAAACTGAATGTAAGTGTTCAGTTCTCGTTGTATATACATATTTAAGAGTGTATTATGTTCTTATATCACACGTAACTGCTCTTACTACTCAATATAATATGAGCAGCAGAGGAGGCGAATCGGACAAAGTTTTCAAGCAAAATTAAGGCTTCTATGGCTGAGTTCCCTTAGGTGGGAAGGGTATATACCAGTCATAAGGACGTATTATGTGTTATGGAGAGTTATTGGGACATAAAAAATCGAGAGAAAAAATTTTAAAAAAATAAAAAAATAAAGTCTCCATTTGCTAAATGGGGACTTAGTGATTTTGTCCTTGCAAGGGTCTCCGTTGGGTTAAAAAAAACTCACCCGATGATTATCAAGTCCGGTTCGATGGTCTTAGGATTTCAACCGAATATTTGATCATGTCCTATACGATATCGTGTTCGAGGGTCTGCTAAATTTATTGTGACAAATCCGTGTGGTATTGACTGAGCGTGACTAAAGAAATGTTTTAATTGATTAAGATCCATATCACCGCAGCACCAAGTTTGCCAAATATTTCTAAGAGTATGACTATCAACTCCGTTAAATACACACAATAAATTGCAGTTATCTCTGATCACTTTTGGAATCTGTGTGTATCGTTGAGTGACATATATCACGTCCGTGCTTTTATGCCTGCCTCGGGAAAATATTCTAGCAGGATTTTTTTGTTTATCTAGCATCACATCGTCGTATACAACTAAATTGTTGATACTTCCATCGAGGTCTGCTACTGATGGTGCCTCGTCAATATCTGTAATAAATTCAATAATACCCTCGCCGGCAATCTCTGATGCATTCTCGTTAAAATCCTTTAACACTTCATAGCATCGTTGATCATCTACGCTAGGGGCAATTAAATACAACTTATCCCACTTCATCCATCTCATTATTAAATTGAGTAACAATTGCGTCTTGCCGGATCCAGATGGCCCGATTATAATCGCGCGGATAGAGTTTGGTAGCGCTGCGTGATGCTTAACTGGTTCTCTTGTTCTAGTCGCTGCAAAATCAATTATATTCATATCTCTATACATAATTATGGATCTATATTGTGTGAAGTGTAAAACGCGTACTGGCACAGATGACTTGACGACGATTACAACTAAAAATAACCGATCAGCGCTTTCTGGTAAATGCGTACAATGTAGTACAAAGAAATTTAGATTTGTGTCTATGAGATCTGGAGGAAATGCTATCATTTCTGATGATTTAAAAAAAACCGAGGAGGTGATATCGCAGCCAAGTTAGCAAAACTCCCTGGAACCCCATGGGCAAAGTATCCAGGAGAAAAGCATCTACCAGGATATAGCTACTGTGGCCCCGGAACACGATTAG
This sequence comes from Unio delphinus, assembly GCA_029339505.1. Taxonomy (NCBI): domain Eukaryota; kingdom Metazoa; phylum Mollusca; class Bivalvia; order Unionida; family Unionidae; genus Unio; species Unio delphinus. Next base: position 979,167 of record JAQISU010000289.1, on the reverse strand, counting down.
ATATCAGACTTGATGATCAAAACCAACCTCGACGTGGTGAAGAACCAATAAACGCTATTGATAGGGCGTGTCACGCACATGATGTTGCTTATAAAAGGAGCAATCTGCAAAAACAGGCATCTCGCAGATGTGAAATTAATTCATGAGCTGAATTCTATCACTGATAAATCCTTCAAAGAAAAATTAGCTTCATGGTTAATAAAATCGGCTATGAAAAGCAAATTGATGTTAGGTGCTGGTAATTAATAACAACATGGAATATATTTACTATTCTCCAAAAGGATACTGGCGGGTTAAAGCAGCAATCAATAAACTCGCTAGCGCTGCAAAAGTGAAAAAGGCCACTGCGGCTAATTGGTTATCCAAACAGGCACTATGGCAAATTTATCCACCACCGCCTAAACAAATTAATTACTCGCATTTTGATGTGACCAGACGCAATAAAGTTCATCAGGCTGATATATTATTTTTGCCACATGACCACGGTTACAAATACGCTCTAACCATAATTGATATTGCAAGTCGATACAAAGAAGCAGAACCGTTAAAAACAAAATCGGTTACTGAAGTAGCTTCTGCATTTGAAAGGATTTATCGAAAGGGTCCTCTGCGTTGGCCAAATCTATTACAAGTTGATCCTGGCAAGGAATTTCAGAGTGCAGTGTTATCTACAATGAAATATCACAATGTCGCTATCAGACGAGGACACACTGCACTACATCGTGATCAGGCAATTGTAGAACGGTTTAATAAAACTCTTGCTGAGCGGTTATTTGGATATCAATACGCAAAAGAATTCATCCAAGAAAAAAGATCCCGTGAATGGGTTAAAAGATTATCAGCTGTGATTACTGCACTGAATAACGAGATTACTAGAACAATTAATTTGAAACCTATCAAAGCGATTAAAAAGAAGTCTATACCAAAGATGGAAATCCAAGGAATTTCACAAAAAGATTTCAAAGAACCAATTCTTGGTAGTAATATCACTGTTAGGTACTTATACGAACCATGAGAGCTGGAAGGTGGCACAAAAAGGGCTACTGATCCTATTTGGAGTGTTACTGCACACAAGATATCCGGCATAACACGATCTACGGGTAGACCTCCAATCTATAAATTAGATTCAACTGCCCCTCAACGGGGATTTACTAGACAACAATTACAAGTAATACCCGAGGATATTCAATTACCACCGCATGGTCTTAACTAGCGCCGTTGCGTCTATTGCACTCAAGACAAGTCAATCTCACATTGTTTCTGACATGACCGAGACTGTTATTTTTTCTGTCTACCATAAATTGGCGAGGATCTTTATCCGAATACTGCCAACGCATTATACAATTGCTACTTGGGCAGTTATTATTCTGTTGTTTCTTCAAAGTGATTATTAATCCAGCATCAATGTCAAATTCTCGTTGTTTTTTTTTTGTCTTGTTGTTTGTAACCGGAGAGTTTTTTATCAATAATTTTAACATCAAAGATGCTAGCATCATCCATTGTTGTGTCATTATCATCGAAAACAATTCTTCGAAGTTGATTTATTTTTCGTACTCTGGATACTGCAAGATAGACTAAATTTGACCATTCGATGCGATTATCTACCATCCAAACAATTGTATCCGATATAGTCAATCCCTGTGAAGAATGTATTGTTGCTGCGTATCCTAGCGTCCACGGGGATTTATTAGCAACTAATGCATCTTCAACGACGCTGATATCAACCAGCACAATATCATTTAACACTAAAGTCTGCTTTTCACGCTGTCCTGGAATATCAACTTTGATATTCTGCTTTCGTGTATCCGAAGGCCTATAACAAAGAGGCACTGGAAGTGTTGCAAATTTATGTTTATGCAATTCAAATAATTTCATCTGAAGTGTGTCTCTGACTATTTTTCTACTTGCAATTATCAAATCATTTGGTCTCCATGCTTCCCAAAACTCATTCATTGGAGTTTCTAAAATTATTTCACGCGCTATTTCACATTGGATTCTATCCGGTTGTAATCTAATTAGTTTCTTAAATTCTTTTAATTCATTATCAAGTGATCTATGATCGGTATCAATTTCTTCATAATAGTCTACAAAACCCTTTAGCCATTCATGTGGAGATGCACCGACAAATGGTGGTGGTTGGCCGTAATCACCGCACATGACGATTTTTGTATTTTTCAATAAAAACCACTCAAGAAATATTTTTAATACATCTTCTGACACTGTGTCTATTTTATCCCAAATGATAATTTCAGGAATAAATTTCTCTCCCATACGCTCAGGAGTCCATTTATCTCCCTTCCATCGAAAGAAACTGTGATAAGTACAGGCATTTACCCCTCTCTGTATAATTTCTTTTGCAAGTCTGTGTGTTGGTGTTAGTACAATCATATTTGGATTGGAAACACGGAATAACTCAATTGCCCGAGTTGTTTTTCCTGACCCACCACAACCGTTTAAATAAACTGTTTTATATCTACAGATTGGATCAGAAATCGATGGTGCATTAGAAAATTCTGAACACTGATTGCTTTTTAAATAATTTTTTTCAATTGTAACATCTGCTGATTGAATATAATCATGAAGCATTTCTCGCTTAATTCTCCATGTCCCCAATTCTTGTCCCCCTCACTTTGTTAGGTACCTGTCAAGGAATTTATGAATTCAGCCATTTTGCTATTTATTTAAAATGAATCAGTGGCAACTCTAACTGCGGTGTTAGGAAATTTATTGATCATCGAAAACAGATTAATAGAAGCATAACCGAGCATAGAAGCTCTCAAATGTGTGAACTGCGGATTGTATCCATCATTGTAAGTAACAATTGTACCCAATTTGGTTCCATCGGACAGAAAAGCGTCTTTACGTTTGACGTATAGGCCTTTATTCGTTAAATCCGCGATTACAAAATCGTATTCAGCATTGTCTATAATCAACCGTGAAGAATATCTTGTATTGTCGTATTTACCACCCTGAGTAAATTTACCGATTATCCTTCGTCCACGATCTTTTGCTTCGTTGTTTCTGATTTCAAATAACTGTTTTGAACCAATCCATGATTTGTTGTTCGTTGAAATCAGGAAATAGATTTAGCTGTTCGCTAATTATTTTTTCTAGATCAGGTTGTGGTAACCAGACTGATTTCTGTGCTCGATAGGATATAATCGCTTCACTGACAATTAACGATTGTAACATTCCACAATCAATCATATATCTCAATAGCACTATTGGAATCCAGTGTTTTTCAGACATGTGTTTACCAATACAAAGATAACTACACGGATGAAGTCCTTCAGCTAATTCAAATGATACTACACAAGCGAATCCTGTTTAATCAAAATCAGGCAGTGGTCCATTAATCGCAACACGGGCCATTTCGTGTGTGGAGTGTCCAAATCGTTTGAAATATCTAGCACACTCTCCATACCCGAGAAAACTCCCTGGATAACACGCAATCATATCAACGGAAATAACGTTTTTGGGGTCGTATTTTGTATTCCATAACCCTCCATGGCTGTATTCAAGACAGCTCAATCTGACATCTGATAAAAACTCACTTCTCGTTGGTTTCCACGCGTTTTTCTTCCTAGCAAAATGTGCTGCAACAGAGGGAAGTGTAAAACAGTTTGCTAATAATTGATCGTTGTCTTCCTCCCCAGAATTCTCTGGGGAAAACTCACTAGCTAGTTGTTTCATTTGATTATGCAGCTCTTCAGTACGGTACAATTCTCCGTTGGGTCTTACAAACTGATCAAATCTACATTCATCGTCTGAAGCACTATGAAATAGCCACATTGACACAGGGTCTTCTTTACTCAAATTGTAAATAGCATCAAATAATTTCTGCTCGGTAAAACACTCTTCAGGTCCCAACCCTGTTGGGAAAATATATTTTACGGTTCTATCCCGTGGGAATATTGTTACTGCAGATGACCACGCGTGTTCGTTATGATCAATAATTTGGATTGGCGCTCCTTTTGATTGATATTTCGATTCGTATAATACTTCACCGGTGATTGTTCTTACCGATATTGGAAATCTCAATGATGTTTCTAATTTGGTTATATCCTGAATTGCTGCCCCATTCTCTTTTACCGTTAATTCCCATTCGGTTATTTTTTTTCGTTTTAGATCAGTTAGTTTATTTCCTCGGGACGCATTTGTGAAGTGTTCCATTATTCGTTCTGCTACACAATTGAGCCTTGTCGAATATTTCATTGGTGCTAGTTTTGCAATATCAGGTTTTTCATTGAGCGGATATATCCCATAAACAACTGCTGTTACAGGATAAGATCTTTCGTAGTATGGTTTGTCAATTCCAGTCAAAATTCCTGGTTTGGAATCTTGATTCACGGCGACAGTTTTTTTGTCCCTGAGAATGGGTTCAAATTTATCCCTAATAATCCATTTTCCATCATCACGGATAAGGAATTGTATTCGAAAAAAAATTCTTTCTTTTCCACGACGTGAAATTATCACTGCTGCTTTTTCATCATTCATGGTAGCGTCAACAACACCATCAATTCGAAATGTTGACCAACAATAAGATGCTCCATCACGCTTGAATTCATTCTAGGATTGATTTTCAATAATCTCTTAAACTCTTTCATATTTCCGTCTATTGGACGTTTTTTTTGTCTATCGAGATTAAATTTAGGATTAATTTTCAATAATCTCTTAAACTCCTTATCAGTATTGAATTTAGCATTTTTCGAAGGTGTCCTCTTTAACTCCCTCATGCTATACTAAAAACAAGTATTTAAATGAAAGATTTATGTATAATGAATCACTGCAAATGGCTTATGATTGGATCAGTAATCTCGTGTAACAAATCATGCAGAAATGAGCTCTGTTGGTATCATATGCAAAGTTTTCGACGTGGAAGCCTTGGTCCGTTACCCTGTATTCGATGTGGGGTTGGGGTCAAGGGAAAATCACAATTTGTGTATTGCTTGTGGTGGAAAGCGATACAGGGAATTGAAGCGTTATTATGATAAAAGAATAAAAAATGGACAATCAATCAGAAATTATGACCCTGAAAAAGTCATTGACCCTGACAATGTCAAGGATAAAATCATAAGAACCCCCCAAGACTACATCGAAAGATTTTCCAGTGATGTAATCAATGAATTAGACAAATAGTATAGTATATAAATTAACCAAGAATTCAGACCTCACCCTGTGATTGCAAATTATGAATCATCCAGTGATGGTGTTGTAAGAAACCGTAGACTGAAGAAACCAGTTGGGTTGGATAATGGTATGGGGTATTTGAGGTTTACTGCTGGGGGAAAGAAGAAATATTACTGTCATCGTTTCGTGTATGAATGTTTCCGTGGATTGATCGAGGATGATTTTGTTATTGATCACAAGGATTCTAATCCAAGGAATAATTCCTTATCAAATCTAGAATTTGTTACACAAAGTGATAATTTGAAACGGGGAAAAACTGGCACTTGCTCAAAAAAAGCGAGACCCGTAAAATTTTTCAATACAATAACTAACGAAGAAAAAATATTTTCATCTATGAATGAAGCCGGTAGGCATTTCGATATTTGTTCACCTTCTGTTCAAAAAGTTGCAGAGGGGATAACCAAGACGGCGATTTCAAAAGCGACCGAACAGAAAATTAAATTCATTTATGTCTGATGCGTCATATTTTTCATTTAGAGATATGTCATTGTTATAGACTATGAATTCTGAAAAAATGAATAGCATTATTGATGAAATTTTAAAACTGAAAAGTCAGGATATCAAACTATCAGATGGTTTAAATCCTGATCAAATCATGTCGGATTTTCAGGATATAGAATACTGAGTTAACAATAACAAGTATATGCTACCCAAGAAATATGCACTCATCAAAAGAATTCAGAATTCTATTTGGGTCTCTCTTTCATTTTTCAGTGAAGTAAGTGTGTTTGTCCCGTTATATACTATCGTAGAGGGAATACGAAAAGAATTGGGTAGCGAATACGAATTGAAAAAAAGGTTAATTCTAAAATTAGAAACCTACGAGCGTTAATTCAAGAAAATGAACGATTTTGACCGTGACCGACCCTCAAAGAGATTTTGTCGTTTTTTGATTGTGACCGACCTCAGGGAGATTTTAATTTTTTAGCATTGTTTGATTGAAAATGTCAAAATCAGTGAATAAAAAATATTTCACACACACTGAATAAAAAATCGATAGGCCGTTAATGGATGGTTTAGTCGATATGATATGTCAGATTGATCAAATGTCAAATGGCTAAAGTCACAGAATTAATTATTTTATATACAAATATGTGACTTTCGCCATCGATGATAATGCTGTTAAAACAACAAAATAAGACTTCTACGGTGATGTTAAAAATCATCCGACGTGTCTGACATGTAACAAAAAGTGAAGGAAGTGTGATAATAATTATTTTTATAAGAATTTCCACACTTCCTTCATCGATGATAGAGCCATTAAAACAACAAAATAAGACTTCCATGATCGTGTTAAAAATCATCCGACGTGTCTGACATGTAACAAATATGGCGAAAGTGTGATATTAATTATTTTATATACAATTTCCACACTCTCGCCATCGATGATAATGCTGTTAAAACAACAAAATAACGCTTCCATGATCGTGTTAAAAATCATCCGACGTGTCGAAGTATTTTCGTCTGTTAAGTCAGGTTCGGAAAATTGTTTTACAATTGAAAAATTGTTTACGATTTCAAATATTGGTCAATGAAGCATTAACAACTAGATTGACTCGTGAACGACTAGATGCAATCAAGATATTTATACCAATTTGAGACTCTGTAAGGAATAAACTGCAACAACGACAGAGTTTACAAACTGATTTTGCTTTGGGGTCTGAAGAGTTGTTTAAACCAGTAACCACAGCAACGAAAGGGGTAGAGCGTGCTATACCGGGAGATGTTCCCGAGACGGGAAAATCTGTTATCGGTGAACTTGAAAAAATAGCAGCGAAAACTGAACAAACAAAACAGGCTGTACAAAAAACAGAATAAAAAAAAAACAGTAGATGATCTACGCGTGAGATTTAACGAGGAAGGGTTAGCAGCAATTGATAAGACTGATCCAACAGGATTTCCTGTGCTTGTTGTTACGTCTTATGAAAACAGAAAAAAAATGTTGAAACCAGAACATCACAATTTTGTTAAGAATTTCACTCATTGGGCTGATATATTTTATAAAATCAAAACTAAAACAAGTCAAATTAAGACAGATAGTACATCCTATATTGAATATATCAAGATGGTGGATACAGTGTATAATCAATACGAAGAGTTAAAACAACAACAAAAAACGCCAAAATCGCAAAAGCGACAGCAACTTGCAAAGAAAATATCTTTTTCACCTAAAAAACAACAACAACTACCACCTGATGATGATGATGATAGATATTTACAAGAACGGATTTAGAAAAACTAAATGAAGCAACTGGTTTTAGCGGAAGTGGATTGGAAGATTCCAGTGAAAATCCAAGGATTTCATATCCTGGTAGTGTTATCAATGATATATCACGATTAGACGTTCTTGTAGGAGGGTTCCGAGCTGGAAATAACTCTCCAGAAATAATTAATGAAGTAGCTGATATCTGTAGACGGTTATTTCAAGGCGGTATCATGGATATCAGCACATATCGAGATTTCATTGACGAGTTAGCAAATGAGTATCATAGTGATTGAATTCAAATTGACAAATTGTTTTACAATTGAAAAATTGTTTCTGATTTCAAATAATGATCATACACTACAATCATGATAAACCAACCCCCGTCTATGTAGTTAATTCACGGTTTCCAGTTTATAGAGCATATAATGGTGATGGTTTAGGTAATACCATTGCTGGGTTATTTGCAAGAATGGCTCCAAAAGTGATGCCGTTAGCTAAAAAATTATCAATGAAAGCAATTCATGTTATTCGTGATAAGGGTATCAGTGCTGTTGGAGATCTTGCCGGGAAAGCGTTTTCAGCCGCGAAGAATAAAATAACATCATTAGTTAGACGAAAAAAAAAACCGTTACCGTCTACAGCGGAAATGCCTGCGAGTGTTAGTAAAATTATAAATAACGCAGTAGATGAAAAACTAGCGTCGTTGATAACTCCCGACCAAAGCAATATTGCAAATATGATAGCAGGAAGCGGCTTTAAAAAACCACGTCGATGAAAATCGTTTATTATTTCACGATTTAGACTCTGATAAATAGAATAAAATGTTCAAAAAGTCACCAGATCCAACGTTTGATATAGACGCCCCAGTTGGCAACGATGATTCTGTACGCGATTATCAATATTACGCCTATCATGCAATAGACTCAAATAGTCGATCGCGAATTGAACTTCAAGTCTATGATACCAGTAAATACTTTCTACCCGCTGAAGCGTTTATTGAAATCGAAGGAGAACTTGTAACAGCTGATGATACTCCTGCTGTACCAGCACCGTATCCAGCTGGTACTCACGTCGGGTTTGTCAATAATGGTATCATGGCGCTATTTGAGAGTGCTAGATATCTCATCGATGGAAAAGAAATCGAGTCGATAGATCGCGATGTTGATGTGGCTACAACAATAATCGGGTTAGCGAGATATTCTGATGATTATACAAGATCGGCAGGACCTTCTATGATGTTTGCAAAAGATGTTAAAAATACCGCTGGAGGAAATCAATTTGTTGTTAGACGACCAAAGAATAATGCTGGCACTGCTAATATTGATGCCGAGGATATGATTATAAACAACGATGTTAATTTCAATCTAGGGGCTGCAACACGTATTTCAATGTTGCAAGGAGCGCGTAAATCATTTTCATGCGCGATTCCACTGCATCATATATTTGGATTCTGTAGAAACGTATGAAAAGTTATCTACGGGGCGAAACATACAGTAGCGCTTGTACGAAAGGGTGATGATAATGACGCAATTTGGAGGATTCCAGCAGACAATGCAAATCCGAATGCTGATGCCGGTAAAGTCAATTTAACAAAAATATCATTGTGGATGCCAATGTTGACTCCATCAATCACCGCAGAAGGACGATTGCTATCATTTATGGACCAAGGAGGAAAATCATTACTAAGTTGGCTAACCGTGAGTACAGATGTTAAACAATCAAATCTGAACGGGTTATTCACTTGGAATCTAGCATCAAAACAAGGTGTTGTTGCGCCACGTCATATATTTATTGCGTTACAAGATAACACACGAGTTGGCAATCAACTCTCCAGCCATATGATATTTGATCCATTAGGTGTTAAAGACGTCTTACTGAGAATAAACGGCCAGCAGGAACCATCCGAAGATGTACAACTTAATTACACAGAAAATCATATTGCTCGCGTATATCATAGGTTGTTGTCGTTTATGGCACGTGATCAAAATGTTGATACTGGTCTGCAAATATCACAATTGGATTTTAAGAATCTGTATCCGATCTATTAGTTTTCGCTGGAACATCTTGATTTAACAAGACAGTCTGTCGTTGATATACACTTTAGAGCTAATGTGACTCGTGGTGCTGCTATTGCTAATTATAGAGCAGTTGCTGTCATTCTCAGTGACAAATCAATGCTACTCGAAGGTGTTGGAGGAAGAATGAGAGTGGTAGATGCGCCAGTGGAAAATCTTTGATTTTCAAAAACATGTAATCGAAACTTTATAGCAATTAGATCAATCTGTTATTGTATAATGTCGTATAGTCATATCAATGTGTCTTTGACACCTGGTCAATTAAAAAAATTGCAATCCAAATCAGTTAAGCAATGTGGAACCACAATTACTCTGAAACTCAATCAAATGACTGGCGGAGCGAATAAATTATCGCTGACAACTCGTCAAATAAAACATTTCAATGATGCACTTGTAGCAAAAAAGGGTGTTCAGATTACTATTTCTGCGGCTGCTATCAAAATATGATAAAATCAGGTGGTATATTCCCGTTGTTAGCTGCGATTCCAGCGTTGATTGCGGCAGCAGCCCCAGCGGTAGCAAAAGCGGCAGCGTTAGGGGCTGTTGGTACCGCGGCAGGAATGGCACTAAAAAAGGCAACTGGGCAGGGTTATAAAAAAGGGGAAAGGGTCTAAGACTACCAGGAACCCCGTATTCGTGGTAAAGCGGGAGATCCGTTCACGGATCAGGTCTAAGACTAGGACCGGTTTATTAACTCGGGAACCTATGGTTTTTATGTCCAATTTTGATTTAATTGATGCTGCTAAAAAACTAGCCATACAAAACTTCAGAGGTGTCTTTATGAAAGATCAATTACCGACACAACCCAACAGCGTTGAAACCGGTATCATTAATCTCGATAACAGCACCGGACCTGGAACTCACTGGGTTGCATACGCTATTGATCCACGTGGGATTGTCTATTTTGATTCATATGAATTAGCACCACTAAAAGAGTTTATGCGTTATATAAAAACTTTTCCAACGAAGACTTGGTATTCTACGCTACCAACACAACAAATGAATGACCCACCAATATGTGGCAGCGAAGTATTAAATATCCTTAACGCTATTTCTAACTCTTTGGGTAACCCAAGGGGAAAACCACCGCATGTTGTCGTAAATGAATACACTAGTAATCAATGGCGAAAATCATAGATTTTTCAACGAAACGAGTTTAGAGAGAGAGAGAGTTTTACAATAACATGATTGATATTTGGGGAAGACTTCTGAAACCCAAACCCGATGGCACTGCAACGGGTGATATAAAAAAAAATTAAAGATGATATAGCTGAGACTTTGAACCTAACAAGTGTTGATCCCAATGAAATAGTTGTATTTCAAGATAGTCAGAGTAAATTGAAAACTAGTAATGTGACGTTGGATGATATTTTGGTTAAACAACGAAACGCAATCGAGGATAATATCGCGTTATTTTCCGATCAGGGTAAACTCAAACCGGGTGTACTTATTTCGACTGTTACAGATAGACAAAAAACTCTCAACGATGAATTGAAAAATTCTGTGCTGGAACTAGCAACACTTCAATCTAGAATTGAAGAACACGGAAAACAGTTTTCAATTTTTCTTTGAAACATCGTGGATAAATTTCTTGGAGCTACATTCGATAAACTCGACATAAAACTCCCTGATATCAACAAATCCATCGATGAGACGAAAAACTTCATCGAAGCCATCAAAACTGATTTTCCGAGGATGATAACAATCATTGAAAAAACAAAAATTCCTCATGAGAAAACTAATTACGTAGTATACACGATCCAACACGGATCATTTGCGTGGACACCTACAAACAACAAATTAGATATCACTGCAACCATTAAGGGTATTTATCGATTAACACTAGTAACAACGACTCAATTCAACATTTCATCGTCAAGTTCATCCGGGGTCAACAATACGATTTCAACGATCATATAAAGGATACAACTGAAACGTTCACGATAGCATCTACTGATAAAAATTTGGTTAGGGTTTCAACAACGTGGTATATAGAATTCGTAGCGGATTTAAGTAAATAACTAAATTGAAAGGAAAATCCTTCGGATTTCACAATTGAAAACGCTAGCGTTTTTAAAATAAAAATGATTTCATCATCGCAATATCGCTATGATCAGGTCAGAGAATTTCAAACTAGACTAAAAACCCTCGCCGAGGAGTATCAAATAAAAATAAAAAAATACCGACGAAGAATCACCGCAATTGATGTTACTATGTACTCGGTGTCAGGTGTTCTCGCTGGCGCCGGAATAATACTTGCATCGGTTACAATGATTACCCCGGTCGTAGTTCCAATTTGCATTTCTGCGGCAGCTACAATCGCGGGTATATCAACCGGGATCACAAAAAAAAATATCATCATGCAGCCAGAGTAAACTGCAAGATTACTTAATTCAATTTCATGTTGTATCCACTGTATACTCGCAATTATCCTCAATGATATCGTCATCACTCGATGATACAATTATATCAGATAGTGAGTTCTCAGCGATGGTCAGTATTTATGATTCCGCGATATCAAAATTAGAAATACATCATGAGTATAATAACAATGACAACACCGATGGAATTACTTCAACAAATAGTGGAGAACACAAAACCAGTACAAACAAGCATGATCTCAATAACCTCAACGAATCCAGAATTCAGTGTGAATTTCCCTATCCCAGTCCCCGTGAAGGAGATAGCGCTAGCAAAACTACGAGTGTATCACAGTTGGCCTAATATCAGATCAAAATCATTTGGCGGTCAGCAACCGAATAATTCCTTGGTATTTGCAAATAAGAATAAAGAAGACGGGACTCCAGACTGGAACGTTGTTTCCATACCAACCGGATCATACCAAATCGAACAAATCAATGATGAATTCGCGCGTTGAATAAAATCGATTACTGGAGCAGAATCAAAAATCGCTATAATGGTTCATGAACCGACATTATCATCTGCCATTGAAATAAACACAGAAGGATACGTCGTAGATATCTATAACAGCTAGATAAGAACCGTACTAGGATGGCCTGAATTACCACCTAGACGAGGAACCGTTAATTTACCACCTGAACCTCAAATATCTGATTATATCACCGACCTGAGAAAATATGATAATCCAATAAAGAGTTATAGCGATTACACCAAAATGAATTTTTTTCTTGAAACGATAGAAATTCCCACTAATAGAAGATACTACTCACTTCTACAGAGTAGAACCACTGAAAATTTCACAGCGTTCAATAACGATCTTTCGTTGTTGTTAATATCTCTTAAATCCGGCTCTCTTACCCGAGATGAATTTATCAGCGTCGTAGAAACGTGCAATAAAATTATCGACGATATGGAAATATTTAATTTTCAAATTATTCATGATATATTAGATGACGATAACCCCTTATCGAGGACAACATTTGCATCAAACCTTAATATCCCCGTCAAGGATATTCCAACAGTCAAACTACCAGGATATAACGTACCAGAACTAAAAAAACTTCTCAGTGATGCCATTGATGAAGGTTTCAAAATAATTCATGATGCATGGAAAAAAACAACATCACCGGAAATAAAAATCCTCAAACATAATAATGACCCAGATGGTGGTGGCAGGCATATCGCTCCGTTCAACGTGAATATTTCATCGGTGATTGCGCTTAATTTAGTATGCGATGTTATCGAAGGAAGCTATCAAATAAATCTAGAACGATCAAATCAAGCTCAGCAAGGATATATTCTATATTCATTTGCACAAATAGCCCCTCCAGGATTTTAATCATTGAGTCTCCGGTGAATCCAGTCTATATGCGATGTCATAATGATTCATTAACCAGAATTAATTTCAAACTCACTGACCAATCTAATAATCTGATTGATTTACAAGGTGAGGTTTTACAAATTAGTCTGTTTGTGAAATCGTGAAGGGACTTTCGTCGTGAAAAGATTTTCGTCCTAAGACCCTCGAACACGATATCGTATCGGACATGATCAAATATTCGGTTGAAATCCTAAGACCATCGAACCGGACTTGATAATCATCGGGTGAGTTTTTTTAACCCAACGGAGACCCTTGCAAGGACAAAATCACTAAGTCCCCATTTGGCAAATGGAGACTTTATTTTTTTATTTTTTTAAAAACTTTTCTCTCGATTTTTTATGTCCCAATCACTCTCCATAACACATAATACGTCCTTATGACTGGTATATACCCTTCCCACCTAAGGGAACTCAGCCATAGAAGCCTTAATTTTGCTTGAAAACTTTGTCCGATTCGCCTCCTCTGCTGCTATATGTCAAAATACCAATTCATGTAATCAACACCATTCACAGTGGAAAGTACATAGGAAGGGAAATATTCATAATTTTAAAAATTGGGCTTCCAAAGCTGCCATGATGGATAAACTTATCAACACATTATGGTGAATCCGGTAGCAGTTACATTGTGAAATATGGAGAAGTAATGAATAAAGGAAGATGACATACGGGAAAACAATCTTACTCCCGTAAATAGAAAATGTAGTGATTTGAGCCGCTGTGCCTCTTTAATATTTCTGTCTCACATATTAATCAGTTCAGATAAAATTAAATATTCTGGTCAATTTACCAGAAGGTCACATTAGCTATACAATTGATCTTTCAAATGAAACATAGCAACCATCACAATAATGAGAAATTTGATAGATGTAGATGTAAACCTAACAAATACTCAAAACTAAAATTGATATAGATCAGGCATGTACAACGAAATGACGACACAATTAATTAGTACCTTATTAAATATACCATACATCACATATCAATATACTGAAACCAAAGTAATAACTCCGTCACTGGCTCGCATCATGCATATATTAGAAGTTAAGGGCATTTTCGTTTCTATTCAAGTTCAAGTTCAAGTTCAAGTTCAAGAGAGAGAGAGAGAGAGAGAGAGAGAGAGAGAGAGAGAGAGAGAGAGCGTACCGTCAACTTCAGTATCATCAGGGCCACCGGAAAACAGCCAATACCTGATTATTAAAATAGAAGTCATACAATGTGTTATATTACGAAAAGCCAAAACCATGTCTTCATAGGGATTTGCGTGTTTTAGAAACGAAACTTAGTGGCATTACGTGGTATACAATATAACATCTATTAAAATAAAATCATCGTATATTGTGCCTTTTACACAAAGGACTATATTCTGAGAAACTCCTATTAATCGTAATATTTTCATAGCGGAAACTTTAGCAGAATCAACCTCAGGTGATATAAGAATTTCAACGTGAATGATTTTAATTTACCAAAATAGGATCAGACTAGGATTTGTGTAACCAAAACAATTAAAATCATTCAATATTAAAAGTTGACCTTAGCATCTTTGATATATGGCTGTCTGGAATAGCTATATCGTTATTCTAAACTTAATATTAAATCTCCATTAATTAACAATAAAACCTGACAAGAAAACATTTATATAATATACCCTGATACGGGGGAGTATTAGCACTATTAGCCATTGTCTTTATGTATTGCTTAATTTTAAACCTGACTTAAATAGCACACATCATCGATTACAGTTGACACAGGTAGGAAGATATTTAAGATCATTTTAATACTGTTTGTTTCTAAACGTTGCGCTAGTCTGAGATGTTTCACCTGTACAATACTTTAAGGCATATCATATAAAAACATTGATGCGAAAATATGTTGTAAAATCAAACTCATGATGCAAGGAATAAATAACAGCTGTTGAGGCAGCAATTTTAAAATCTTCAATTCTTGAAACTCAAGATAGCACTTTAACATTACTTCACTCTGGATGCAGTTCTTAATCTTGTAAAATTAATATCATGTATCTGAGGTTTTTGTAATTTTTAGCTAAGCAATCACCCTTGCAAACTTGACATGTGATTGTCGTATTTGATTTAACTCCCATTTTCCTCTCTTTGCATTTGTGTTTTTGTACTTCCATCTAATCAAGCAGTTGCAATTGATACTCGTGTTTTTTTTTGTCTGAATTTATATTTCGATCATTCCCTTCTGAATCTAAATATGTATTATTACTATTCATCTGAGTCTAAATACCTTATGTGTTTAATTTGTTTATATAACAATATGTACAGACTAACCAATTTTCAAACCATTGTTGAAACAAAACAGATGATATCATCTGGAATGTTTCAAATGATAAAATAACAGAAATGCCTCTATTCTATTATGGGTAGGACATTAAAAAACTTTGAACACCTAATATAACCATCGTAAAGTTTATTGCTTTCACTAATGATTTTTCGCACTGTTGTTAAATAAAAATCAAGAACAAGAATAATGAAATTTACGAAATACTGTCAATTTATCTTTTAATTACAAATGATAGTACTCTTTCTCAAGGTTGCGCTGATGCAGCCTAACTAGTTTGGACTATAAGGAAATGTAAAATTCCCCGAAATATTTTTGCTTGAAATACCTTACCTGTAGTCGTGTCATTTCAATAATAATTATCTTTGTAATGGTAATAATGGAAGATGAAAAATGGGGTATATACAAATCAAAACAAGTTCTTGGAAAATACTGAGATAACGGTGAACTCCATTACAATATATAGCATAAGATTTCTCTGAATGAAATATACTGCCTATATTTTTGTGTCGCCACCATTCTTTGCAATGAGAAAAAATATAAAAGTCTATGCTTGATGTGTATTTAACCATACATTTTGTTGAGGTATATCTACGTGCTGCTGATATATCTACGTGCTAAAGGCAAAATATGTCTGGAGTCTACTAAATCGATGAAGGCATATTGAACCAATGGGCTCCACAAATAAATCGTTCTGATGTCTATTAGGAAGACAACATATAATATTGGTCAAAATAATTAGAACTTAAACTAACTCTGCGTACAAACTCCTAATAAACACAAACTTGCTTTTGATGTCCGTTTAACCTTGATAATGTCCACTCGGTAGGTACATTGCAATTGTAAATATCACTTTAGTTATGTATGTTTATGTCTCAACCAATATAGGTATGCACGAAAGCCTGAGAGTCGCTTCCCGTAGAAAGAATATTTATTTATGAGGGCTTCTTGGATACTTACATCTTTAAAATGTACTAACCGCATGGTATAGACAATAAGTAACATAATATTCATAGTAGCACACAATATATATTATATATATAAATCCAGAACATGTTAGGATATGTCTTGCGTAAATACTCTTACTTCGTGAAGAGCATGACTTGGTCATAATCCTCCGGAAAGCTTTTTGATCCGACGCGAAGGTCCCATTCTTTAAGATCTTTTAAATATTTATCTCCATCTATTTTCTGTTTGCCTTCATGATTCTGCACTGTAGAATGTTTGTGTTTGAATTGGTCTGTCTGTAAACAAAAGAGGAAACAAAATCAAAATGATCTGGTAACAGCAAAACTATCTTTATATAGGCCAAAATGAAAATTATTCGAAAACGATATAGTAGCTATTACAAGTTAGTTCTTTAATTTAATACTGAATACCTTATACAAATGATCGGGTAAAAGTTCAAAAAACGTATGTTTGTTTTGCGGGGGGGGGGGGAGGAGGAGATAGGTGGGTGTGTTTTTATTTCTGCGACTGATAACAGCACGTCAAGGAGCATCAAATAGCTAATCGTTTTAAAGGTGTCATTGGTTTCATGATTCAAGTAACCATACAAACAACAAAAATATTCAAAATATTAATGGATCAACATGAATAGATAGAGCATGATCTAGGAAAAGAAAAGTATATATATATATATATATATATATATATATATATATATATATATATATATATATATATTCTGACTTGGACTCCGATCGCTATGTTATACCGCAATGACGATCCATATTAGATGGACACCCGGACTGGCAGTATGTCCGATTGACCTTCAACCCAATGGAACCACGTGTGTCAGAACAGAAAGATTTAGGCCAGCAACCGTTAAGGCGTTCAACCAAACACCGAAAAACACCCGACTGGCTAGGACAGTGGGCGTATTCGCAGATTGTTTACTACGTATGCATTATTGAGATCTATATATTGAGTTCATGCCTGTTTTGTTGTAGTAGACAACGGGAGCAATGCCAAAGAGCCACATTCATGTAAACTAAATAATGCAATGTAAATTAAATACCGCAAGATATTTGGAGGATGACAATTCAAAGCATATTTTAAATGAATAGTTGTCCCACTTTCAGGTTTTCATGTATTGTCTGCAAGGAGACTAAACTGGTTAATCTGTATTTGTAATCATATCATATGTATGATAGTTTAATGTTTCCATTCATTACATTCAAATATATCTATATTTTGGTGTCTTGGTACTATACTTCATTTAAATGTACATAATTTTAATCCTTTATGGATAACATATCATGCTTGAATTCATTAATTTATTCAGCCAATATTGAATTAGCCGTCGTTCCAGTAAATAGTCGGTGTCCTTTTCCAGTAACATAGCACGCGCATACCGTTAACATTTCAGGCATAAGTTTTAATTCCTATTGGAATCGTATTATTCCATCACACGCGCGGTAGAGCGAAGAGTATGAATAGAGTATGGTTGCTTCATTTCATTTATACATTTCACAATTTGAATAGTATAAGGTAGGATAGCAATAAACTAATATCACTAGACGTATTTCGTTTTTACATCAGTTGATCTCGGTTTTCATTAAACCGCACGTAGAAGTTGTTACATAACTTGTATGAGTTAGTGTATTACAGATTGGTGAAGTTGTATATTTTATCTTACAATTTAATAAAACTTAATTCCGTGTAGGTGTTTCTCTTTTAAATATATCAGCGATGCATCCAGATTTATCATAAAACTATTGCCTAAATACTGCTATCCTAAGTATGAATGTTTCTTGTCGTGGAACCATCACTGGTAGCATTATTATATCAAGTCGTTTTTTGCAGCCTTGATTGGAGTAAGTATAATCGTTTGTATTATAAACTGTGATTACATCTTAGATTTTATCACGCTCCACATAATTTGTCTGAATAAATCGCAGCATAAGTAAAAGATCAATGGCTAATCTAATCTACAATCCATCGTCTCAGGGCATTATTATACTGGTGCTTCCAATATATAATACCTTATCACGCTAATTGTATTTATAAATAAAATGAAAGCGATCCGATGTGAAACTAATATGTATTGTGTCTCAGATGTCAATGTGCCATAAATATTACTTCATTGCTTCAGTTTGGCGGAACTTTAAGAAACGGCTCTGAATATATCTATATTTTGGCGTCGGAGGACAAATGTTGTAGTGTGTTCTCTATACTTAACCCTCGATTATTGTCACAATAACGGATCAGACATATCACCCGCGTAAGACTATAAAATCTAAATTGCCTCCATTCACTTTGATGTTAAGATTTGTAATGTCAATAATTTATACAATGAAATATTTAATAACATTGCAGGTTTGACATCAGAACACTCATTTTAAGAGAGGTATTCAAGGAGACACATCAAAGAAAACAAAATCTTACCTCGTATGTTACCATATATTTAATGCGGACAGTAATTGACATACTAGCATCTTCTATTCCACTGTAAAGCTGGTGCACCTAGTTAAAATATACAAATATTTGTACAATGATGACAATCAATACTGCCATGAAAATATAAACCAACATTATGTGTTGCTTCATAAAATCCTTCTTAGAGTTGCCAGTTTACGGTATCATCAATAGAGAACATACAAAACACATATAACTACATTTGCTATATAAAAAGGAAAAGATGAAAATCAAATTGTCTACATTTCAGTAAAGGAGCGTGCATTTCTTTATTTTGCTTTTTGTTATTACATAGTTTAATTAGGATAATAACTAATTATAACGAAGAATTAGTTTCATTGCAGCAAAATTATATGATTGTATATGAGCATCTATATGATAGTTTCAATAGAGTAAAACTAATAAAACCTTTACTAAAACTACTTTGGGATCATTTCTCTAGACGAAAAATATAATGTCCCATGCAGCCAACTGACATATTTTTTCGGTGCCGATAAGACGAATATAAATTTACAGGTCCAGTTTGCTCTTTCGATACCCAAGAGCGTTTCTTTCAATCAAATCATGTACGTGAATTAAACGAATGCTAATTTATTCTATGGATATGGTTTACAATACTTACACCGTGGACAACATGTACCAAATATTCTCTTAGATCTGACGTAGCTCTCTTATATGTATTAGGCTCTCCACTGGAAGCTGCGAGCGTATAGAAGCTGCAAGTAGAGATTATATCTAAATATATACTCGTTTTCATTCACTGGAGTAGATAACGTAGTAACTGGCCAAAAATATAAATGCAGTTGATTTCATTTTCAAACACATTGCCAATTCAGAATAAAATTTGTAAGCTGCCAACATGAGATATTTGATAAACGTCCAAAGGTCTGAAATGTTATCGAATGATGTATATCAAAACACAAATATACATATCGGTCTTACGAATCTATGTTGACTCCGAAATAAATACTGTCAGGGTTAATATCTTTGCAAAGTCAATTAGATAATGGTTAACAATAAACGTGATGAACCAAGTTAAATAATGCAGCTATAATGGAATATTAATAGATAGATAGATAGATAGATAGATAGATAGATAGATATATCTGTGTTTTGCTTTTTTTATCCACGTACAATTGCCATAGTCCATAATCTGCTATTGTAACAACATCGACATAGTAATCATTTACCTGGCGAGCTTTATCTGTGAATGGAATGTTTAAACAAAAATCACATTTAGTTTGCATCCCATAAGTTAATAAATTTAATATTATATTTTTGTTTTTAAAATTGTAATTATAAATGAGTTTTGTATGAGCAATGACATTGCGATACCAAATAAATTATGATTTCGGTAGATATTTATTTGCCGAAGAAAGTACAAAGGAAGAAATATATTAGATCTAAATTGCATTTTTACAGCTGTACAATTCTGAAACAATATGGTCTTACTATTCCAGTGTGTTTTAATATCTTACCATTCTTAGTGGTTGTTCTACCGTAGTTAATTTCTCCTGTTGGAAATATATTCTGTAAACGTGCAACGTTAGGTCGGGCTGAAGATATATCTTCTGGGTTGATTACAAGATTTGGTTTGTCTTGTCTACATTGGAGACGATCAATATCATTATCTTGTATATTTTGCTCAATGACGTTTGTTTGTTCTTTAAATATAGACTTTCTTTATCATATTAATGTTAATACTTTATTATGAAAGTTGTATTACTACAGGTAGCATCTGTCAAAGATTTTCAAACAAAAATAACGAAATACAATATAATCCCAATGAGGGACATGTATTAGCGGGACAAATGATTTCATATAAATGATCTTTCTTAACTTTCCTATTATTTTGCTTTCTCTTTAAATTAAAACAGGCAAACATGCATTAAACCGTGACAGAAAAAACAAACATAATAACTATTTATTCGAAATTGTATGAATTAACCCATGTCCCAAACAATTAAATAATTAATTCACTGAACATGCTATTTTATTAGCGCAATGGTCTGATATAATACATATTTCACTTTGTTGCTTCAGCATGGCAAAAAAAAAATTATTTCCCCGCATAGATAATGTTGTAAGTAGAGCAAAATATTGACAACCGTTATTTTCGGCTGACATTCCACTTCGGATATGTGTTTGATCCTCAAGAATATAACGTTTGCCACGAAGACCCATAATTTCCAAGAAATCATTTTGTACAGCGTCCGCTTCTGACCGCCGGAGATTGTAACTTCTGTCTCCTAATCGAATGTTCCCATTCTAGTCAATAAGGAATAAATATATATATATATATATATATATATATATATATATATATATATATATATATATATATATATATATATATATATATGCATATATATAGATAGATATATTGATAGGTAGATGGATGGATGGATGGATGGATGGATGGATAGATAGATAGATAGATAGATAGATAGATAGATAGATAGATAGATAGATAGATAGATAGATAGATATAACTAATGTCGTGCTGGCTTTAAGCTGAACCTACTCGCGTATTAATCACGATTGTTCACCTTTAAAATGTGCTGAGATTAAGAAACGTTTCTAACCGCTACATAAAATGTTATCACTTCCAACCTGCTCAACTCTCAATACAACAGTAATTGGTACATATATCTAATGGGTACTAACATTCAATGTACAAAATATGGAGATGCTAAAAGTCAACTAGACTCTAGGCTTACACTAGGAATGAATGGCAACCACAAATTGTGCACAATAAAACAGCATACTACCCATGGAAGCTAGCAGTTGCGCGATTACAAATCCGGGCGCAACAAGACATTGGAAATCACGCTGATGATTATGTTTAACGCACACAAACCCACTGCTGAAAATCTTTATGCTGACGGCGTACTGCAATGTGATTACCTTGGGCTTGTATAACCAAGGATGACTAAGAGTAGCAATTTATTACTGTACAGGCCCAGTTTTGTGTTTGAACAATACTTTGTGAACCATGTACTTTACAACGAAGTAGATAATCACAATTGATTTCGAAATGGAAATGTAAATATATTTTACATGTTGATTGTTGAATCATCCGGTCCTATGTACATACTTTAGAAACTTGATACTGAATACAAATAGTGATTCAACCTTAGAAGAAATACTTGAAGATCTGCAAACATTTGTATGCATATATTTTGCATTGGCTATTTCAGACGATATCCCTGGAGATCTATATATACAATTTTTATTCGATGTCAGGGTGGGTCATCTTAACTTAAGCAACACAATAAGAGCCCTTTCGAAGATGTGGCAATTCTCGGATGCATCTCCTTATTCACATAACAATTAACAATAACAATGAAAGAGACAAACAACGTATCGGGAATTTGATATAAACGCTACAGTAAACGTTTACTAAAGCAGAAATGTAACAATTTTATTCATATATAATGCATGTCTGCTCAATATTCCACGAATGTTTTGCTTTTGATCTTTCCTGGGACTATACTGCCTGTCGAGGATTTATTACAACTTAATAGGACTGCAAATTCTTAATTCCATTGAATCATGGGGTGTTCTCTTTAGAGTAGGATTACGTATAGTGATTGCTCCTCGTTTTGTCTTTTTAGGTGACGTTTTCCACCCTGGGACTTCTTTAATTTGGTTGTCCTTTGCTAAATCCATTGCTACGTTTTCAACAAGTATTATTTTCATATAATCTCACAAAAGCAATCATGTTAGTGCTGAATGCAATCGGTACCTTTGATATATTCATGATACATTAATACTTACGATGAGCATGTCACACTGTCCACTTGATCTTTTAACACATCTGGCTGTCATGAATGCTCCATTGTCTATGTCTTGGTAGTAAACCACGTCCTAGTTTTCAAAGAAAGTAAAGGTTTAGATTTGTATTTATATGTAGGGGTAGTTCGGTATCAAACTGTACATATTTTTTTAAATCTCTCCCCCACTAGGCCTTTTCTACCTAGTTACCTTTTCGATGAGTCACTAACGAAGGGAAAAAGAGTGCTACATTATTGCGGTTAGTAAGGGGATGATTAGTTAGTGGTATTTGAAAGAACAGGTAGGTATGTCAAACAATAGGCCAAGTTGATCCCAGGCTGACGTTTTAGCCGATCATGTGAACAATTTGTTAACGTTACAATTATGGATAATGAGTTGTACCAAACAGAACATATAAATCTTTAAAAAAAAGACTAACGACTGTTGTGAAGTGTAACAGTTTATGTAAATCGAAATCGGATGCTGACAATAAATTAGATATAGAACAAAAACCATTACACTACAATAAAAGAGTTCAACGACACTCAACCGCTCCTAGTACTGAAATAAATGTCAACACGTCATCAAAAGAGAACTGAAAAAGAGACTATATGACATACGTAATTCCTTCAAGCAACTCATTAAATTGCTGGAACACAAATAACGTGATCAAGATTGTAGACTGTTCTTAGTTATCTTGAATAAAATTAAACTTAACTATTATCATATCCAACCTGACTCAAGTATGAGGCTGGTTGACGTCTTTCAAATTTAATTCGAACAAGGTATTGCAGCAGAATATAAAAGAACATCAATACTTGTATCATGAACAATACGTGCATCAGTGACAATTTTAACTGATCCAAACAAATCATTTTATAGCAAAGAATTACCGCATATAAAGTATTGACATTATGGCTACGATAAATTTCAGAAAAGAGTTAATTTAAAACCTGTACTTGTAAATTCGTATATGTAGAACAATAATATCTAACAAGGACATCAAAATAGGAAATAACTTTTATGATTGATACAATGAATTTATATTCATGACACACACACTTTTGTATTTTTTAAAAGGAAGTTCAAACAATATAGAAGAAATAAGCGTTATATTATATGCGAATGCGACAAAGCAGAAATTAGAGGTTCAATGTATTAAATTATCTAGATGTTACCTTATAAACAGGTAAAGGTGATGACGGACATTATCCAACATAATTAGTTGTTGGTATGCTGATAAAAAATATTATGGCCCATAACCAGATTTTGCAACTGACTATTGCACCATACTTTACATGAAATATTTTACGCTTATATACAGCGATGTTAATATTCTGTCATAATAAAGATTTGGTCTAAACCACAAAGTGGCAGAAAACTTACACCAAACGTTTTGTAAAACTTAGCGATTGATATATGTTCTGAAAATTCAAAATAAACATACAAAATGAACGTGTGAATTAATTATCAAATCATTTGAAGATTTCTTTCATAATTCAAACACATAAATCGTTTCGAATGAACGTGATTATTTGTATAACCTGCTGATGTATTACAACATGTCAGTGAAAACGTTTAAGTCCAATAGAGAATCTTTAAACAAATACCTAGCATCATATTATATTAAAACAATTCCAACAATGAAATTATAGACGTGATATAAATTATAAATGAATACTTGTTCATCCAGTCCCATTTTATAGGTTTTAACTGAACGTATTAATTTTTTAGATAACCTGTGCATGTGTGATATCAGAGGATATTTCAACCAAACTGATAAGGAAGGTCTTCATTTGTTTACCTAATTTTAGTTAATAATTAAACAAATATGAGGTAGACCGGAAATTCTTTTTCACAAATGATGATACTCTTCACTATATTATGTTAACATACACAATGTTAGCTACATATTTTACAAAATCGAGCTATTGATGCAAATGTGAAACTTATTACGTTCAAAGTAAGTTTGACGTGCTTGTTTTATATTTTCGGATATATTGTTGGACATGGTTAAATTAAACATATAGATGTTACAGTCAAGTATATCTTAAATCGCAGTGCTTCCTAGTAACATGTAACTGAAGCAATGTTTTGTGTACGACTGTATATGATCAGAAATGTTGCTAAAATTTTACCATAACTGCTGTCCGCATATCAATTTCCTTAGTAATTAAAGTCTGGCAAATATCATTACTTAACATGTATCAGTAGCAATGCAATTTGTAATGTACACCTCCAAATTTGATTATACAAAATATAGTTTCATGCTTGTAATGTTTCTTGGTAAATTATTGATTCCATAAGTTGAATATGGTGTGGAATATTGATTACTGAGTGTGTGTTTATCATAATAACTGACGAAGCATCAGAGGGATTAGTCAACTGTGTGTGTTCAGTTTCATCCTCGATCATCGTTTTAAATTTGTCACAACCGCCTAACTATAATTAAGAAAACTACACAATCTGCAGAGACTGTTTGGATTAAGGTTGATGTTTTCAAGAACATCACATTGACATTACACACATCACGATGAAATAAAATCTAATAGCGAATGCGATTAAACGTGATATAAACATATTATATCATGATCGGCCTTATATCAGGATTACCATTTAGTATCACTCGACGTTTCATCGCATTGTGTTATGTATGTACTGCATAATAAATATGGTTACGGCTAAAACACGGTATTGGTGCTGTAAGTAGTCTCACTCACTTAAAAAATTGAAATGTTTGATAGAACATTTCAATGAAGCTCATTATATACCCTAGGGTGCCCCCTAGTCAGATCAAGTTAGATTTAGCTTGAACATGCATGCGATTTTGTTTAACCATTATTTAAATTCTGTGGTATAACAACAGTTACAGACACTACACTTGGTGTATAACATGCAAGAAAAACAGCATGAAAACTTTAAAAAAAAAATTTTTTTCACAGTAACATCAGTAACAGGATATCAACATTTAAAGTAAACATCATAACTGGAAGTGGTAAACAACTTAATAACAAAATCAAACATCTATGACAAAGGTATCACTTAGAAAAAAAACTAACCATGAAACGTTTGCATAACAAACATAAAATACATAAAATAATCTTATTTAGGCATTTATCTAACACCAATAAGAATATTTAAACAAACAAAATCATTAATACTGGCCAAAAGTATTGCAAACTTCCATAAGAGTCAGAAGTACATTGTCCATAAAATTGGTTACAGACACTACAAAACTATAGCATTTCAATACAGCTGCAGAACCATACATATCTCCATAAAATTCACTTCAAAAATAATTCAACATGAACACATTGACTAGAATTATTCATTAAATGAATGTTGATTAGTTAATAAAATGATAAAACCACATTGTAACAGGTATATGTCCAATACTTGTGTTAAAATTATGAACTGGTAAATAGCACTTGAAAGTTTAATACTAAATAGTGTTCGTAAGAGTAAAATATCATCTTTTGCTATTTCTATACTTTCCCATTGATGCCATGATATCTGCCTGTCACTATACTTTTCAACAAATGGTTTAAGGTAACTCTGCAAACATTTCACACCGCATTGTTTGCATTCTCTTCTTAAACATTTAATAGCTGGATTGGTGTCGTATTTACAAAAAGTAGCATCACTTAAGCTTTTCTTATCTACTGAAATTTCATCCAAATCTCCATTTTCTTTCACTGCTTTTTTACATTTGTTAGTGCCTCACTTTTTGGGCCACGTTACAGCA
This sequence comes from Unio delphinus, assembly GCA_029339505.1. Lineage (NCBI taxonomy): Eukaryota > Metazoa > Mollusca > Bivalvia > Unionida > Unionidae > Unio > Unio delphinus. Next base: position 952,652 of record JAQISU010000289.1, on the reverse strand, counting down.
CTTTTGGCATAAGACACCTTTTTAACATTTACTGGTTTCAATTTAGAAAATAAAGTTAATCTTATTTTGTGACTAGGGTTCCTTAACTTGTACTCTTTGTAGGCTTCTTCTAATGTTATAGTCATCACATGTTTTTGAAGTATTTTTTTTTACCACCTTTTCTTACTTTCACAGTTTCACGTTTATTAGGCACTTCCCTACTGATTTCTGGACTTAGAAAAAAATCTTTCACAGATTTCTTTAATGGAGAGTTAAGTGCATCCCTTCTTCTTTTTCTTTGTTTCGTCTCCCACCATGTAGAACTAGGTTTTTGCCCTTTCACTGATACTTTGAAATACTGTTTTAGTCTGTGTCTTTTATATTTCTTCAGTAATGCGTCACAAATGATGTTGTATGCATGTTTCTTTGCACCCCCTTTCCTTGTTCTCACTTCTGAAATGCTCTCTGACACAGATTGTATAACAGTATCTGTCAATTAAAGTTTTTTTCTGCAATCTGGTGTCATTATCATTTTATTCCTATTTAGAAACTTTGATGTTGATGGAGATTCAATTAATTTACTTATGATGACTGCTTTTCTCTTTGGGGTATTTGGTAATACTTCCTTTACCTTTTTTAATTGTCTGTACAGAGTTGCTTTAGGTAACACTTTATTCATTGGTGAATCTCTGGCTGACCCAGTATTTCCTATTTCACAATCAGTCTGAATACACTCTTGCTGTATGCTTTCATTCAGTTTGATACGCATTCTCCATGCTTGGGTTCTTTTCACAGCTTCTTTCTTCTTTCTACTTAATTCAGCAGTTTTCGGACTTCTTAAATCAACACTCTTATTAACCGATAATGCCAGGGCTGCTTTTTCTTTCTTTTTCTGGCGATACCTTTTCATTTCTTCACGTTTTTTCCTTCTTAATTCTTGTTGAAGATTTGAATCGGAAAGTGATTGCTGTTTTTTTAGTAGTCTTGCATCTTTTCTTCTTTCTCTATCAACCCTTTTTAGCTCCTCATGTTTCGCCTTATTTTCCCGCTGTTTTTTTCTCCAGGTTTGTACCTTTAGCCTCGTCTTCTCCCTTCTAGCTTTAATCTTCTGTTCATCTTCTTCTGGCTTATCTTTGCTTCCTAAAAACAAACAACTTCATTTTCATTTTTGTTCCTCTATGTATACGGATGAAATTTAGACTTTACAAAACATATTTGTAATGAGTACGCAATATGCTTTCATCCATAAGCAAACTGGAATAACCTGTAGATTCTTAAAGAAAAGTATCTGATTGAAAAAGAAATAGCATAAAACCTGATGATTATTCAATGTTCTAGCATTTACAATGATTGCACACTTTCCTTAATAATGTAAACAACAGTCGGGTCAATTCACATGTCTAGTAGTGTCTGTAATCAGTTGACAATATCAGCAATGTATCCAATACTAAGTCTGAGCTCATTGAATTCTCATAATATTTCTGTTTGAATTTACTAGTCTAATGATATGGAATGCAAAAATACTCAGTTTCAATTGCATATTATAAGAAATCACTGAAAATGTTGCTTGTTATCAGAAATCTAGATGAAAGAAACTATAAATATACCAAAATATTACAAATTGCAGACAGACAATATGTCAAAATTTAGCCTTACACATCAATACTGTAATAGGAAACATAATTTGGCTTCATTTTTAAAAAAAACAGGGATAAAGTCATAGACAGTATAAAAAGGGGATATTGGTTACAGACACTACAATTTAAGAGTGTGGTTTACCAATTCAATACAAACTTACCAGAGTTGTTCCCAGAGGTTTGCTTTTGTCGTCTTCCCATGTCTTAGGGATGTACCATGGTAAAGAACAGAAAAAGTAATTAGGCAGCTTCTTCTAGGATAAGAAATTCAGGTTACATTGTCTTGTAGTAAATTACTCAAACAGACAGTGCTGCAAGAATGATGCAATATTCAATCAAGAGAGTTATTGCATCACTTTTTTGCTCTTGGCTGCAGAGGTAAATATATGATGCAACATTATATCACATAAGATGGAACTTTCTATTGAGAAAAACAATGTTTTAATGACAAGTAGAGCAATACTTTTATCTTTCATTTTTATACCTGTTTGTGTAGTGTCTGTAACTTTTTTATTGAGTTGCTGATTTTTAATGGTACAATACAGCACCACCAATTTTGGCCAACTTGGACATCACATGGATACACATGAGCCTTTGTAGGATTTATACTTTTCCATAATGAAACAACAAAATTATTGCCATATAAACTTGTAAAGGTTACAGACACTACAAAATTTAGAACTGGAAAGTTTGACAAAGAACAAGCTCTCATTCAAATATCTTGGCTAGCCATGTGATTTAAATGGTTTTACTACTTATTATAATATAAAGTCGAGTTCTAGATGTCAATAAAAGTTATAATGAATGTTATTTTGTACAAAATATTGGCATATAACAACAGATAAGTGTTTGAATTTCAGTGTTGAAACAAAACTTCTACTGACGGTATTTTGCTTATAAAATCCATAATATTTTACCGATTTCTTTAATTCAAGAAGCAATATTTGCAGGATAGAATTCCGCATAAAACCAGAGAAATAAATGCATAATTTCAGTATGATATTTAGAGAATTCTCTATTTTATATTCAAGCTTTTTTCGAGTGAGACTTCATAACGCTCAAAAATGGCCATTTTTAGAGCTTGTTTCCATGCATATCTCAACAATGGGTTAAACTAACCTCTTGAAATTTTCAGGAACGAAAGAGAGGTATATGCCAGGCTTACCAATCTTTAAAATTGGTTCATATCTTGTTTAATTTTTCTATTTCATGCATATAACATGAAAATTCCTTTATCAGCACCAATACCGTGTTTTAGCCGTTAGTATAAGTTTTTTTCTTGCCAAAATTCCCTTTTAAGCGTTGTAATTCGGTTAGTTGACGTGATGGTATTGGTACGTTCTCATCAGGTCAGTGAGGTGCCAAGTTAAACTTTATTAACATTGTAACATTCTACGTTCAAGTTAAGTCTTTCCGTGATGTTTATTAAGAATTAAGGACTTTCAAAGTGTCCAGCGAAGATAGCTCTTCTTGTAGCGTTTAAGAGATATAATTGTGTGTGTATATGAATCTTGCTTTCTAAGACATTCTACCATTACATTGCATTTATGAGGTTACTAATCTTTCCACAAACCCCATATATATATATATATATATATATATATATATATATATATATATATATATATATATATATATATATATATATATATATATATATATATATAGAAGAAAGTAGTAAATATATCTGAAGTAGATTGATTTATTCGTTGAAAATATACCGCCTGTTCCAAATTTTGAATCTTTTCCAGAAGCGGTTGACCGTCCATTATTCTTTTCACAACATAGCTGTCAATATTTGGATCAATTAGATAATTCCTCTCCAAGTTTAAGACCAGATCATGTGTCTTGCGTTTGAGATGAAAAGACAACTTGTCAGGGAAGTCAGGACCAGTGACTCCTCGTTTGTCTGTCTGTAATCTTTTGGTCACGTCTTTCAACCAGACCGTTTCCGCGTTGGTTGTTGCTGTAATAATGAGGACAAGACTAAGTTTGAGAATATTACAGAGACAACTTTTCACCTGTCAGTAAATACCTTTTATACGGTACAATATATACTCAAATTTAAATATAAATGTGTTAGAGGATCGATATTGTAACATCAAGATAACGTATTGTTTATGTTTGTAATATCTCAACACCACCTGCGACTCTCTCATTCGAAAAGAAAAATATTGTAAGGTGATTCGAAAGCACCAATATATACATATGATGTAGTGAAACATTAAATTCAGATCATCGCATGACATATCGCAGTGCAAAATTATTACATATGTAAACATCAAGAACAGATATTCCACACTAATTTCCTTTTTCGCTTTTGTAAAGCGTTTCTGTTGAACAAATTACAAAAAGCAAATATTTGTCTTGAGTCATAAAATTAAGAGTACATATTTATACAAAATAAAAAGAATATACATGCAAATATCAATTGCGCACATAACACACTCCTTTACATTTGGGAACGTTAGATCTACTTCTAGAATTTCTATTTATTCTTTCCGTTTGATCACAATATCTTCATGATAATGAGTATAATTACTACTTGTAGTAGTATTAGTAGTAGTAATGGTAGCAATCCTGCTTATATCATCTATAAAAAAATGATTAAAACGTATACTTGAACAGTGAGTTCAAATTATATCTACTATTCTGGCTTTATCATCCACAAAATAATTATTAAATTTTTCATACGTGTAAAGTGATTACAAATAATATCCATAATATTGCAAAAAAAAAAGCTAGAGCAGTAGTGTCACTGTAGCTTGGATAGTTTGATAAATTACATTCGTTCTGGACCATATATATATATATATATATATATATATATATATATATATATATATATATACAAAATTTTAAAGTACGTTAAACTGATACGTACCTTTTGAGAAACATGCTGAGAGACAGAGAGCAAACAAAAACATGTCATTCTTCATTTTCAACTCAACCACTGCCCTGAGTCTTTCGAAAAACTGTCTGACCGAACTATATATATATACATAGATATAAATGTGTGTGCTTTAATCCAAACTATTAGTTAAATCGTTTAATATAATATTGATTAACGTCGTTTTAGAATGTTTACAATATGAACATATTGTTTGACTGATCCTTTAATGACTTGCTTTGACTAATACGGCATCATGACAAAGGACCTCGTTTCAAAGTGTTTTGGTATGCTCACGAGCCGTACACAGCACAAACAAAAAAGTGACGTGTAAGTAGTTTTTGTAAGGATTGACATTTTCTTTCTTATGGCTAGTTGTACGTTGAAATGAAAGTCAAACAAATGATAAAAATTAAATTACGAAACGTTCAAACGTTGAGGTGTATAATTTTAAAAAAAAACTAACGAGTGTATCAACATCCCTTGAAAGGTTGAACTCCCTAGCCTTTCAAACTGTTACAAGTACTATCAATCAGATTTGCTTGCGTTGCAGCTGTACTAAAATTTTGAAAATTTCTTAAATATGTATCAGAGTAAAATGTATAATCAACTTTTCTGAGCATACTGACAAGGGCCTACAAAACCTATGTTAGTACAAACACCAATACTAAGGTATAGATTATTGCATGGCCGTAATTTAGTTTCTCTGATATCAGGCACTGGCTCCAGTTATGCGTCATTGCCGCACAGTGTGGTGATCATACCCGAATCAACCCTGCTGCACTGGTTAATTCCGTAGTGATCACTGTTCACCCACACGAGATTTATCAGTGAATATTGAACAATAAATTAGGATCTTATGCAAAGATGTTCAAAATCAAACTGAACTCCAGATTACGTATCAATGTTCCAAAGCGTTTTTGCCATTGTTTCAAGCACAGTCACTCCGATATAAAAATACTCAGGTTTCTAGACTGAGTCGTGTTTGATTTACGTGCCATTATACATGAAAGCATCCACATATATGCAAATATTTCTCCATAAACAAGGAAAACATAAATTTCAATAAATCTCAAAATAGTAACATAGATGAAGTTTTGTGAGTAACACATGTGTAATTTCAGTAGTTATTGGATCGTTATGGGTGCAATAGCAAACAAAGCAAATAATCTACATCTGAGATCAACGTCTATCGTTAGAAGTTTCGTATAATCCATGGATTTTATAACACTGAGTCAGTTGTGAGGAAACGACACGAGCCACAACGTGCATACATCTTCAGTTCGTGTTTAATGAAATTATTTCGCTAAGTTTACTCATAGTCAGACCAAACGAAACTCGTGGTCGCACTGTTTTAATATATTAAGGAAATGTTGACACTATTCTGTCAACTGTGTACATATCAACGAAGATCATTTTATGTTTTATTTAATATATCTAACCTCAAATCCAGAGAATGACAGTATTTCCGGCTCCAAATTGACAAGTACTACCATCAATTACAGCCCCTCCTCCCAGAGAAAGGTCAAACTGATATTTGAACACAGATGTAAATGAATGCATATTCATCTTTCTAAAATAGTTTATGAAGAAATATCATTATCGTTAATATAATTATCATTATCGTCATCAGATTGCACCTAATATTAGTATATGCGCTAGTGTTATTGTATTAAAACACTTTTTTTTTCAACTGCACTTTTATGTTGTTTTCTCCCATAGTTACATTTTAAACCCGAATAATGTATTTAGTTAAAAAAAAAACAGTATACAAGTAATATATGGATCATACAGGTGTAGGAGACGACAGATTCTTTAATCGACCAGCAATTGCATATTATATTGTTTTAAACAAGCTTCATTGATATTCACTAGCAGACATGATATACTATAATCTTGTTATTATATTTAATTGAATATTAATTTCCTACTATGTCCCTTTTTGTAGTCATACTGTTAGGCAGTATCACCATGAACGATTGTGAACATAAATAAAATCATTATGGTATAGGTACTGTATTCTTACAGTGCGTAATTAACATTTTAGGCTATGCAAACAATTACAAAAGTGCTGACCTCGCCACCGCTGCCGACGATGCCACAAACGTATTATTATATGTCACAATGCTTATGCAGTGCAGACTATAAATATATTTACTTGTGCAATACTTAAATTATATTAAATTACAGAAATTTTGAAGACTGTAATACTACGTACATTCATTATACCAACTTGCAGACGCTTGGGAGACTATAAGAGTAGTATTACGATTAATCCCAATTAAACATACACAAAATATAACAGAAAAAGATTGGACATGATTGAACATCATTTCTACTGAAAATGTCATTTTTTAAAGGAAGAGGCCATTTTCTTTTTTCAAGCATCTTATTTGTTCGGTGTTTACGTATAATGTTCAGAATCGTTATATCACTCTAAACTGATAGACGGGTTTCGATATAGAGGATAGAGTTCATCGATCACAAGGAAATACAGCATTTTCTTGCAATTTATCAGCATATAATTGATATTAGTTTATAGCATCGTGTGTTACAACTTTATAACAAAGATGAGAAATACTTAAATTTGAAAACATTAAACTATGTTTAATCAAGAATACTTGTTGTAGTTCTTGTTTTTTCTCAAGCACTGGAGATGTCACTGACACGATATTCTACACTGACACTTTTATACATCTCTTAAACATGTTCAACCACATTTTAGCCATTTTAACTTACACAATGATTACATATGTGTACTTGTTATTGACCAATAATGTATTTAAGTGAGAAAAGTTTTTATCGGTTTGTTTTATGCACTGGAACTATATCGTTTCTCATTCAGAGGTTTCAGGAAAATATGCTTACATAGCATACCAATATTCCTACCGTTTCCGTTATTATTTTACCACCAATGACAATGTTCCTATAAAAAACACACTGCAATTTATTCAAGGTTGAAATGGTTTAGTTTAAAATGGATTAATCGACATCAATGCATTTTTTACAGTGTTGCTAAATAACAGATAAAATCTTTGCAGATTATCTTCTTATATTCAATATGTAACATTTTGCAACGTAGCACTAAAAACAAATTGCTTGAATAGTTTGTTAAGAAAACGCATTAGCTATTACGACTATATGTGAAAGGGCCATTCATCTAAGTGTTTTGCAACGTGTCACTAAAATCAAACTGCTTGACAGGTTTGTTAAGGAAAGAATTATCTATTACGGCAACATGTGAAAGGGTCATTCATCTATGTGTTTTGCAACGTGTCACTAAAAACAAACTGCTCTACAAGTTTGTTAAAGAAAGAATTATCTATTACGGCAGCATGTGAAAAGGACTTTCATCAAAATATTTTGCAACGTGTTACTAAAAACAAATTGTTTGACAATTTCGTTAACTAAAAACATTAACTATTACGGCACTATGTTAAAAAGACTTTGATAAAAGTGTTTTGGTATGCTCACTATCCATACATTATGCAATTCAACTAAGAAAGATATGTGTCTTGAGTTTATTTAAGTGATTAACAGCTTCTTTTGTTATTTATACCGAGGTAGAAACCGAAATTTCGCTGTGCTGTCAGTAAGATCAGCGACGTTTTGGTTTATATTTATATACTACGAAAGGAGTCTGAGGTATATATAATTGGGTTCAAAGGTTTGAATGACCACTCTTATTTTTCTTAAATCGTAAATGCGACATAATAATTGTTTTTTCAAATAAACTGTTAATTTAAAATATGATAAAGTTAGTTTGTATGTCACTGCATTTTCGATTTATCTATTTATTAACAAGTTAGTTCCGTTCTCTATGTATACACATTCTCTAAAACAGTTTGATCTGTCCGCTTGTCTGAAGATAATATTTTAGGTTTCGAGGAAACGAAACTATCAGCATATAAAGGTACAGTCTTAAGAAAACGTTAATTCCATCTTTTGCTAATATTATATCGTTTTGTGGGATAAAGACATCAGTTTAAATTTTAACCTTACAATCCTACCTGATAGCATTACTTTGAGGCGTAAAAAAAGAAATGGAGCTTATGGCTGGTTGTACATTAAAAAGACAGTCAAACCAATGATGCCTATGGAACAGGAAAACTTCAAAAGGTAATGTTTATACTATTTTGAAGACCTGATTATTATGTAAAATAGCCGAATTTTGAAAGATAAGCTATTTCTACTTCCATGAAAATTTATTAGTCACTGAAAGATTATTATTTTCATTTGCTTTAGTATGTTGTACAAGTTTATAACACAACACATCTGTTTGCTGGATAGTCTACGTGCAAAATAAGAATTACGGGATGTATTGCATTAGGACTCACGCACTGTATGTATATAGTCTTTTTAAACTCCGTAGCAGTTCAAACCGTTAAAATTACTATAAATCAGATTTGCAAGAGTTGTAGTTGCACCAAAATGTATGACAATTTTTCAAATATTTATCAGAGTAAATTGTGTAATCAACTTTTCTGAGCATGCAGACAAGGACCTACAAATGCTGGTACATAACAGCTGGCAACCGTAATATAGTTTTGACAAATAGCAGTCAGTATTTTAATAGGAATGTTTGAAGCTTAGTACGTTCAGGTCCTGGTAAAATTAATTACATAATATAACCGTTTTTAATTTCATATATTAGTGTTCAATGCACGCTTCATGCTAGCTGTGATTTAAATAACGCAACTGATGCAGGATTTATGTGTGAATACCTCGAAATATGTGAAGATCATAGAGAGTAATAGGGTATATATTGTTTTAGCAATGTAATAATGTATACATGATATCATGCACTAGCTTCAATTCTGTGCCATTGGAGTACATTAAGTGGATCTTGCTTGAACCAACCATCCAACATTGTCTGACTTGATTGTTTGCCTTCTTCACTCACACGATATATCTCAGTTAACATGGACCAATAGTGTAGGATCGTTCGCAAATACAAAAAAAGCCTTAACTCCATTTTCAGTATCAAGCTTCTCAAAGGAATATACCTCTGTATTCAGCTGGGATAGACTTTTAGAAACGTATTGAAGTTTCTAAAGTGAATTGTATTTAGTTTACATGCCATAATACAATAATATATTAACATATAGGCAAATAATTATCCATAAACAGCGGGTTCATGAGTTTTTAAAAATCTCACAGTAGTCACAGATATTAATTTATGTTAAGTAACACGTGTGAATTCCAACCTACATTGGATGATAATGGCTGGCATAAGACTATAAGACAATAGTCTCGATATGAGGTCAAAGACGTTTAATAGCAGCTTCACATACCCTTGCGCATATATGACGCAGTGAGTCACTTTTTAGAAACGATACGTGCCAACAGGGTCATGCATCTCCAGCTCGTGTTTACTGAAATGATTTCGATAAGTGTATTAATACAGTCATAACAAAGGGAACTCTTTGTCGTATCGTTTTAATATGTTCATATATATCGACAATTTCCTGTCAGATATTTATATTTTGAGGTAGATCAAGTGACGTTTTCATTTGTATCCTTAAGCTCAAATCCAGAGAATGACAGAGGATTTCCCGACATAAAGTTACAAGTGCGCATGTCAGTGACTGTCAAGTACTGGCTTATATTTATACAACATATTATTTTGAAGACAAGCTGCAATGTATATTTTAATGTTTTTTATGTGTTTGATCTTTTTACGTATTGTATTTGAGAATATATCATGCTTGCATGACGTTTGACATTTTAGTTCAGTCTAATGATATTTTGATAACATTGTCCAGTTTTGTTTACACACTTAGACGGTTGCAGAAAAGACATTTCCATCCACGTCCTGGTCACTGTACCACATCGAAGAATTGTACATACAGTTGAAATAAACCAGTATTTAATTCTTGCTTTAAGTTCAGTCTGACGAATCAATGACGTTTGTTTATATATTATTTGAGAGGAATAGTTTATATTAAAGTTAATTAATACAAAACGCTCACTAATTACCATTTGAACGTACAACACCATTTTGGAAAAATTATAAATTCATTCGAAAACATTTCAGTACTTTCTGATACATTAAGACTGTTGGCATTGCAACTTATTGGTAAATAAGAACATTCAATTAACTGAATTTTTCAGAAAATGCTTTAGTTAACAACAAGTGAATTAACATTTTGGTTTATTTGAAATTTACTTCACAATACTGTATGCACGTTTTACATTTCACTTTCAAACAAAGTAATATCATCAGTTTATTAAACTTGCTGACCACTCTTCTTGATGTAACAATGTGTAAGCCAGTATAGTCGTAACATTATTGGTGACGTGTTTGAAATCTGAATTTAACATATTGGTATGTTAAAAGTATCTACACAATTTAAATTTACTTCGTGGACAATGTAAACAAAATTAATGTGACATATCTGAGAAATATGGTATAAACTCAACAAGAGTTAAAAATGTCACGTATAGTGGCGAACCTATAAATCTTAATAAAAAAGGATTAGTCTTTTTGAAGAATTACGATTTAAGTTTCTTTCAGATTATTATCTCTCTCAAACAAGAGGATTTTACCTAAGGTAGAGAAAATTAATATTTTGGTTATTAAAACAAAACTATTTGGATTCTAGCATTTTAGGTCGATTATTAAATCTGTAATTGCTTCTGTATCAAACTTAAACGAATTACAGTAGAAAGTATAGATCGAAAGAAAGTTTTAAAAACCGACAGATTCAAACGAAGGAGAAGAAAATCAAAATGCAGAATGAAACGAAAGAAAATGGTGACAGAAAATACAAATGCAGAGAGATAGAGAAAAAATAAGAATATAAATAAACAAGCAATATAGTAAAGATGTAACGGAAATATACCTTTAGCGCCCACTTGAAATCGGAATATTTATATTACTACATTATTACTACTGAAATGACACAGAGAGCGTTATAGTTTATTAAAAGAAAGTGTTGTCTTTTGCGAAGCTCCTGAAATGTTAACTTTAAATTGCTAGTTATGATGGCTTATTTAGAAAGGTGCACGGATGTCTTAAAATAAACTGGATAATCCATGTTAACATGTATATGTACATGAACTATCTGATATGAGGTGTTTATCCAAAAGGGTGTTATAAATTTCGATACTAATTTCGATAACTATTACGATTGCTCACCATCTACTTAGAAGACCAGTATTCATAGTGATATATTGTCGAAATATATAAAAGGGAAAGGAAACAAATGTTCAGTATTATGAGCTAAATTATAATTATTGATTCAGAAATGAGACAAAAACCACCATACATACTGAATTATAATGAAATAGCATCAATGCATAAAGACCTAATAATATGTGTTGTTAATCAATGATATACACACAAAACCACGATCAGAGTGTTTAACATGAACGTGAAGTCAGTTGTACTGTATGGAGCAGTTATCTGGAGAACCAGCAAGTCGACCGTAATGAAAGTTCACATCTTCATCAACAACTGCATATGAAGAGAAGCTGGTGGTTGGAAATGACACACCATACGTAAGCCGCATCCCATCCCTATCAGAAACGCATTGGTGTGGAACCGTCAAAGCAAGCGATTAATGGGTTGACCAAGGAACACCTGGTGTCGTGACTTGTAAGTGGACATCACTAAGCTGGATCGTATCGGCAAACCGATCGAGGTGATGACATAGAACAAAAGTATCTGCCGAAGCAAAACTAACCTGGAAACAAAAGAAGCAACATTATGTTTTGTAAATTGATAGATGTCTTAACATGAGTCTCGTAAAATTAGATTCACGTTTAAAATTAGTAGAGCACACACCGGCAGCATATATCATTGGCGATCGATAGATCAGTGAAAAGTAGAACATAAATGGAGAAAAAGGATAAGTATACTTCGTATGTATAAATGAATAGCTTTAAATCGTGTCTTTGCTCTATATCATCCCTCCTCTTCCAAAACATAAATGGTATCTTCAGCCAAACATAATTTAAAAATCAAACGCTACTCACTCTTCTGTTGGATCACTTTTTAAAAAGCCTTATAACGCTGTTAACAAAGTTTGTTTGTTTAAAATGTAGTTTTTGATAATTATCTTCTTCAACCTTTGTAAATTTAAGAACTTGCGTAGCCCACAAAATTTTATATTCATTAATGCCTCGAATGAATCATTCAGGTCATATAAATATGGCCTGCTCTTTAAAATTACTAAACCGCATCTATTGTGAGATATGCTGACCAAAGGAACAATAACACCGACAAAATCAATAATAACCAGAAACAAAGAGAAATGAAAAGAAAAGAACGATGAATATTTTGCATTAATGAAATCAATACGTTACTTAAAATTAAAATAAAAACCAATACGTTACTTCTAATTAAAATAACTAATCTAATACAAATTGCGGGCAAAACTGATGCCAAAGACCATTTCCAATGAATAAACGTCAAATACATTCTTTAAACAATTTGATAAACATATGACGATGATGTGCAATGATCATATGATGTTTCTGGTTTGGACTGGACAACATCTTTATAACATGTATCTTCTAACACGCACACACACACACACACACACACACACACACACACACATATATATATATATATATATATATATATATATATATATATATATATATATATACTACATCTCAGCCAATTATGCGCAAGCATGCGTGGACTCCTCACGGGTCATTTTGGTTGGAAAATATTTTTAAAAAATCGATCGTACTGTAATTAAGCAAAGTGATATTCATATTGTGTACACTAATTCCCTTATATCGACTCCACATGAATATGATTTTGTGATGTCATTTTACAGGCCCACTCTGTGACCTTCATGGATCTGTAACCAAGAAAATCGTATTTACTATGTAACTTGTAGAATCCTACAAGTAAATACATTACATAAAAGATGGAAATGCATTTCTTAAACAATTTTGGATATTAATTCAAGAAGTTGTTCCATACTTACACATTTGTCCTACACCTAACCTAATTATTTGAAAATAGATCGCACTCACAAGATATAACCCTGATTGTAGTATATTTCTAAATTTGTAAATAACTTTTACCTCATGAACAAGACCTCATCAACACATTACATCATATTCCAATTACGTTTTTTCTCTACATAATAACTTTAATAATAAATTTCTTTTTCTTCTCTCAAAACAACGTTCAACGTTACTAGCATATTTACATGATCTGTATGCTTAATTTATCTTGACAATATATATTCAGTAAACATCATCCGTTGTAACATGATTTGTATTATATTTGATGAGAAATGGGATCATGTCTTCGTTTTTCGTCTGCACAGATGAACAGTGATATAATGACGTGAAAGCGTTTAGGAGTTGAAACGAAATACAGTATTTTATACACACCGACGAGGGATAAGTAACCTATACTATCTTAAAACATTATCTTTGTTCCATTCATAGGTAGACTAACTGTACGAAGTAATAGACAATCCTTATGTACTAATCCTTGTCAGGTTACCCGCATTGATTATTTTCCACGTACACATTTGAATACTTCCACGTCTTTAAGTGCATCTGGTATTCTGTACATTTGTGGGTGAACACCAAGCTCAAGTCAAATATTGCATTGCAAAATTTGAAATAGTAAAATAAGTAATAACGTAATGAGCGCTTATTCATTCAACGCGTGCTTTTATTCGCTTTTGTGTCTTTGATAGTGTCTTCTTCTTGTTTTGAGACTGGTTGATACATTTGTTGTCGTCTACGGGCACAATATAATCCGTTTATGTTGACCGACATTCTTTCTAAATGTCATTGTGTGTATCCTTCAGATTCAATTAGTGCTTACACAATTCCTTTAATAAACATTCCTCCAGGGAATGGTCTAAGCGAAACGAAATGTTAGAGCATTCAGAAGATTGTCTTTGCATTTACACCTCTACCCAGATCAAACTCCCGACAAAATGCAAACGCATCCATCACGTTCAGACCAATGTGATGAGAGGTGTACTGGGCTGGCGCCTTCATCTCCTGCAAACAAGCCTCTATTACGCAACCGTCGAAAATATGCCTGTAACGAGATTCGAACCTAGGATCCCGAGTACCAGAGTCGGACGCGTTAGCAACACGCTTTCGTTCTAATCGATATATACACACACACACACACACATATATATATATATATATATATATATATATATATATATATATATATATATATATATATACAGTTTATATGGTTAAGTAAAAGATCATCCTCAAGCAAGCAGTTGAAAGATTCACAAAGAATTCATATTTGTCCAGCAGTACATGAGATAACCAGCATTACTGACAGTGCACAGTGGTCTGTTCAAACGAAAGTTTCTGATTATACCATCACGAGATGCTTCATATTCCTTGATCGTGGGATGCTTTACATGTTCATGGAAAATTATGTATACTTATTTAAAATACAGTATGGATGAGATCGAGAGATTATTGAAAATCAAGCCTTGGACAGCTTAATTTAATCTCTATATAATCGTTCCTAAAAAAACGTAAAACATTTTTTTAATTAGTTCATACGTTGTTTTTAAAGTTTTTTTTATTGCTCGCTACCCAAATCTCCAACAGTCTCAATCAGGAAACTAATTATTTTATATTTCCATTTAAATAATTTTAAGACTTAGGTGAATTTATTACGATGACGTTAATGAAACATCCTTTCCATACAACTACTTTTTCTATGATGAGAAAAACAGTTTTGATTATTTTCCCTTAGAAGAATGAACACATAATTGGATATCTAAGTATAATAATACCGTACATTTGTTGGAAATTAAAATCGCTGAGCATGGACATTTAAAATTTGAAAGTTTTCTGCCTTTTATAAATTTCATCAATACATTGAGGTTCGATTAATTAGGAACAATTACCAAACTTACGACTTATGATAAAGTAATTGGAATTGATATACACAATGCCGAATGTCAGATGGCTTCTTTTGATGGGAACACACCTTTTTCAAGGTGAAACTAACACTATCTTATGATGCTAATAATTTATAAGTGTTTGCAATAGCCACTGCTTTGATCATGCCGAACATCCACTGAAGTTAAGTCTTTGTTGCAAAGAAGCCATTTAATTATGGGTGTGGGCAAAATCAGGTGTTTCTTGCTCAGACAGACTTTCATATATAAAGGACACTGTGCCATTCCCTTTTTCGCTTTAAATAATTCGCGACAGCTATACTATGACATCTCCTATTTCGAAACAAGGCAAAATCCGGTCCTTATAAGACAGGCAAAATGTGACATTTGACAGAAGGTGTTCAGACACCGGAAACAAAGCAAACCTTCAATGAGAATGATGAGGAATAATTCTTATGATAGGAAAAAGCATAATGGAAAATGTCAGAAGAAATTGCAAAAGACAGGGAATGGCTGAATCATGACGAGGACAGGAACCTTATGTAATGGTATTTAATGGTTGTATTTTTTTCTCTACAAATTCATTGTCCCTCCACCGCCATGAATATAACTCTGCCAACCCAAAAGCTGAAAACGACGAGTACATTGTTTGCCCCTTGTGTCATAAGGTTATTTTCACAAAGTATATAATATAATTATAATAATTATCTAATAATGCAGGCAACTTTTATTTATCAATTACATCACCTCTGTATTCCTCTCATATCGCATCTGGCGTGCGTTGTGCTCATCTAATTTGTTTTTTGTCTTTCTTGTTTCAGTCCCCTTTTGGGTGGTTCAATACCTTGTTATACCAGCTGTGTGAAAAATAACAGATTCATTACAGCGAAGTATTCACAATGTCTAAATACACTGAAAACCAATTATGAGTAATTTTAAATTTTTATTTCTTAAACAGTGTTATTGGCTCCAAAGAGTAAGGCAGATGCCTGCCACATAGAACAATGGGCTTTGATTCCCACTATGGGAACATTTGATTTTACAGTTTTGTTATTGCTATATGTTAACTTTCAATGCAAGCGTTATGACAGTTTTAATGTTTCAATGAAAAGCACTTTTAACTTGACTTGGAAGCTGAATTTAAATCTGAGGCAGATGCAAACTTCATATCTTTTAGAACCAAGCAATGGAATGTGGGATAAATTCCTTGCACATAACTTTTTGTAAAGTCAGTCAACTTCTCATTAGACTGATGATCAAATATGAAGTATAGAAAGGTCAATTAATTCTAACATTTGTAGTCTAATTGTATTACCCATTCTTACATGTAGATGCACATTATTGTTGGATTGGGTGTATCAATATGTTAGTGTATTCATGAAAAACAATAGATGTCCCTGATGTCTTGATTATATTTGTTTATTTTTCATGTCTTTATTGGAATGTATCCAAATATGGAAATGTATATGTGGATTCTGAAATTCCAAGAACGTTCAGCACACACGCATCAAGCTGGGATTTCAAAAAGCATAGCATAAAAGTACAAAAATGTAGTCTGGTAATCAGGTATAATGTACTGCTTGACTCTTTACATTCGTTTTGAAATAGATGAATACATAATAGATGTCTTGTTGATGTTCCGAGAACTATTCATACATTATGCTGAGATTCAATATTTCTTCTGATGTGCTTCCTCTACTCTGGAAGCCTGTCTGTCCTTCAGCAATTATTTCTTCTAATTGTTGTTTCAGTCTATTCAAGTTAATTTACAGCATCACCTTGCTTGCATTGATGATCCAACTGATAGTGTTGTAATTTTGGCACAGCTGAAAACAGCTTTCTTCTGGGAGTGTTATTATCAGTGATTGAATCCACTGTGTTGACTATTCACATGGTTGCCG
The DNA here is from genome assembly GCA_029339505.1 of Unio delphinus. Lineage (NCBI taxonomy): Eukaryota > Metazoa > Mollusca > Bivalvia > Unionida > Unionidae > Unio > Unio delphinus. Next base: position 935,377 of record JAQISU010000289.1, on the reverse strand, counting down.
GATCTTGTTACAGAGTGTTTTATTAGGTTTATCATTGATTCCTTCACCCCAATTCTTGATAAGTTGAGGTGAGATATTGTCTAATCCAGCTGCCTGTCCATTCTTTAGTGTTTCTATTGCACACTATTTTATAACATAAAAATCACCATTTCTCATATGGTTCATACAACTGTAATATTCGTTGAAGTTATACTGCCTGTCGTTTAACAATTATGTCGTTCCAAATGTAGCCATAATAAAGACATTTCTTCTAACGTGTCATTGAACGATATTATAAATCACTTAGTGTACTCGAAATATACTGTGAACAAATGTTTTGATTAGGAATACGTTGCTATTGTAGGTGTTATAGTGCAATGGATATTCTGCAGAAGATCAGACGCATGGAGTGGACAATGGTCAGTTAGCATTGGAACTTCAAGTATTATTCTACTTTACCATCCATATACCACGCACTTTACACTTTTGAAAAAGTGGTTTGTAGCTTTAGTACTTTTGCATTCATTACCATTTTGTACATCCTCTTTTCCTAACATATACTTTTGAGCAAATAGCGTTTGACGTTAAAATAGTCATTTAAAAATCAACACAGTGCATAGGTTAATATACAATTTATTGTTCTTATAATACAATCTTTGGCATAACTGGGGCAAGTCCTATCACAGCACACTGCATCAGCTCAGCTCTGAATTTTTTCTTGTTGAATAGGAATGCCTCAGGAACTTGTGGGAGTTAGAGGGTTGCGAAGTGTGTCCAACACCTGTATGTGGAACCTAAAGGGCTGATACTAGGTATATAGGGACCTGACAACCGAAACTCGATAAGTCTCATCCTGAGGACACCATTACAACAAACATTAACCTTTACTCCATACATGCACCGTAGGAAGCTGGTATGATGTATATATGGGCATAATAGTTGAGTATATGTAAGTACAGACACAAATTGGGGACAAAAAGCCAAGTTGTGAAATGCATGAAACCTGGCAGTGGCCCTCAGGAATAGAGACTTGTGGGACTTAGAGGGTTGTGCAGAGTGTCGGACGCTTGAATATGGAGGCAAAAGAGCTGATACGAGGTATATGGGGACATAAAACCGAAAATCAAAAAGTCTGATCCCAAGGCATGCCCTGGTAACAAGCATGAGCCAATACCACAAGCATGATGGTTATACAAGTATAGACAAATTGGTTCAAGCAAAGTTGAATGCATGAACTTGGGCAATGTGCCCGAGAACAGAGCTGGAGCAGTATGCTATGAAAGAAATGCCCCAAACAAAACAGCATGGTGGGTGGAGGGGAGGTTATTGGTTCTTTTCACAGATAATTTAGTGTAGCATTAGCACTGAAAAGCACATCTTTGTTGCATCCAAGCCGCTGTATCACTGTCTCAAACGAGCTGACGAATGCTAGATCACGTGTTCTAATTCCGTCATCTGATTGGTTCAACATGACAACATATCCAAAATTAGTAACTGACCTCATGTTTGGCAGAACCACAACAGACAAAGAAGGGCAGAAGCAAGGGGTTAGGTTAGAATGCACTGTGTGCTCTTCAAAACTATATTTAACCAATTAAATTACAACTTAACTGAAAGTTTTGATTGCTCCAGTATGATACAATGAAGATTTTCCTAGAAACGTCGAACAGTTTGGTATGTCACTGCCTTTATGACAGGTATTAGAACGTTCATATCACATGCATTTATTGGGTAGGAATTTCACGGACACGAAAGATATGTACCTATTGGTTCTCCAATCATAATTTTGTGAGCATTAAGAGTGCTCGAAACATGGTCCTTTCAGTTTGAAACGTTTCCTGTATCAAGTTTTAGAGTTATTCATAATTATATATGCGTAAAAATTTCGAACATTGCTACCAGCGTTCAGTGCGAAAAATGTACATATAATCTCAATGACATTTTATTATATGTCACAAATTGAAACAATTGACTAAACGACAGTAAATAGAAATGAAATGGTTAATATAATTAGTGTTTCTTTGTTTAACTGTATCAGAAAGTCATTATCGCACGAATTAATTATATTAATATTGAAATCAATGAATATAAAGTATTATGATGACACTTACTTGACGAAATCGCTATGTAAAGAGGACACTCATTTGGGATTTAATTTTTTGAATTCAGTTGAATATATAGAAATATCGTAAATAAAAATATGTAGCCATTCGTAAGTAGTGAGAAGAGATGTAAATGTAGCACAAGCTGACTACAGCAACTTTAAAACAAGAAACAATAAACCTTCTAGTCCGTTAACACTGGGTCAGATAATATATTGAAATATTTTGCGTAACTTCATAATTGGTAGATATACACAATATTTTGAGTTATGCAGTATTCAGTTATGTAATATTAATAGCATGTGTGCTTGACATAGAATGTTTGACAATGACTGTATAGAAAGTTACTGCAAATCATATGTTATTGCCAGTCAGCATTTGAGCTACTGAGAAAATTTATGTAGAACAGAATTTCACATTGCAAGGAGAAACATTGGGTTAATCAGTGGTTTGATGAATGCAAAATACTTTAAATCAGCATATTAAAAGTCATGTCATGCCCGAGTGCCCCAGAAATTATTATCTATTAATCCAGATCAAATATTATGTTATTAAACCAGTTTTTGAATGTATTTCAGAAAACGTCTTTCTACATAAAGATGCATTAAATATTAAATAAACAAGTATTCACTGTAATCAATGTTGCTTACTGTGCATGTGTACTCTTAACTATATTTGTCCTACAGTCAATAATTAAATATTCAACTTGTATTTTGTGTTCCGTGTCAACACGATGGGAATCTAATGGAATCCAAGTTTATATTAGCAAGCCAGGCCCAAAATCACAATTAGTTATGATTTATGCATACGTTTGTACCAATTTTGACGTATAGATATAAAGATAATTCTTGTTATGGTGGACACAATTATTGAAAGGTATTGATACTTATCCACTTGTGCGTTAGGTTATGAAATTTGTTTACAATCTCGCCCGTGAACGGCTAGTCCGAATAATTGGCTGAATCGCACAGTACGTATTGTGCCGACGTCCTCTAATAATAATATGCAACTGAAAAACCTTTTAAGAACTCTGAATATATAAGAAAATCCAGTATCAAGCATATTCCTAACATATACAACCTTATTATATCGATTGATTGTTTTGCACTGCTTTCGATGATGTAAAACCAACATGTAATATTTAAGACGTTAACAGCCATTGGCAAGAAACATAGCAACTATAGACTGAGTCCAAAACGTGTTTTGTTGATAATAATGACACAAACAAATATCATTTGAAATCAGAAATGCTAATATGAAAATGTTGTTTCTACATACCATCTATATACATTTAATCGTAATGAAAAGGGACACATGGTTCATGTCACTGTACACACAAATAACAAATAGCACGATGGGCCAAGTGATGTATAATGACATAAACATGTACCAGTATAGAAACTCTGATGAAATTTAAAATAAGCTTTTCAACGCCATTTTCCTGCAATAATTTAGTATACTCAAATATCCTCCTACAACTATTCTTCCACACCACCAGAATCATCATCATCATCATCATTAACAACAACACCTTCATGGACATGTAAAATATCAGCCTTCTTTAAAAAAGCAAGCAAAATAACTTGCAAAGTAAATACCAATGATATCTTCGTCTTTCCTCCTATTCTGCTATTTCTTTCCTATGGCAATGTTAGGAACTTTCATTGGATATTTTATTTGGCGTCCTGAAAGCTTGAATTGTTGATGTTCAAGAAATACATTTAATGAAAATGGAACATTAAAGCAGGGTGGAATTGATTTGAGTAGAAATAATATCATTCATGATGTCAGTATCCATCGTGTGAAGAGTATACATAGGAATAAATTCTATCTGAATATTTGAAAAATATATTTCAAGTCGAGAAAGGGTGAACTTTACATGTTCTTGATATAAATTCAAGGAGAAAATACGTGAAAGTATATATATATATATATCGTTGTACCATATATCAATAGGAAACTTGTATGAATTTGTCATATCAAAGGGAATGTCTGAGCATGTCTGTGCATGTCTGCGCGTATATATGTATATGTCTGTGCGTCAAAAGTATGTCTGTCCGTATATATGTATATGTCTGTGCATATATGTATATATATATATATATATATATATATATATATATATATATATATATACATATACGCATATATATGTATATGCATGTATATATATGTATACATATATGTATGTATATATGTATATATGTATATATATATATATCTATATAGGTATATATATATATATATATATATATATATATATATATATATATATATATATATATATATATATATATATATATATATTAGTTTATCTCTCTCTCGTTCTCTATCTATATATTTATATATTAATATATTATATATATTATATATATATTGTCACGAAATTGTATACGACTATGTTCAATATGTATATGTGGTCAAAAATCTAGTCTCGATTTCGTTACTGCGTACAGCCTTACCGAGGGTAGTTTATTATTTTATGGGCTTTTTAGATATTTCGGCATAATGAGTGAACGCTCAGCTCATGCTGCATGTGCGAAATTGCCTGCAGTTTAAAGTACCTAGCTGCGCATATCTGTCACAGCTAGGGGTATATAAGGACGAAATTATAAGACAGAAATCACATAACGATCCAGTCTTGTCGGAAAAGCTTACATCCTAAACGGAGCAATCTATCAGCTAAAAGAGGTAACAATATATTTAACTTTGTTCTCATTGCTATTTGTATTATGATATAATTCATTGTTTTACATATTAGATGTTTAGTATTTATTATAAAATCTATAGAATAAATACGTAGGTTAGGCAGCGCCATTTTATCAGAAGGACTATATTTTGTTTCATTAGTTCTTTTTGTATCTGAACATAATTGAGTTCAATTATACGCTGCATGCTTAACGTTAAATGTACATGGATAATTATTTCATGTGCGCGCATGCGCTACATATATGTGTGAGAATACTTGACCGTGTCATATGTATTACACGGTTCGGTTGTTTTAATTTTAGCTGACGTGGTGTGGTAACTGAAGTGGTGTGGTGCTGAAGTATGATGAAGTGGTGTGGTGCCGTTTTGTGCTGAAGTGGTGTGGTGCCGTATTGTGCTGAAGTGTTGTGACTTGGTGTGGTGACGTGTTGCGCTGAAGTGGTGCAGTGTTGTGGTAACTGCGTGTGTGGTGACGTGTTGTGCTGAAGTGGTGCCATGTTGTGGTGACTACGTGTGTGGGCTTGTCTATGCTGACCGTGTAATGCCCGTGTGTGGTGCCTGTGTATGGTGCTTACGTATGCTGCATATATCTCGTCATATGGACGACGTAATATTTATTTAAATATCTTCTTTGCAGTCTCGTTATATGAACGACACCTGCATAATTTCATTCTACACAAATCTCGTCCCATGAACGAGAACTTCAGAACTTAGGGTTCACAATTGCATATATCTCGTCATATGGACGACGTATTATTTATTTAATATCTTCTTTGCAGTCTCGTTATATGAACGACACCTGCATAAGTTCATTCTACACAAATCTCGTTCCATGAACGAGAACTTCAGAATTTAGGGTTCACGATTGCATATGTCTCGTCATATGGACGACGTATTAATTATTTAATATCTTCATTCTAGTCTCGTCATATTGACGACGCATTATTTGCATATTTGCATCTATCTCGTTATACGAGCCTTATATATATATATATATATATATATTCATATTTGTAAATTCATTCTTATACTTCTTTTTTGTCATTACGTTACTGAAATTCATAGTTCCATGTTAGGAACATTTATATAAATAGATTTTTCTTATATTTTGTAAAATATTGGTGTCAGAGTTGATTTTTAAATTTGCGTTTATAAAATAAACATCTTATTAACGCAGTTGTGTTCCGTGTCTTCACTAATCCAGTCCCGACTCTGTCTATCTTGTGACATATATATATATATATATATATATAAAGATGTATATATTATATACGTATGTATAAATTGTATATATTATATATGTATGTATAAATTATATATATTTAACATAAATGTATAAATATGCATATTTTATATATGTAAAATAAATATGTATATATTATATATGAAAGTATATAGATAGATAGATAGATAGATACATAGTTAGATACATAGTTAGATACATAGTTAGATACATGAGGAAATTTAAACTAGATAGAGGATAACATAGACAGATCTGGAAAATTAACGAATATTAACGACATTGGACAAAATAATTAAAGAGAAAATAGAATTCATAATGAAGGCACAAAAACATTTTGACAGAAACAGATTCCTTTATATGCCATGGGTGGGATATACTTTCAAATATAACAGGGATATGTGGAATAGGATTGACAAATTTTGGGGGACACTATTAGAAAGCCATAGATGTGTAAAAGCAGGAAATATCAGCTATATACATTTCGGATCATACACTAACATATCTTGCAATAGCATAAATAAATATTAAATATAAAATGGGGAAAAGGACAATGGAAGATAAATTATAACATTTTAGGAAACATAGATTGGGGGGGGGGGAAATACAAAATATAAAATTTCTTAACAGATAGAATTTTTACATAATTAAAGAACGGGATACTTGAAAAGGGAGAACAAAAAAAAGCAACTTCTTTTTCGACACTAAGGATAGGAACAAATAACATAGAGAAAAAGCCAATATGAAAACTTAAAAAAACGTAAAACACAGAGCATAAAAGACACTAGAGGTAAATTAAAAAGCATAAAATGGGAAGAACATAAAGGAAAGGAAATTAAGGCAAGGAAATTTACTAAATTGTACAAAATCCAAAGTAGCTATGTAAAAGAGAAGAACTAAGCGGGCACTGGGGGACGTGAAAATCTTGGACTCGTTAAATATTGAACGGGAGGGAGCAACAAAAGACAAAAACAATATGTACTAAAACACATGCACGACTATTACGAAGAACTCTACAGATCGTAAACAAATTGACGAATATTTTCAAGAGACAACATGCGCGACGATATGCTCAGAAAATAAAAATGTATGTGAGGATTTCGCCATCCAAGAATAAACTGTAGGAACAATAGAGAACTTAGGAAAAAATCAAATCTTCTCCTGGGATTTTCTCAGAATTCTATATAACTTAGGTGGAGAGCTGTCGCCAGTATTTGAATGTGTCTATTAAAATACTGCACTTGGCAAAAACAAAATGACAATAAGCATGAGAGAAGTGATTATAACTCTAATATACCAAGGTAAAGGAGATAGGGAGGAAATTTAAAATAGCTGGAGGGCCCTCTACCCTTTAATATGGATTATACAATAATTAGCAAAATATTAGCAGAGATGATAAAAAAGGATTAGATTGGATAATAAACATAAAACAGACAAGCGGTACATAAGGTTGGAACATGCAACATAACATATTAAGCAGTATAACGATTATATAACATAAATAAAGAACTGTCCAGAGGAGTACCATGGTACTATTTGACCAGGAGAAAGCTTTCGACAGATTAGAGCAAAACTACCTATTCAAAACGTTAGAAAATTTCGGATTTTAATACACAATGTCCAAAATTGCACGAAAATGCTGTACAGAGACATAAACTCGTACATGTAAATGTGGCTAGGACAGAAAAAAGTGATATAAAGAGATCTGTGAAGCAAGGATGTTCACTATCTATGATATTATATGCAATAGCGATATAAACTATACAATTTATAAATAAGACTCTACAAATAAATAAAAATATTAAAATTACAAATATTAGAGAAGATATTAAAATGCTAAAACACGCAGATGGTTGCAGAAACGTTGTACAAGATAAAAAGTCCTATATGAAACTCATACAGTAATTTGGAAAGGTATCGGAGTAAAAAATAAACACCGTGTAAACTGAGTTATTACTACTAGGAAACTGGAGAGGTAAACTACATGGTTTACCACTCCCACTATTCAAAGACAAAGTCAAGACCATGGGGTTTTATTTCGTTAAGATGTGGAAAGAGAAAACCTAAAATTATTCAGGAGAAATTAAAGAAAACTTGAAAATCTTGGCAATGATGCCACTCTGCCTATTGTAATGGACACAAGTAGCCAAATATTAGATCTATGTGCACTTAAACTACATTCCTAAAGCGCTAGACACTAACAATTAACATCTTAAAATAATAGATAACGAACTTTTAACATAATTATGGGACTTTAAACGCACTACATAACCAAAGAAATATTATATAAATACGAAAAGAGGAGGGAGTTGGCCACGCCCTCCCAAACCATGTCCTTATTAAATACACCAACATTATAAACAGATTTAAGGACCTTAAAACAGAGCCAAAATACCTTGGTATGGACTCTATATATTGTAATTTGGATTCTCTATGAATCAGAGAAAAGACATACAAAAATAAGAGGATAACAACATTGACAGACGTGGCACGAAAATTAAGACCAATAGAGGAACTACTAAACAAGTATAGAGAGAGCATCGAGCTATGGGAAAGAGGCACAAACGCAACATACAAATAGATAACAAACAACACAATACATAGGCCAAAAAGAATGGTATGATAATCATTAACAGCTAGACTACCTCGAGAGCAATTAGAGTCAATAAAGAGATGAATCCCTGTAAGAGATTCTGTCAAACAAACACTTCAACAGCGACAGTTAGCTCAAGTTGATTTTGAAATACGTTCTGAACAATTATTCAAACCTGTTACTATGGCTGTTGAGAAGGCTTTATTGTGAGATAATAAAGATGAAACACGAGGAAAAGCGGACATTCTTCCCAAATAATAGCGATATTTAAAAAAGGTGTTATTGAACAGCTCAGAAAATTTAGGGAAGATGATTTACCCCGTGCAACACGAGCAAGTTTGGTACTAAAAGAAAATTTTTAGAACCAAAATATGCTACCATAAACGATGATAATTGTATTAAATGCTTATATCGTGTATATTACAACAAACATACAAGCCGGAAATGATGATCAGACACTCGCTAATTTATAAGTGAAATTGTAAGTCTTGATAAGGAATATTGCTCACTACCTCACTACCTCACTGAAAACCGCGACCTTATTTACCGCCTGAGCAACTCAAAAATGATGATGTTTTAGCAAGTTTGTGATTTGGACCTGAAGAAGAATTTGATGATATGCAAGGTAAAAAGTGGTGTTACCGGTGAGAATTTTCTCATTCTGGAACCCAAGGTAGTGGTCATGTTCCCTGTCCTAATAATTTTCTCTCCGACATAGCGCAATTAGAAATTCTCATCGGGGTTAAGCGAGCTGGAAATAACTCACCGGAAATAATTAATGAAGCTGCTGATATCTGCCGACTACTATTTGAAGGTGGTATCATGGATATCGATGTATATTGAGAATGTATCGATGAACTCGTTGATGATTATCATAGTGATTGATTGTCCATGACTCCCGATTATATAAATAACACTTAGATAAGATGATCATAGACTAGAACCACAACAAACCAACCATGACCTACGTAATAATTTCACAATTGCACATCATAAGATGCATTATGGAGATGGTCTCTACGATGTTTTCCAAGGGTTTTTGCCGGGATGGCTCCAAAAATAGCACCAATCGCAAAATAATTATCTATGAAAGCTATTGATGTTATTCGTGATAAGGGTATTAGCGCTGTTGGTGATGTTTTCCGGTAAAGCATTTTCCGCGGCCAAGGAAAATCTAATCAGGCCGATTCGACGACGAAAACAACCACCATCAGGAAAACTAAAATCTACGAACATTATGCCTGTGAGTGTTAGTAAAATAAGACCATACCAGATACAGAACACTAAATGAATAGATGGGCGGAACATTTTGAAGAACTGATGAACCAATAAGCACCACTATATCGCCCAGGACTCCACCTAGCCAACGCAGAATTCCCCATAAAATGTGACAATCCCGCCAGAGACGAGATCATGAAAGCCATCAACCGGCTGAAGAACGGCAAGGCTGCTGGACCTGATAACATCCCAGCATAAGTCCTCAGTGCAGACCTAGAGACTTTAATGGAAATGCTATACCCTCTCTTTGTGAAGATCTGGGAGGACGAAGAAATACCAACTGACTGGAAGGATGGACACCTCATCAAGCTCCCGAAGAAAGGCGACCTCATGAACCACTAGAGGAATCAGTTATATCAGTATCAACCCAGGCACACTACAGGGAAGTCCCTTGGAAGAGGCGGAGTCCTTCAAGTACCTAGGCACCATTATCAACCAGCAAGGTGACACAGACTCATATGTCAAGGCAAGGATAGTAGAGGCAAGAGCAGCTTTCATACATCTCAAGAACATCTGCAACCCCAAAACAAATTTCCTTGACTACCAAGCTCAGATTGTTCAACTCCAACGTGAAGTCAGTCCAACTGTGTGAACAGAGACATGGAGAACCACTAAGTCCACGGTAATTTGTGTTCTGACCTTCATCAACAGATGCCTAAGAAGACTTATCCAGATCCGCTGGCCAGACACCATCAGCAATAACAACCAGTGGCAGAGAACCTCCCAGTTTCAGGTAGAGGATGAGATCAAGAAGCAAAGGTGGGGTTGGATAGGACACACCCTACGTAAGCCGCCAACCAACATTAGCAGACAGGCATAGAAGTGGAACCCTCAAGGCAAGAGTTGAAGGGGAGGACCAAGAAACCACCTGGCGACGCGACCTTGAGGCGGGCATCACTAAGAGTGGTCACACCTGGAGTCAGCTTTAGGGGATGGCACAGGACAAAAGACTCTGGCAACCTTTAGTGGGCGGCCTATACCCCGACAATGGTGACGGGTGAAAATATGTCACATTATCCTGACCCCAGGGCGACCAGTTCTAACGCTAACATCCTAATGCTGAGCGCCTAGCGAGGCATGCGTTAGTACAATAATAATAATAATAATAATAATAATAATAATAATAATAATAATAATAATATAATAATAATAATAAATTTTAAAAACATATCTGGACATAAAGGGCATTAAAATTCATATTTATGCAATTCATATTTTGCAATAACCGAGTAAAATATTATATTTAACTTGGTATATATCCCTATGATGTGCATCGTATCATCCGATATTTCCTTGCATCGTTAGTAGTAGTAATGGTAGTAGAAGTAGCTTTAACCTTTAGCAGTATTAGTAGTATTAGTAATAGTAGTTGCATTAGTAGTAATGATAGTAGTAAACGTAGCAGTAGTAGTAGCAGTTTTAGTAGAAGTAGTAGCGACGTAGTAGTAATAGCAGTAGTAGCGATAGTAGTAGTAGTTTCACAGGTTGTGTTAACATCAATAGTATTAATTGGTCGAATAACAAGATGGGTATATACGTTTTCTTCATATAGCCAATAAGTAAAAACATCCTTGAGATATATCGAGCAACCAGTATATACGCTATTACTCCCACTGAAATACGATACAGTACCGGATACCGCAACAAATTATTTCATCATCAGTATACTAAAAACGCTAGACCGGTCCAAGTACAGAAATGAAAAAATCACCATCCGTTATCTTGCTGATGATACTAATTTTCAACTTCACTGATACTAATCTCAAAACATCAATTTTGTCATCAGCTGCAATGTTACGTAAGTATTGTGCTTCATGCTGTATTCCTGTTCTGTATTCATCCTAAATTAATTTTTCTTTGCTAAAATTAATGACCTTACAATCTATCAATTGTGTCCAGTTTTGACGCTAGATTTAGAAATATCGGTAATTATGAATCAATACAGTTTGGGATGATGACACTGTACTATTTGTTTGCTTCTCTACATGAGAGAGAGAGAGAGAGAGAGAGAGAGAGAGAGAGAGAGAGAGAGAGAGAGAGAGAGAGAGAGAGAGAGAGAGAGAGATTGATTATCACATCAGTAAATAGGGTGTTGACAAACTGGATAAAGAAATGGAGAGTACTATATATTCTCATTTGAGCATTATTGTTCTTTCTCAAGACAGATTTATCTATGGAAGTTATGTTGTCAAAATATCCAAAAGAATATCAAGCAATATATTTTGTATTATTTATGAAACAAATTCATAACTTATGCTCGTGTTGCATAGCAATGTATCAACTTGCATTAACAGGTACATGTAAGATTATGACATTCAGGTAGATATAAGATTATGATATTCAGGTAAATATAAGATTATGATATTCAGGTAGATATAAGATTATGATATTCAGGTAGATATAAGATTATGATATTCAGGTAGATATAAGATTATGATATTCAGGTAGATATAAGATTATGATATTCAGGTAGATATAAGATTATGATATTCAGGTAGATATAAGATTATGATATTCAGGTAGATATTAGATTATGATATTCAGGTAGATATAAGATTATGATATTGGGTAAAACCATCTGGAAGCATCCGTGAACATGTATTAATCTTACACAGGATGTCGACCCGACAAGTTTGAGTGTCACAGCGTAGACGATTGTTTATCATTCAGATATATATGCGATGGTATTCGAGATTGTAAAGACGGTTCGGATGAAAATGGATGTGGTAAGTCATACATCTGTATGTAATATGAAAATATAAAAGTTTCTGCATATGTGTATTTTGATACACAGCACAAACTAAAATAAATATAAATAAATACGTATATACAAATGGTTATACGTACAGTTAAGATGGTTAAATTGTTCAGAGCGCCCACCCTGCTCAGCATTAAGAGGTTAGTGTTATAACTGGTCGGCCTTGTGTCAAGATAACGTACCTTTGTAGGGCATAACGGTGCGTGTCTCCGGCATGATGTCACATTGCTAGATATCACTATAAACTAGGCGCATGCATTCACAGATGATACGATTTTAAACATTTTTTCAGGTTTATAAAGACACGTTATAAAGACACGAATTTATATTGTAACCTTTTTGTGTTAGCCATCCGTCATCTAAAAATAGTCTCTATCTTTACCATTTCACCTCATTTTTGTTTTTATATATATATATATATATATATATATATATATATATATATATATATATATATATATATATATATCCTACTTCGTCAACATAATACAAATTGTATCTGCAAATGGAACACACTCCATACATATGTTGTGATGTTACACAGGGGGTAGTCTGTTCATTCTATACATTCACCCGCTCTCAAGTGTCATAGATCATCACCCCGTTTCTCACCACGTGTACACTGATGACAGACAAATATACAAGTCTATCTACCATCCAAGGAGTAGGAAGGTGCCTTTCTGAAACCAAGGATGACATGTAACATGCTGCAGATGAATGAGGATAAAACGGAGGCCAATCTTATCGCAACACAATGACATTCTCATTCACATCCTTTAGCTCACTCAATAAACATCAGCAACATCCACATTAAATTCACACATTCAGTACGAAACCCCTAGGTGTTACTCTGGACAACACTTGCCCATAGCATCAGCATGTAATGAACATATGCAAGACTGCATAACTTGAGCTGAGACGAATCAGCTCCATTCGCAAATATGTTTTAGTTGATGACACTAAAACACTTGTGTGTTCATTATTACGTTCAGGACAGAACTATTTTAACTCAATTATGTCTGGTTCGTCTCAATATCTACTCCAGAAACATCCAAACGTTCAAAACACAGCTGCTCAGATCATCTGTAGAGTACCACGATCATACCACGCTTCCCCACTGTTCTGTACCTACAGTGGCTATCCATTCGATCCAGAATCAAACACAAAATTTGTTCTTTGTGCTACGTTTCCGGTCCAACATACCTATCCGGCAATAAACTTACGTTCCTCTTCTGACAATCGTATGCTCATTATTTACACTATGAAAACAAAGTCATATTGACAACGTTCTTTTGCATACCTGGGTTCAGCAACGTGGAATGAATTGATCATTGAGATTAGACACAACAACACAGTGATCCATTTCAAAAACTCTTAAAACTCACCTATATCGACTGCAAAAAAAAACGTAAAGACCTAAACATTGTTTCATACCTTAAATATTTCCAGAATTTGTTTGTTTTTCAATTTCATGGTGCTTGTTTTTGATGTTTGTTTTTTTTGTATTCATATCGTTATAGATGTTGCAAAACGCTTAGAGCTTCTAAAGATTAGGCCCTATCCAAAGTCCTCATTATTATTATTATTATTATTATTATTATTATTATTATTATTATTTTATTATTATTATTATTATTATCATCATCATCATCATCATCATCATCATCATCATGTATGCTCCCATTCTTATATATTGAGCAAATAATGATTTTATCCCATTCATTGTGAAAGTTACCAAAATCAAATATTCTATTAAAAAAGAGAGTTCAGGAATGGTAAGTCTCACTTACCAGTCAATTGGTAACATATAACTGGAATCACGTCTGGTCCAGGAGTTTGTGTTTTAATTGAATCTAATCCGATTATGATCTGTTTTTCTGTTGTTATGTCATCTAGGATATATTCCGTTTTCGATACGACAGTATCATCATCATCATTGTCAAGATTACTGTACAAAGGGGTCTTCCATTTGTAGGAGCTTTTTGAAATACTCGTGCCAAACCTCTTATGAGATAATTTCTGTGTCATTTTTAAAGTTCTTTGTTTACAATATTTCCAAAAGCAAACATGGGTTTGTTCTCTACATTATTAGTTTCTCCCGTTATCCGAATTGATAGCAGTTTTGTTGTAACCCACACAATGATCTAAACCATTTCTTGAACTCCATTTACTTCCTCTGATCTGAACTGGATCTATCTAACCTTTATTACAACGTGATGCAATTCTACTCTAAATAAACTTTGTTTATGTCTACTGTTCCAAATCGAATATTTCATATATCCGGTCACAAATATAACACAGTAAATCTGCATCCAATAATCATCATTTCACATGAATATCCAACAACTTGAATGCTTAGTTGTGGAACTGACACACGTTAGGCAGACGCATTGTATGCATTCTCATCAAAATAGGTCCACATGGTTCGTCTAACTTATCCCGAGTCAAGATTTAAAAAACAAACGCATTTCCATTAGAGATTGAGTGTTTTAGAAATGCTGGTGTCTTAACTGTTATACTGAGTTTAAAGAAAATGTGCTATTTTTTGTATAGCAATTTGCTAGTAAACGTACTGGTAATATAAATGTGCACTATTATTTAATCTAGCGTCTAGGAAAAATATTGTATGCGCACCTAATGAATATATGACTGTTCATTTAGTATTTTATTCCTAAGAATGTTAATGACTACTGATTTCATATTGTTGTAAGGTATTCTTTATATGTTAAAGACTATTCATTTCATATTGTTATAAAGTATTCTTTATATGTTAATGACTACTCATTTTATATTGTTGTAAAGTTTTCTTTATATGTTAAAGACTATTCATTTCATATTGTTTTATTCTGTGTATGTTAAAGACTATTCATTTCAGATTGTTGTCAAGTATCCTTAATATGTTTAAGAAAAATCAATTCATATTGTTATAGAGTATCCTTAATATGTTAAAGACTATTCATTTCATATTCTTATCACGTATTCGTTATATGTTAATGACTACTCATTTCATACTGTTGTAAAGTATCCTTAATATGTTAAAGACTGTTCATTTCATATTGTTATCAAGTATCCTTAATATGTTAATGACTATTCATTTCATATTGTTATAAGTATCCTTAATATGTTAAAGACTATTCATTTCAGATTGTTATCAAGTATTTTTTATATTTTAATGACTACTCATTTCTTATAGTTATAAAGTATTCTTAATATGTTTAAGACAACTCATTGTATTTCATAGTATAATAGGTTATTTTAAACAAGTTAAAGCCTATACATTTCATATTATGATAGGTTATTATGAACATGTAAATTGCACGTTGTGTATGTAAACAAATGGACTTTAATTAGGATAGTGAATTGATTACATTTCATATGAGACATGGGCAAAAGTGGTCAATGATTGATCTATGAACTTTGTAATAGTAGTCTTATTGCATGGTACTCCTTTGTTACCCTAAAACTGAGTCTTTCATCAAGTAACATTTAGCTTCTTAAGGTGTAAACAATAATAATAGCTTCTTAAACAGATTTTGTCAAATATCTTGAAATGTTAACAACTCATTATAGTAAGTATATCTAGGAGTTTTCGACTCCTTGGTTTTATGTTTACATATCTAGTCACAGTGACCTATATTTCATGGGATTCATTTGCATTAGTCCGAATTTATTTTCCTTATAATTCATATTTTCAGTGTTTAAATGTTACCATTGGAAGCTTCGTAAAGTGGGGTGGGGGTCATTTTAATATCTGATTCCAGTTGTGTTATCTTTGTTGTCGGTTAACCTTACAGCTGAACACTACATAATCTAAGTGATTATTATTTTAGTATGGACAAAATACATAATCAGTATTGTACATAATACAATGTTTCATAACTAGATGACTAACTCCTTTTTTACTATCTTGCTAATGAATATAACATTGAACCTTGCACCAGCAGTCATGTACATTTTCAGGTGAAGATCGGTCCTACCATGATGCTGAGGTTCGCATTACAATTCTAAATGGAGACAGCCGTCATTTTGTAACGAAGCAAATGCCTATATCTAACCAACTAATAAACCAGTTTGATAAGCCTAATGGCATTTTAAAATGATTGATAGACTGCAGACTGTGTTTATCTTGGACATCATCAAACAAATATAGTTCCCAGAACAATTATTAACATTCCGCCACCATCGGTTCTGAAAATAAATTTCAGTTTTGTTACGTTACGAAGTGTTTCAAATTTTTAACACAACTTCATATGATGACAAAGGTAATTGCTTATGTTGAAACAGGTAATTGCTTATGTTGAAAAAGCTAATTGTTTATGTTGAAACAGCTAATTGCTTATGTGGAAACAGCTTATTGCTTATGTTGAAACAGGTAATTGCTGTTTTAATTAATACCCTTTAATGGTGAATCTATTTGCGGCTTCTGACAATTTTTTTAAACACGATAATGAAAATTGTATTTTAGCATGATTAGTGCCTCAGCTGAGGAAAATCCAAGTCATTATTTCAGCCAACTGTTACAGTTGCTGTTATTATTATTGTAGTTTTTGTTATTATTATTGTAGTTGTTGTTCTCAGAAATAAGAAATAAGCATCATAGTTAAGTAACTACAAACGAAAAATAGATTAGACATATTTAAGTTACTTTTGCACATATATGTCATCATTCTCACTATGCATTAATCTCGAAGTTATTCGGTACAAAGAAAATCTTTCCCATATCAAAGTTTTAAACTATTGATTCAATGAAAGGAATTTAATTCTTGTTCACTCGAAAAGGACTGGAATAATTACAATCGCGAGTTATAAATGTATGTCAGAGGCGGGCCATGGCCCTGTACCTAACGCAATAGTCTGGTTCTAAGGCTAATTTCCCTAATAAAAGTTCTGATCCTAACACAAATACTCCTATCCAACATTGTTGGTAGATAGGAAAAGATTATTATATTTTCCCTACAGGTCGAAAAAGATTATCTTATTTACTTATGGCATCCCTTGTTACAAATAATTCACACACACCACACACACACACACACACACACGTACGTACGTACGTACGTACGTACATAAATTCATACAAACATACATACATGCATGCATGCATGCATGCATGCATGCATACATACATACATACATACATACATACATACATACATACATACATACATACATACATACATACATACATACATACATACATACATACATACATTTCACATTACGAATCAACATCGTTATTTTAACCATACATGCATATATACATGCATACACACACGCACATGTGTGTAAATGTAAAGAGAAATTGGTCATATACAGACGTTAAAGTTATAATTGAAATTAAAACAATATAAATACGAAGTGCCAGACTACACAAATTAAAAAAGTAGACATCAAGACTTAATAATGTTTACATTCTTATCTTTTGTCAGCAAATTGTTCTTTTCTTATTTCGTTGTGTTTGTTTTTGTATTATTGTCATTGTTTATGTTTTATGTATGATCTATTATTGTAAGACACATAGAGCTTTTAAAGCTGAAAATTAAGTGCGGTACTAAATCCACAATGCTAATATGATGCATTATTATTATTATTATTATTATTATTATTATTATTATTATTATTAAGCAAAATATTGTGATGTCGTGCTCTTTATGGCGTCATCTGAAAATCAGAATGGTAATGCGCCAATGAAATCAAAAATTTTGTGTCAAGTGAAACAAGAGACTATGAAAGAGTCAATTGATATATTGATTAAAGATAATAGTCAATTTAAATATTGATATAAGGCAATAGTCGATTGATATATTGATATCAGACAATAGTCATTTGTTATATTGACATAAGACAATAGGCAATTTACATATTGATGAGACAATAGTCAATTGTCATATTGATATCAGACAATAGTCAATTGATATATTGATATGAGACGATAGTCAATTGATATATTGATATAACACAGTAGTCAGTTGATATAATATAATATTCAAATGATATAAGACCATAGTGAAAGCGATATAAAACAATATTCAAGTGATGAAAGATATTCTCGGTCTGGTTTCTACGACATAAAGGAAATGGTCATAGACAAGAATGTGGGGAATAATGACGAACACAATTTCTAAGCCAAATGCAAATCTGTAAAAGTCAACCACTCTGACCCTGTCTGGCATGATACACTCTATGATTTATCTACTTGATGCAACCAATTACGATGTTGTATTTTATATGTGTAATATGATGATCTCCAAAGTACTTATGAAGATAAAACCTCATTAATGTCCATAACAAATCCTTGTCAGCTTTTCTCACTATGTTGATAATCCAAATCTTGTGATAATCAGACAAGAACACACGGTATTCACACAACTACTTCTTCTCACAATGTTTTGCCCAATTGACGAAATTTTAGTAAAATCCAAGGCTGTAGAACAGGTTAAAATGCATTAGTTTAAGTTCATTCGTAGTGCTGTTGGAGATTGTGTACAGAATAGAATGGCTCAACAATTCGGTTTACTTTGGTAACAATACATTAAGTAAATGTAGCTATTCATCGAGGACATCACAACATGCAAATGCTCGTGAGTGTAAACAGGATTCGATGCCTATGCTGACTGAGGACTAAGATGCTTCCACAAAGAGAGCCAATATCTCCAAACAGTCTGCGTATCTCCTTGCTGCTAGTCAATTAATGTGGGCCTACAAAAGACAAGTGCGATTTTGTCGCGGCAGACATCATGAACTACCATACAACAATATACTCTTGTGTATGGTCAGCTTTACGGGTACACTCACACTTTCTCTTACGGAAAACTCTGATTGGGTCAGATAGTGTTCAGATATCATCATTGAACGTTGATGGAAAAAGAAAACCAAGTAATATCCTGGAGAGCATAATCACTCTTGTAGTCACAGATAAATAATAACATCGTCAATAGTGCAACCAACAAGCAACGTTCTGATTATATGTGGTCAAAGCTTCCTTAGCCATCACGCTGTGGTCGCCTCGTGGTTATTGCCCAAGTTTGTCGAAACCCCCGACCAAGATATCGACGTTTGAAACATTCCCGCCGCTGACTTAACGGCTGAGAGTATCATTTAGAGTGTGGAGTTACGGTACTAAACGCGATGGGTTACTATCGTTGTTGATTCAACACAAGATTATTAAAACCACAATTGCAAGTAATTGCGTCTGCTAATACATATACGATTCTAAGCCTTTCATACTCCATTTCAGATAAAGATACAAAAATGCACATAAACTTGATTTATCATCTACAATGAATGTGTAGGAAAGAAAATACACAAACATGCGTTTGATTCAAGAATAAGTTACAATGACATCTTAATTTTGTCTGATAAGGAATATCGCAGGTACCATTTGTAATGATCAGTCATGTTGTCATTGAATTAATTGATCTGAAAAAGTTTTCATCGTCTAAAACTATCTCTGAAGCCAGGGAGGGGTCTTTGTATACAGCATTAAAAGGTGTCCCTACTTTCTTCCGAAAATTGTTTTATCCTTAAGACCTTAACGTTCAGAGAGAGAGAGAGAGGGAGGATGGAGGGGGAGGAGATGCTAGTTTACTGTACATGACATACCTTTGAAAAGTAGATTTAAAGTGCGTTATTCGGTCTGATTAGATTTTCTGCTCATTAGCAAAATCAAACAAAGGAAAAGGAGGCAGATAGCAATGTGCATCCATGTCAAAATTATTGAAAATTGTGCAATCATATGTTTCAAGCGGTGTGATAGAAACATACTCTTTTTCAGTGGGGATCCTTTCTTGTCTATATTACCTTGGTGCAGTTAACAATGTTCCAAATTTAAGGCAGTCAGAAAATAAAGTCTTTTCACTCCATTAACTTGTTTGTTTTATATAGTTCTATCTCTGAAAAGATATAAGCAAACCAACACATTTAAAAAAATAGCAAAACTGTTTGTAAAATAATAAATAGCCGATCTTCTTCCTGTATAAAGACAATCCATTTTAGAATTGTCTATCCAAATACCACCAAGCATATTTCCCGACGACAAATTTGCTTGCAGCCAAATCAAAGAATATTCCTTAAAACAAGGGGAACAATCTTTATCAAGAGTGCCCTTGACACCACATGTTGAATTACTTCCCGTATATTGCGATAGGTTTTGAAGGTATCACGGTACCAATTGTTTCTCTATAGACCTCTATTCTAATATTTGGAGAGATAAATATATTTTCTATCCTAATTTAGCGTGCATCTCACACGCTGTTATAGAGAACAATGTTAGATTGTCAATTTGACGATGACAAAACCAGGTACTCCATTGCATTTAAGAGAGATAACTGCTCGAACTAGACAGGGGTATGAGTTATCTAGTCACAAAATACATATTTTCAGTCATGACATTTTCAAAAAATCATAAAAAATACAAAATTTGATCCATTTAGGAATTAGCATACATTCACATGTTGCCAAGAGGCTAAACTTTTTTAAAGCCTAACAGAAAGTACAACTCTTACATAATCCACCAATCATAGCTAATGTTGTTGTTTTACTGATTACAATGTTCCCTACACCTAAAGCTCCACCCACATGGACTTGCACAATTGGTACCGTTATACCTATAGCAAACCTTGATTTTTCCAATAATCTGTGAAATAATTTGGGATTATATAACTAACACATGTATTTAGTCTCACTTGTCAAAAACAATTTTATGAATCACTAAGCTATGTCCTATATGATTGTGTATAGAATTGTTATTAAGCTGTTTGAACTCTAGTTTTCATACATTTGCTTCACTATCAAAATCATCTATTGAAATAAAATGAATTCTTTCAACTATGAGTTGTGTTTTATTCATATTAGCACTTATCG
Organism: Unio delphinus; assembly: GCA_029339505.1. Taxonomy (NCBI): domain Eukaryota; kingdom Metazoa; phylum Mollusca; class Bivalvia; order Unionida; family Unionidae; genus Unio; species Unio delphinus. The sequence continues at coordinate 913,856 of JAQISU010000289.1, read as the reverse complement.
AACTTCACTTTGGTGATGTGGGATAAATCACATTATCTCATATTGTTTAATAGTAAGTTCAAAGGTCAATGCACTAGTTAGCATGTACCATTTCTACTCTTAAAGAGACATTTTGATCTAAAATAAAGGACTTATATTTGTGTCATTTACACAGAAAGTAACAACAGGGACAGGTGGACATGGCCCAATCTAATTATCAAGTATTAGCTTTGAACACTTTACACTGACAGCATATGCAAGAGGTACTAACCTCCAGTCCTCAGACAATGGTCAAGCTACCCAGTCTCTTTGTCATACAAATAGGAAGCTTTCCTCCTTTGTTTAATGAATACAATTGACCCAATAAGCCAAGTTGACACCAAATAAAGCAGATAACAGCTTTCTAAGTGTTTATGTTGGATTTGGGCGTGAAAATGGGGAACTTGACACGCGAGAAATTATCCAATAATTTAACATTCCAGCTCAGATTATTAAGAATATATAAACAATAGTTTTCGGTGTATCTTTAACAAATATGAACAACAAAACCTCATCCCTAATGAAAGCACAGTAACCGGATAAATATGCTTTTCTAGGCAAAACATTCTAGGATAATTTGTCTTTAGCTTGTGATTAGGTCACTTTTACACAAAACGAAACCAAATGCGTCATTTTCTCTCAATCGATATCACCAAATCACTTTAGGGTATACAAAATTCATATATTCACCTAAATCGTATCTATCATAATCTATGTATTGATTCATTGTCTTGGTAATTAAGACCGAATATAATTTTCTTGACGAATTTTCCGTCTTTGGAATGATATTGCTTGGTGCGATACCGAGAAATTAAATGGGTGAAATTGAATAAAACAATACCAACATTTTTTTTTAAAATTCCATCAAGTGTTTGACAGCATACTTATTATACCCTCTTCCACCCATGCGTGCTAAAAGCCAGCTATCTCTTGAAATTCTACATCTCCAAATTGGTCGTCTTTATACAATTTGAAGAAACATTGATTTTGTCCAATAGTAAAGTAATATTGGTGTAGATGAATTTCCCACGAAAGTCGAATACATCTTGAAAACGTTTGTTCAATGGTATGTGGAAGGGAACATGACGAAATTGAAAGCCTTGCAAACTAGACTCATTTGGGCCAACAATATAAACTTTGCAATTGAAAAAGAACTACTGTTGATATGTGATGCCCACCGAATAGGTTGATAAGATTATGATATCTTAGACAAGATATATTCGAGGACGAGTTCAAGAATTGCATCCACAAAGTATACCAAGATCTATATCAATGAGGGAAAAAGGTAACACGTTAGAAATGCTGCTTTTACAGCAAATGGTTATTTCGTTGACTAACAAAGTTTCGTTTGTCAGGAAGTGTTCCTCGCAGCTGATTTTTGTCAAATAAAACCATTTCAGTCTCTAACGATTACCACATCTCAATCTGACAGCTTTAGGAATGAAACGTCAGATAATACAAATCAGAAATCATTTGATCTTCTGTGTGCTTAAATTCCAAGAAGCGAGTACACGTATTACCAGGTACGTCTTCTTTTATTGAAATTTTACCTTCTGAGTCATGCAAATGTGACAAATAATTTCAGTCAATATGTGTTTTGCCGTGCTTCTAAATTCACAGTGCCTATCAATACAAAGCAGCATATGATAGATTTGTATATGGATGGATATAATCAAAAATCGTACTCAACATTTTCTTCAATTGTCGAAAAAAAAACATTGTGTTGAGTAAGATAATCACGTATTGTTGATTTGACAAATGTCGAAACGCTTTTCATAAATTAGGGGTCATTCTTAATTGTGCGTCAGTTCTTTCAGCTCCAGACTGCATTCATTTAAAATATAAGATGATGCAAGTGACAAAGCTCGACGGTGTATAATATCAAGAAGACAACGAATTTGTGCCTCGTCCGTGCACTATTTCTAAACACATTAAATCTGCACTATATAAATTATTCCGCTATCTCGAAGGAGTGGTTGTTTTTCAAATTGGCTTTGCTGCAACATTGCGTTTTATTTCAGCTCTTATTATTGTATTTAGAGATCGCAACTCCTTTACTGCAATCAGCAAAATGAGAAACAAAAATTAGAGATTGTTGGGATAGAGTTTGATGCTGCAGGGATACAATATTGATATCATACACATTTAGGGAAAATATAACCGGATTCCAGATACACTTTCAGGTATATATACGTTCTATGTTGTTATATTTTGTACATATTTGTGTTATTCATAAATGTTCTTGTGTAATTTATTTGTATATTCTCTTTGTTTTACCAATATGTAAATAAAAATCTTCACTGAATATGTTTCATTTTTCATTATGAGGGGAGGTGTTATGCATATATCGTTTTTCAATATCTGTTATTTGCTTATCAGTAATAAATTTGTGTTTTTAAGCCTTAAAATAAGTCGTGATAATTGACCTGTGTTCATGTTGGGGTGATTTTACATTGGATGATTCATTCAGTTACGTTATGCTGCAAAAAGGTCGAATGATATCAAATAATTCATTCATTTTAAATATGTTATTGGTTTTACATCAGTCTGCAGTGAATAATGATGTTCTTTGAATTGGTTTCTAATTACAAAGTGCTATTTGACTCTGGCCTAAAATATAATTCCAATACAAATATTAATGTATTCAAATGAGTTCTGGACAATGCAATTTTGTTGGTACACCAGCACCTTCAATGATCTGAAATTTATTCGGAACAATCGATTCGTTTTAACTTGTATAAATCTTTCATGATTATTTTGGAATGTAATTCATAAGACTAGGCTGGATTTTAAAAAAAGTCACACACGTATTGAAATATTTTACCATAATATCTTTTTTATATTACAAATTTAGCTGACCAATCAGTTTATATTTCTTGGATATCTTCCAAAAACTGTCCCTAATGGAAAAATGTGCAAGTAAGGATATAACTGGTTTTCACTAGTGACTTGGAGTGACGGAAAACCTGTAAATGTTTAACTCTTATCTATGCCATTAAAATAAGGAATATAAAAGAGTGAAAAGTAACACGTTTTGTAAAATGCAATACATAATTGATTTGCCTATACTATAAAGTGAAAGGAAAAACACATTAAAAAACCCAAATAATCATAGAATTATGGACACAAGTCCTAATAATTTAAAGTCCTTCATAAACTTGAGTGGAAATCCAAAACCAATTCCAACGATGAATATGTTGCTGTGCTTGTGAAAACATGCATTGTGTTATTGGACCAAGAGTCTTCAGTTAAAACACAGTAGTATAATTCCTGAATTTGAATTAACTATAAATTCTAGTGAATGTCTGTCCATGGATAATATTTTATGAGTGCTCAGTATGTCCAAAGAAATATCACTTTAATTGAATAATTTGATAAGAAATACATTCCAGCCAAATTAAACTGCTTGACAGAACATTATCGCAAAACGATTTTGCTAAACCATAAATCACGAAGGAATAATCTTTCCAGTAACAAGATTATACAATTTTCCACTTGACCTCAGGTCACAATTAGAATTTATTTAAAACATAACTTACCTATAGAAGCATAACCATCTAGACAGTTCTTAATGTTTACAAAATCAAATGTTAGCTATTATTAGAAAGTATGTTACTAAAAGTGTCATATAAAACATGACTTATATCAGATACATTAGGTAAATTGAAGACAATTCCAATAACTTAGAGCCAGACCCAAAAATATATTTACTTATATTAATAATCATCCTGATATTAAACCCGTACGCACAGATAATATTTTAGCTATGTATTTGCTGTTTGCATAATTTTAAGAACAATGAAAAATTCATCAGTTCAAGTATAAAAAAAACTTGAGTTTGGACAAAGTTGACTCCAACAAAAAATATTACCCTATAAGAGCATAATGAAATATTTTTAAAACAAATATTGAAAAAGCAACTAACAAACAAAGGAACTTAAATATACATAGCAGATCACATTATTTCACATATCTCACTTTTTAATACGTGTCCCATTTTATTGACTGCTTAAATTATACACAGGGTACTTTCTCAACTCGTCAACCGAAAATAGGATTCCGAGCTTTGTTAAAAACTAGATTCTAATTTTGATTTCTAGTTGAAATAATGTATTTTAATTTTGTAAATTTATGCCTTTATTTGTATTTATTACATATTTCATAGTGAGATGCTGGAATATATTAGTGGAGTGAAACGTATATCGCCACAATGGTCATATCACTTTTATCGCCACGCTTTTGATGTCACATTCATACCTACATTTTAGCGATGTTGCAAATATATAGCCCTTATATATGTTCCTCAACCCTGTATTTCTATACAAAGTCCTATTTCATTTTTATTCTGCTTCTGCGTACTCTCTCTCTCTCTCTCTCTCTCTCTCTCTCTCTCTCTCTCTCTCTCTCTCTCTCTCTCTCTCTCTCTCTCCTCCTCTCTCTCTCTCTCTCTCTCTCTCTCTCTCTCTCTCTCTCTCTCTCTCTCTCTCTCTCTCTCTCTCTCTCTCTCGTGAAAATTAACGTGGAATAAAAACTAAAAGAAATGACGAAACAACAATAGGCAATTCAAATACTTAAAGATATTTTTCAGTTGATCTCAGCGGCGTCGCTAGGGTTGGTGTCACCCAGTGCGGCAAACTCATGGTGCCACCCCTCCGATTAGACCGAGCAGTGTGTGCTCTGTTAAATTTGCAATTTTTCATTTTGGTGTCACCTCTTTGAGATGGTGTAACCCGGTGCAGTCCAACCCCCCCCCCCCCCCTAGCTACGCCACTGGTTGATCCAATCATTACTCCGCTTCAGTAACATTACAAAAACCTGTAATATATCTCTCTCTCTCTCTCTCTCTCTCTCTCTCTCTCTCTCTCTCTCTCTCTCTCTCTCTCTCTCTCTCTCTCTCTCTCTCTCTCTCTCTCTCTCTCGCGTTTCGACTGCCTGGGCCAAAGGTATTTTAAAATCTGCCATGGTTTGGAAGACGGGAACCTTCAACATTACCGATCGTCAGATCGTAAATAGGGTTTTCCATACAAAGGGCATCAACAGTTCCAGTGAGGAAAGGTGTTTTTACCGTGATCCTTGCTACGGGAATGCGACCGATTGTCTGATCAAATAACATACATGGGGACTCCCAACCGAGCATTTGGTTATCCTGCACGAGACTACGTTTGATCACTACGCCCGTGCAAGCAGTGTCACGTAATACTACGACTTCTCGACCGTTGACAAATCCTCTCACGGTTGGTACACGCGCTTCCGGAAATAGACACGTGCCAAGCGAATGAATACATGGTTCTACCTGTACGATATTATCAGATATACCTCTACTTTGTATAGCCACTGCCACCTTATGTACAAGTCCCTTTCTTTTAGGACAGTCTTTTTGAACATGATCCATAAATTACACAAGTAACATTGCACACGCTGAATACCTGGATTCCTAACTGACCTATTTGCCTCAGCTGATTTCACAAGCTCCCTTGGCATCGGTCTCGCAGGCTGGTTTCCAGACTTAAAATCTTTTAAAACTACGTTCTGGGTTCCCCCATGAGCTTCGGCAAAGAAATCGGCTTGCTTAGCCATATCTTTTACGTTTGTAAATGATTTTCTCTTTCAGAAATTGATCTAATTCACGCCCAACTGTATTAAATAATTGATCTCTGAGCAAGAAATCAGTCAACCCTTCAAACGTTTTCACCGCTTTGCCGCATTCAATCCACCGCTCAAAATAGTTCGCAATTCTAAAGGTGAACTGACCAAAGGTTTCTCCCTTCTCGGGCTTGCTATACCTGAACTTTTTACGAAAACCCTGTTCAATGAGCTCGTACCTTTTAAGAAGTGCTTCCTTTAGGACGTCGTACTTAAACACATCGTCCCTAGGAAGTCGTGAGTATACATCCAGCGCTTTAGCGCTTTACCTTTTAATAGAGCACTAAGATGCAGTGCCCAGTCATTTTGACTCCACTTCTGGTTTTCGGCATACCGCTCAAACCGATGAAGATAACTATCCATGTTATCTTTTTCATCGTCAAAGGGAGGTAGTTTGGGGCCCCTTAATTTTCTAGAGGCAGAATCGTGTTCTCCTTTTCCAGCTGTTGCTAATTCTACCTTACGCTCATGATCCCGTTGCTTTGCTCTTTCTTCTAACTCTAACATTTCTACTTTTGCTCGTTTATCTAATTCTAACATTTCTACTTTTGCTCGTTTATCTAACTCTATTCGCCTTTCCTCCGCTTCCCTTTCCCATCCTATCCTGTCCTTTTCGGCCTGCTTCTCTAATTCTATCTTTTCCTTCTCAAAGGCCCATTTCCTTTTTTCGCCTTCCCCTTTTTCCCTTTCTAATTCCCTTTCTAATTCCCGTTTCCTTTCTTCAGATTCCCTTTCTAATTCTTCCTAAATAAATTTCCTTAAACTTTCAATATTCATATCCAAATTCTTTGCCTAAGGCAACCAAGTCCTTAAGGGATGACATGACAATTGTAATATGAATATAGATATATATATATATATATATATATATATATATATATATATATATATATATATATATATATATATATATATACCACAGGCTGACCTTATCTTCCTGATGAAGGTAACCAAACCAATGCTTTAAATACGTTTATACTGGACACACGGACCTAGATAAACTAAACAAAAATAAACCCCTACTTGAGTATTATCTTGTCAAGAAGGTCACTCTCAAATATAAACATTAAATGAATACTTTCACAAACAAGATGATTGACAATTCACTTAATCCAGAGATCCCACTTCTGACACCATTGTAACAGAATTGTTACCGAGTGGATTGTGGATTAAATGAACAACACAAACACAATATGTGAAAGATGATGTAAATTTATGATATAAATTATTAATGAAAAATAATGATGTATCAACACAATAACTCATGCATTCAACCCACAATCTCGCTTACAACTATTCACAATTCAACAATAAATTAAATATTAATACAAAATAAACACAGAACCAAGGAATCTCCTGGACTAAACACAGATCCAAGGAATTTCCTAGACTACACAAATGTTTCACATAAAATGGAACCTTTACAAAAGTTTTATTAACGCAAGTATAAATTGCGATAACAAATACAAGCATCAAACTATACTATCGCACGTATGGATTGCGACAACTAGCACAAACATATACATGTATTTTATCAAGTTGCTAGCTTTTATTGAGATTCATGTAATCCCTTGAAATACTACTGTGATTCAAAGTAACTATGTGTAAATATAACAATGTATTCAATTGTAACTACAATTCCAACACACACAGGTGTCTCGACCCTGTACAACCGTACGATTCACCAACTGTTGAATCGCCGCCGAGCTTCTCCGAATACCTGGGGTTGACCAATACTTTTATCGGTCACATGCCCTTCACGGATCCACCACAGTTATACGTACGGAACAGCATACAGCATCTACTGGAACCATCGGTCCCAAATACCTAGATACTACCCCGGACGTTTACACCTCTAGACAGCTCCGACACTCGGACATTTAGACTTCTAGATTTCCGGATATTTACACATCACGACGGATGTAGACGGACAGACAATCCGACAGACAGACAGTCAGATACCTCAATTTGATTGCACAATTAAACAGCATAATCACGGCACAATCAATCACATTCAGCTACAATTCAGAGACATTCAGAGACGTTCAGAGACGTTCAGCTACATTTTCAGAGACGTTCCGCTACAAATCCGAGACGTTCCGCTACAAATCAGAGACGTTCCGCTACAAATCAGCTACAATAAAGAAACCAAACTAATAATAGTTGTTTCTAAAACAATCTAAAACTTAGATTACGCTATTGCATTTAAAGTCTAATAGTGACTAGTAATTCCAAATATTCCACGTTTTAAATCTGCATTGTAATAAAGGCATCATTACATGAAATGATAAACTGAATAAAATTCACAATAAAACGAAATATAAATTTAACACTCACCCCTTTGGCTGAAGAAAGAATGACGAGCCATCTCTCCTGTAATAAGATAATTTTGGACTCGTAATCTTATCAGAAATATTCTGCCTTATATACCCTCAAATAGGTGAGCAGAATTAACGGCAAAATTCCCGTGCACCCCGTGATTATAATGTTCCTGACTTCAAGTGATTCGTAGTCAGGCACATGCAAATCGTTACACGTCGCTTACCTTGAAAAACACTTATTCACCCCAGGATAGCATGTACGACGAAAAAATAAAATGGTGAGATTAGTTTGTAATTCAAGAAGAAATAAATTCAATTTTCGCCTAATTCTGTGACAGGGTCTACCTCATCTAAACATACTGGCCGTCATGTGTAGTTAACTATGTGCTGGAAAATAGCGTTAAGCCAAACCTTAGTTTACTATTTAAAACCTAATGCACCTATTTTGCTTGTTTTCTTGTATTTTTAGTATTTTCTAAACTTTCCAGTAGTTTATAACATGTATAAAAGCCTTAATTTCTTTGTTACATCTTTCTTTCCATGTCCTCTATACCAGCGGCTTTGTTTCGATATTGACTGAACACAATTAATTCAATAACTTGGAAAAGATAACTTAAGCAATCAGACATCATCTAATAGTTTACGTAAAAGGTTTGTGCAGAACAAGATGACTTATTTTAGTAATTGTTCTTATTTTGCACGTATTTCCACCTTACAAAATTTAGGATCCTTCTAGCAATTAAGATGTAGCATTCGACAATCAACTAAAAACATTTGCTCGGGAATCTTAAAGTGCATTTATAGGGAAGGAAAGTTTAACAGGATGAATACAATCAAGACAGGAGATGCCTTGTCCATCTCAAAAGGTATTTATATTAATTATTATTAAACGAAAAGAAATATAGACTTCTAAAAAATATACCTAATAAGGATCATAGTTACAAATGTATCTTAATACATTTAATACCATAATTAAAGATTTTATAAGTATGGAAATTTAGTAGTTATGGCATTGTTATATATATGAACCACTGATTGCATGTTATCAAAGACAATAGTAATGTCTATTCTTCATATTGGTAGATCACACTTATGTTGGCACTCTCAGAGCAACGGGAATCATTCATCTTTTTGGGATATATTTAGAGTACCGTTACAAATCATCGGTTGAGTTTTGCGTGGTATTAAAATAAAAAGGTAGATAAAGCATGTATATATTTATATATTTTAAATTAAGTATCTAAAACGTTTTTCTCAATTAGTCCGTTTTGATTTTTATATTTCCTTTTCTCTTCTCTTGGTAACAAAATACACGTATACACTGTGTTTCCGATACGTCATTTCTTTAGCGTGACTTACATGATCGAGTCATTCATCCACAATTGTAATCTATAAAGTCACATATAGGCTTTATTATCTTGATGCTATCTATAGCGTGCTTCCAACTGTGGCCATAACTTTCAATATAAGTAATCAAAAGTTTGTATTGCATAATAGAGAGAAGTTTACATGATCCATTTTGGTGTATAAAAAGTTTTCAATCAATATATTAACGATGTATTTAAACCATGTATAGGTTGATCGGTGCATGTAGATTTAAACTTTATACAAGCAATCAATTTTCCATATTCAAATTGTTACGCAATAGTTTCAGACAAGGAAAGCATTAATTATTCAATATTTATTTTATCGGCTTTTAAGAGTTTCACAACGGAGTTATATAACTAAATCATTAATGCTAACTAATGCTAAGTCGTATTGACAGATTAAAAGTATTGTTCACTTTCGCTTATGACAGGTTAAAAGTGTTCTAAATTTTCTCATTGTCAAAATTGAGTATTACTTGCAACAAATTTCGTTTAACACTTTTTTACAAATCGTTTAATGTAGTTATCCTCCTCAAACAGACATGGTAGCTTCACACGGTATATAAATGAAATTAGTAGTGAACTCTAAAAAAAAACGTACATGACAAACATTGAATGATAGTAAACTACAAACGTTCATACCATCTCACAGTAATGAGTTTATAATCGTCATGTTCATAATACACAACGCATGTTGCAGCAAATTATGATACAAGCTTCAGCCTTCAAAGGACGTTAGGTTTCTTATATTTTTGAATATATGATGCTGGGTTTCTTATATTTTTGAAAATATGATGTTGGGTTTCTTAAATTTTTGATTATAGGATGTTGAGTTTCTTACACTTTTGAATATAGGACTATTATGAATTGATTTTTTTAGTAAAATTAATAAGATTACTATTTTCTTTAAATTGTATTAAAGTAATGTTTTATTCATTTATATTAAGTAAGTTCTAAAGTGTGTTAAGATTAATTTCATTTATTTCCAAGCACAACTATACGAATATACATTGTTGTGTGGAATAAGTATAAAGTTACTAAAGGCATTGCATGCTGTTTTGCTGATTCAGTAAGAACTTCCCAGCTGTTTTGTAAGAATATATAGTTAAACAACCCAGACAAAGTTCAAGATTATGAATTGGCGAATACATGCCATATCGCTGATTTAACTACAAGCTCATAGATCATATCAGTAAAAACACATAGTCCGTAAACCAGACATTGACGAATATATGCTATATCGATGATGTAGCTACAAACTCATAGATTATATCAGTAAAAATATATATTCCGTGATCCAGAAATTAGCGAATTACTAATTCGGTTAATAAAAATGGAACGAACTTCTGTTAGTGACGTATATTTGAGTTTTACCTTATGTCAGATGACGTCAAATTAAGCCGGTTTTGACCGGGAGAAACTAACCCTTACCTGAAAAGAGCGGAAATATTTTCTCGTCGATGTCTTATACCCTGACACAAGATGTGTATAAATAGCCCGCGCATTATAGGGTCAGGTCAGTTCCTATCGACGAGAAAATAGATCTTCGCCTTATCATTTCAGGTAAGACAATTGTATATGTCGTAACTCTTTAGAAACAAGTACTTTTAATGTTGAGATTTTAAGAGTAACATTGTTATGTTAGCAACATTGTTCACTTAATACTCTTATTTATAATATATTGTAACGGAATGTTTAAATGTTTTAAAGAATTAGTATTTAATTATATTTGTGTAATTTTTATTGTAAAGGTTGAATTCGCTACCAACTTCATGTTTAGATTTAATGATTGAAATAAAGTATTCCTTAAGCAAGAAAGAATATTATCTAGCAATATATTTTAAAATCAATATTCTATTTTAAAATAAGTAAAATGCATTTCTTTAAATTAGTTACATTAATTATGGTCATTACATTTTTATACTTTTGGCTATCTTGAAATTGATTGAGAATTAACCATTTGTATAATATTCTAAAATGCAGAAGTTATACGAATAAATGAAGCTGGAAAGCTTGAAAAAGAAAAATATAATATGTATTGCATGAATTTGTATTATAAGCTTTTAGATGTGTTTCTAGAATGTAGTCAATCTATGTGTATTGTTTAATTAAATAAAGGCAGTTCCTATCGACGAGGAAATAGATCTTCGCCTTATCATTTCAGATGTAGCTGGCGAATATCATTTCAGATGTAGTGTAGATGATTTATCATCGCGGCGGCGATTCTCATTTGAGATGTAGCTGTCTTATCATCATGGCGGCAAGCGTTTAAGAGAGCCTACTCTCTTCCTCCTTCTCTCTCTGTCTCTCAAAGATGTAGCCGTATCTACAACAAATACTTTTTTTTTCATAACAAGTGGATGGAGAATATTACAGATCTCTGGACCCTCTCGAAGAGCCAATGTCCCCAAGATGTAGCCTATCTACACAGTTTCGAGTGATTATTTCTTTTGAAAAGTTATGGAGAAGATTCTTGAAAAAAATGACATTAGTGGACTAACATCTTCATAAAGTTTTCCGTACCAGCAAGAGTCTCATTGCAGCTTCGATTCCGTACCTGTCCCCAAGACATTTCCATCATCGGGTGACATTCTTTATCTGGGAACTCATCAATTTTCTCTTCTTCCTTTCTTCCTGAGTTGACATTCCAACAAAAGTTCTCATAAAAGTTGGAGAAGACAACATCATGAATACAGGTGTTACACGTATAACTATAATCCACGAGAGAGACTCGCTCCAACATCTTTGCTATCATCAGATATCACGCCGTCAGCTACACTACGTGAACTCAGGAATGACAGAACAACTCTTCTGTGATTTTCGTATTTTTTCGTCCACACGAAGGGTCAATTCTAAGACGTCAGCACCAATACCATCACACCATGGGAATTAACGAACAAGTACAAACTGATAGGCTACCAGCATAACATGCATTACATCGCCGATGAGTATTCTTCCCACAGTATCGTTTGAAACATCCCACATGTCGAATGTATATATACTAAGTCCAGTACCGATATCAAACTACCGCAATCCAGACTGAAATACACCTATGCCATAGACCCAGATTTACATTGACCTAACAGCAACATCTCCGCCAGACGCAGAGTCAACGACAGCCGCATTGACAGTGACTTGATCTTTTTACAATTTGAACTCTTTCATTATTACAGACAATACGTGCATTGTTTACTATTTCTTTCATATACAATTCATTCATAGGAATAATATTTCTGGACTATAGTAATTCACACACAGGTATGTTTTTTTTTTTTGCTCTATGTTTCTTATAATACAAATATTATAGGTTAATGCGTTAATTGATATTCCTACTAAACAACTGATCTAATTTTTGCTGTATTTCTTATGTAGTATCATAATTATTGCTTATATCTACTACAATATTCATCACAGTTATAATGTTTTGCCTACAGAGCTTGAATGAAACAACTGACGTTTCTTGTATCCTTAGACTAAGCTATAAAACACCTGTTCGTACTGAAATCTGAAACCACCGTATACACGATACACTAACAGCACATCTAACATAGTATTACCGTATTTACCTATCTGAGGGAAAATTGTACATTCCGCCTAGCCGTCTCAAACATATTGACTTCAGATGTTTGTTTTTGTTTGTCAGCCAAATGGTTTGACAATGTTTTAAAGGTTTTTCTCTAACGATTCATACCGTTGTATGAATTATGTACCTTATGGTACCGTGTCTTGGCGCATTCGCCATATAGGGACGGTTTTAATGCCTACCTCAAAGCCAGTAGAAGAGGTGCTTTTCCTTCTATGGTTTTGCAACATCCATTGATGTTGACTTAAATATATGTTGAAATGATATAAAATAGTCAAAGTGTCCTAGCGATTACTCGAAATCGAGTACACGTAATGCATAGCTCTCACGGTATGAGCAGCTATTGGTCTATATACGGCCAGCTTCTGAGTCAAATTTGTTCAAAACGATAAAGGCAATACATTCTCTTTCACATGTCACAGATAATACACGTACATTTCAAAGATATATTAGACCATACCGTACCTAACGCTTAAATGATATGTTCATTGTTCTTAGGTTAATTCAAAGGCGATACGTATTTCATACACGCACAGGTCAAAGTTGATTGCAAGTGAACATACGTCATGTTTATTAAGGCTAGAACAACATTAAATTGTCAGTTTCCTAACTCTTGATTAATACTAAATTTTTACGACATCTTTATTGCATCCATTCTTACTTCAAAGCTACTGGTAATTCTTTGTGGAACTAGGAAGATCAGCTCAATATCGGCTCACTAGCATTCATAACAACAAGAATTCTTTCATTACACTTGGCTGAACCAATCTAATAACGTAGTCACCCATACATATGCTCTGCTGATGTTATGCAAATAAATATAAAAGAGAAGAAGAGACAAAAGAAGACAAAAAAATATAAAAAAATAAAATAAAAACAGTAAACTAAAATAGAAAAAGAAAAATAAAGATACCAAGAACTGCATGCTACTATTTTGTGTTACAATCGTCTGATAAGACTAGCTTAAATGTAGGTTTTGTAGAATTTTATATTGTGAAACTGTTTAAGTTATGTAAACTTTTAAATTTTTATTTAATGTCGTACCACGTTACGTTACTGTATGTTATGAAGGTATCCACTGTTGCTAAGTTTTCTTCCATTGTTTTTTTGGGAATTTTATCACGAATTTTTCATTGTACTCTTTGTTGTATTTTTTGGGGGAATTTGACTGAGTATTGTGCAATACACTTTCCATTGTGTTTTTTGGGGGAATTTTATCAAATATTTTGTATTGTACTGTACTTTTTAAATTTGACTGAGTATTTGCAATGTACTTTCTCGTTGTATTTTTTGTATTTTACCTAGTATTTTGCAATGTATTTGCAGTGTTTACATTGTATCTTTCAACTTCGCGAAAATGTCTCGCAATGTTCTTTTATCATTGTATTTTTTATCTTTCACCTTTTATCTTGTTTTGATGAATAAAATTGATTTTTCTTTTCGAGCCTCGAGGACTCGGCTCAAATAAATCAGAGGGTATTATTATGAATTGATTTTTTTAGTAAAATTAATAAGATTACTATTTTCTTTAAATTGTATTAAAGTAATGTTTTATTCATTTATATTAAGTAAGTTCTAAAGTGTGTTAAGATTAATTTCATTTATTTCCAAGCACAACTATACGAATATACATTGTTATGTGGAATAAGTATAAAGTTACTAAAGGCATTGCATGCTGTTTTGCTGATTCAGTAAGAACTTCCCAGCTGTTTTGTAAGAATATATAGTTAAACAACCCAGACAAAGTTCAAGATTATGAATTGGCGAATACATGCCATATCGCTGATTTAACTACAAGCTCATAGATCATATCAGTAAAAACACATAGTCCGTAAACCAGACATTGACGAATATATGCTATATCGATGATGTAGCTACAAACTCATAGATTATATCAGTAAAAATATATATTCCGTGATCCAGAAATTAGCGAATTACTAATTCGGTTAATAAAAATGGAACGAACTTCTGTTAGTGACGTATATTTGAGTTTTACCTTATGTCAGATGACGTCAAATTAAGCCGGTTTTGACCGGGAGAAACTAACCCTTACCTGAAAAGAGCGGAAATATTTTCTCGTCGATGTCTTATACCCTGACACAAGATGTGTATAAATAGCCCGCGCATTATAGGGTCAGGTCAGTTCCTATCGACGAGAAAATAGATCTTCGCCTTATCATTTCAGGTAAGACAATTGTATATGTCGTAACTCTTTAGAAACAAGTACTTTTAATGTTGAGATTTTAATAGTAACATTGTTATGTTAGCAACATTGTTCACTTAATACTCTTATTTATAATATATTGTAACGGAATGTTTAAATGTTTTAAAGAATTAGTATTTAATTATATTTGTGTAATTTTTATTGTAAAGGTTGAATTCGCTACCAACTTCATGTTTAGATTTAATGATTGAAATAAAGTATTCTTTAAGCAAGAAAGAATATTATCTAGCAATATATTTTAAAATCAATATTCTATTTTAAAATAAGTAAAATGCATTTCTTTAAATTAGTTACATTAATTATGGTCATTACATTTTTATACTTTTGGCTATCTTGAAATTGATTGAGAATTAACCATTTGTATAATATTCTAAAATGCAGAAGTTATACGAATAAATGAAGTTGGAAAACTTGAAAAAGGAAAATATAATATGTATTGCATGAATTTGTATTATAAGCTTTTAGATGTGTTTCTAGAATGTAGTCAATCTATGTGTATTGTTTAATTAAATAAAGGCAGTTCCTATCGACGAGGAAATAGATCTTCGCCTTATCATTTCAGATGTAGCTGTCTATCATCGCGGCGGCGCTCCTTTTAAGAGAGCCTGAATTCTTTCTTCTCTCTCTCTCTCTCTCTCTCTCTCTCTCTCTCTCTCTCTCTCTCTCTCTCTTACCATGGATATTGACGTTCCCCAACTTACGAGTAATTCCTTCTCATAGCAAGAAATAAGAAGAAGGTTATGAAAAGCTAATCACAACATACATAAAAAGCAAAAACTTTCATAACAGGACGTTGGGTTTCTTATATTTGTACATATAGGACGTTGGGTTTCTTATATTTTTTAATACAGGACGTTGGGTTTCTGATAGTTTTGACTATAGGACGTTAGGTTTCTTTTATTTTTGAATATAGGACGTTAGGTTTCTTATATTTTTGAATATAGAACGTTGGGTTTCTTATATGTTTGAATATATGACGTTGAGTTTCTTATATTTTTTAATATAGGACGTTAGGTTTCTTATATTTTTGAATATAGGACGTTGGATTTCTTATATGTTTCAATATATGACGCTGGGTTTCTTATATTTTTGAGTATAGGACGTTAGGTTTCTTATATTTTTGAATATAGGACGTTGGGATTCTTATATTTTTGAATATAGGACGTTGGGTTTCTTTTATGTTTAAATATATGACGTTGGGATTCTTATATTTATAAATATAGGATGTTGAATTTCTTATATTTTTGAATATAGGAATTTGAGTTTCTTATATTTTTTAATATAGGACGTTGGGTTTCTTATATTTGTACATATAGGACGTTGGGTTTCTTATATTTTTTAATACAGGACGTTGGGTTTCTTATAGTTTTGACTTTAGGACGTTATGTTTCTTATATTTTTGAATATAGGACGTTAGGTTTCTTATATTTTTGAATATAGAACGTTGGGTTTCTTATATGTTTGAATATATGACGTTGAGTTTTTTATATTTTTGAATATAGGACGTTAGGTTTCTTATATTTTTGAATATAGGACGTTGGATTTCTTATATATTTCAATATATGACGTTGGGTTTCTTATATTTTTTAATATAGGACGTTGGGTTTCTTTTATGTTTGAATATATGACGTTGGGATTCTCATATTTATGAATATAGGATGTTGAATTTCTTATATTTTTGAATATAGGAATTTGAGTTTCTTATATTTTTTAATATAAGACGTATGGTTTCTTATATTTTTGAATATATGACGTTGGGTTTCTCTTTTGTTTTTGAATATATGACGTTGGGTTTCTTATATTTTTGAAGATAGGATGTTGAGTTTATTATATTGTTGAATATAGGACTCGGGGTTTCGTATATTTTTGAATATAGGACTTTGGGTTTCTTATATTTTGGAATATAGGATGTTGGGTTTCTTATATTTTTGAATACAGGACGTTGGGATTCTTATATTTGAATATATGACGTTGGGTTTCTTATATTTTTGAATATATGATGTTGGGTTTTGCACTTCTAAAGTTTTGTTAACTTTCAAACTCTTTCTTTGGATCATCAGCACAAGAAAATTATGTTTGCATGAAACTTTTATTATCGAAAGGAATATGATGAAGCTACATTCCTTGCCAGAACCAAGATTTATACGTATCATCAGCCAACATGTATCTGTTTCAAAAAACTCAGATGATATGCACATACAGTTTGTATCCGAAGTGATCAGGTGGTCCAAAAAATGTGTTTAGGTTTGTCATGCTGTTATTTCTCCAGTATAGCTAGGACGTAAAGGATAAACTGTGGTTTCTGCCTATTGATTTGAACCAAATTCTAACTAAAGCATATGTAACGTATTCATAGACGTACAAGATAAACTGTGGTTTCTGCCTATTGAATTAAACCAAATTTTAACTAAAGCATATTTAACGTATTCATTCATTAGAACTATAGAGTTTAGCATTTTTGTTCATTCGTATGTCTAATGACAAGAAGGTTATGACAAACCATATTTTTTTCTTTTCTAATTTCATGGTGGTTTTGTATGTTGTAAAGCGCTTAGAGCTTCTAACGATTAGGCGCTATACAAAGTTCTCGATATTGTTAGTAGTAGTAGTAGTAGTAGTAATAGTAGTAGTAGTAGTAGTAGTAGTATAATTATTATTATTTTTATTTATTATTATTATTATTATTATTATTATTATTATTATTATTATTATTATAACTGCTCCTGTCAGCTTGAATATGTGTACACTACCCTATATTTGTATTCATTCTTGAATTAATAATAATAATAATGAGAACTTTGTATTGCGCCTAATCAATATTTATATGGCTACAGAAAAACATAAAGCAAAATCCATAAAATTGGAAAACATACAAAATGCTGAAAATATTTAAGGTAGGAAGCATTATAACGTTTTTAAGTTTGTTCTTGCAGTCGAGAAGGGTGAGTTTTAAGAGCATTCTTGAAAGGGATCACTGTGCCTTTGTGTCTAAATTCAATGGTCAATTCATTCCACATTGCAGGGCTCGTGTATGCAAAAGGACATTGTCCATATGACTTCGTTTTCATAGTGGGAACAATGAATATACGATTTTCAGAAGAAGAGAGTAAGTATCTTGCCGATGTGTACACATGGGTGAGGCCAGATCTGTATGTTGCACTGGAATCCGTCATTAAAACATAGCATATAAAACAACCCTTGTGTTTAATTCTGGATCAAATGGAATGCCAGTGTATGGTACATAGCAGCTGGAAGGTGTGCTCTGACCGTGGTACTCTAACCATGATCCAAGCAGCAGTGTTTTGAACATTTTTAAGTTTCTGGTGTAGATATTGAGACGAACCAGACATAATTGAGTTACAACAATCCAGTCTTGAAAGTACTAATGAACGCACAAGCGTTTTAGTTGCATCAACTGAAATATATTTACGAATGGAGCCGATGCATCTCAGTTCAAGAAATGCAGCCTTGCATATGTTCAGGACATGTTGATGCAATGCGAGAGTACTGTCCAGAGTACTACATATATTTCATACTGACTGTGCGAATTTAATGTTGGTGTTGCTGATACTTATTGCTTGAGATAATGTATGTGGATGAGAAAGTCCTTGCGTTGTGATCAGCATGGCCTCAGTGTTATCATCATTCTTATGCAGCTTGTTACATTTTATCCATGATTTCACATCAGAAATACACATCTATAATCCGTGGATGTAAGCATCAATTTCAACTGGGTAACTAGATTTGTATATTTGAGTGGCATCAGCGCACAATCGGTGAAACACTGAATGATGATCTATGACACTTGGGAGCGGCTGACTGTATATAATGAACAGACCAGGGCCAAGAACACAGCCTATGGAACATCACAACATAGATCAGCTGGGCTGGTTTGTATCACTTTGCATATATAATTTATGTCATGTTGATTAATTAGGACAATGCACCACAATAAGGCTGTAACAATTTTGAATGCCAAATACATGCTGGAGACGGGTAGGGTATATTGTGTCAAATGCTGCCGACAAATCAAGGAGGGTGAGGACTGTAATCTTTCAGCTATCCATAGCAAAGAGAATGTTCAGTACTGTGGCAAGGGCGACAAGAAGACCGTACATTGCTGAAAAAACTGTTTGAAATCAAATGAGATACAAGTTAGGTTATAACAACTTTTTCTAAGATTTGTTTTATATGAACGGGAGATTATAAACTGGGCGGTAGTTCCTTAAATCGTTATGGTCAAGTGTTGATTTTTTTTCAGCTGAGGCTTTGCGATGGTAGTTTTGGAAAATGATGAGAAATCCCCGGATGAGAAAGGAGATATTAATAACATCAGTTAGTGAAGGCAGTATTTGGTCTCAGTATTCAAGCAGCTGTGATGTTGGAATTGGATCAAATTCACATCACTTTAGTGCACTCTTCATCACGATTTTCCATACTAAATCCATATCGACAGGTTCAAATGCTCCTAACGGTTATCGATGAAATTCTGTATGATGACAACGAGTCAATTGAAATTGTGTTGTCAAGCTTATCTCTAAAGGTTTGTACTTTGTCACGGAAGAAATTTGCAAATAGGTCCAGAAAGTCTCCTGGAAAGAAGGTAGTTGGACCTTGACATTAGATTGTTGGTTATCTCGAAGAGCTCTTTATAGCTGGAACTTACCGTGATCTTATTAATGTAGTGGGATAATTTGGCTTCATTAACTATGTTTTTGACGATCTTCTTAGCGGTTTCATAGATTTGTTTATGAATAGTGTGTCTGGTGGAAAGCCAAAGCCTCCCTGCTTTACGGCGATGTCGTTTATCAGTGTGAAGCTGGTCCCTAACACTGCTATACCATCGATAACACTTGAATTGATAATCTGAACTTGGTGGCTGCGGTATGTTTATTCATTCAATAAACGCAGGCAGTTCTCGAGTTGTTCTACTGTAGGAAGTAAACAAGTTGTTGTGTTTGATTGGATGGCATGCACTAGTTTGGTTCCATTTGTCATGCAAAGGTTTCTCTTAGTAGCAGACAAAAGGTGAGGATGTGAGATTGATACGTACAGATGGCATATAATGCAGAGGTGATCTGATGTACGTTCGTGGGAAACAGCGGTGGACTGTATAATATTACCATCAAGTCTATGAAAAATCCAGTCTAAAATGTGAACAAGTTGATTGATGGGTTGGTTAACGGACTGTTAAATGTTGAAAACATGATTGGAATCTATGCGTTTCTATGTGTATGAGTTTCCAGGACAGTAAAAGTGAAAGCTGAAATCTCCATGAATAATTAGGTTGCAACCTATTGAATATCCATACTCCAAAAGCTTCGAAAACTGTTCCAAAAAGAGAGATTTAGTCAGCTTGTTTTCTCTACTAAGAGAAGGGCAGTAGAGACAGAAAACATAGACTGACCTTTGCTCCAGTGTGAGTGTTGTTTGGACTCGTTCAAACGATGTGTGACAGAAATGGAAGGTTGTGTTGTACGTAAGACATTTTATCATGGAATTCTTTGTGATGACAGCAATTTCACCTCCGCGAGAGTGGCGGGGAACAACTTGATTGATCAAGCGGTGGGTGTTAAATCCACGCACTTCGGCTCATCGCCTGATGTATATAGGTATGTTTTTGTCAGGAAGAATACGTATATATTCTGGTCGTTGATAACATTAACTATTTATGTGCGCATTTTCAGTGGTCCTACTGATTGGGCGTTGCAATTGCAATACGCAATGGTATCGCTGGGACAGTTCACACAACGGTTGACGGCTTAAGATGGATTTTGACCAGGTTATCAAAATTAACGACCGAATGTTTATATTGTTTATCTGCAAGGGGTGAAAAGGAGATAACTGGAATTCTCATTCCAGTTCTACACGGGCCAGATTTGAAACAACGTTTCTTTTTTGCTTCCGTTTACATTTTTAAATATTTAAGTAACGACGAATGTAGTCCAAGTTCTTTTAGTCTTGAGAACAATGTAATATGAAGAGCCAAGATGTGGTCGTTCAAATGCAATTAGTAAGGGTCCTTGAAAGCGTGAGCGGATTGACTGGCCATCAGTATTCTGATGTTTGTTCGATGATATATGAGCCCAGTCTTTCTATCTCTGAAAGTTCTGTTTCGATGGCTTCTATAGATTATATCTTGGTGTGTGTTCCATTAGTTATATGGTAATAAAGAAAAATGTGGTTATATTACGATCATTATTAAACGCATGTTGATCTTTCAACCATGTTGGTAATTCCTTTCACTGGTTGGTATCTAAATAAATATAACGTCAAACATTTCTGGTTCAAGAAATAATGTATTTATTATGTTCGGATCAAATGGTGACTGCAGCATATAACATATCCTACATGCTTCTCTTTGCACTGCATTTAATTTCCATCCAGGAGGTGAAAGTCCGTAAGACCAAATCCCAAATTTATTATACATCATGTTTTCATTATGAATGAAAATAATGAATCCAGTTGGACTTATACCAAAGCGCTCTTATTTATTATCATGCAATAATGTTGTATTTGTTTTCAGCTTTATCAGACTTGTCCTATAATTTCTTTTTTTCTTGGAGAGGGGAGGGGCCACCAGACAAATGCCCCCCGCCCCACCCCACCCCCATTTCAAACAACTAAAAGAGTTGTTTTCATGTGTGTTGTGTTCCCCAAATGTGTTGTTCATGCTATTTATTTTTATTTCAATTTAATTCTTTCTAACTTTATTTTTCCCATCGGGATTATATGATATTTTTGAAAGGGGTTTTTCTTCCTTTTCACTAATGTTTCAATAGGGCGGTTCCTCGGAGTTGGTTTTGTCACCATTTCTGGGTTCCTTCTATAGTATTTTTTGTTGTTGACCCTGGCTAGGGGTCCCCTATATCCAGTATATGTTATTAGTGTTTTTGCTATTTGTCAGAGTGTTATTGTAATGTGTGTGTGTGTGTGTGTGTGTGTGTGTGTGTGTGTGTGTGTGTGTGTGTTGTTATTATTATTAGAATTTTGAATTTTGAAGCAAAGTCCGTTTTTCTATTTCCTATTTGTTTTTCCACTATAAAAAAACAAATAACTTACTTCTATTATGTGTCTTCTTTGCTGTTATTTTGTCTATTTAAATAATTGAGAACTACTTTACTCGAGACAAGCTACATAAATTTATTTACTCATCCTGTATCCTGTATAATCCTTCTGATAGTTAATTTTTGTTATATTATTTACCTTTCTTTATGGAAATCAGACTAAGTGTTATTGGATTTATGTTCGTATAATCCTTGGTATTGGTCATTAGAATATTCATTATTAGCTTTTGAAATAGTTCTACTAACTTAATACAAGCGTTAATATGAAATTTAGTTTTCTTTTGAATTTACTTCTTTCAGTCTATTTCTTCTGATCTTATGTATAAGGATACCAATTCGGACTCATCAAGTTAAGCCATTGTACATACCTTTGGTGTTGAGTCGTAATCTGCTCCAATGACACGCTACCGTTGGTTTGCCACAATTACAACTCCTTAAAGTTGTTATTATATTTGATATTTAATTTACTACTTCCGTATCTATAAACAAAATATTATCTCGCTAGACAATCTTTGCTCCACATGCCAAGCTTAACGTTTTAAGTGGTTTATTGTTCAATGTCTTTGCTAATTCAGATTCATCCAACATCACCTGGCTAAATGTATAACGTTCTTTTCACAATATCTTATCAACAGGCAAATGCCATTTTATTATTGGTAATGATCGAAATGTTATTGTCATCCAAATATGTTTCAATACAAGTAGAGGTGTTGATACCTTTAAAGTAAATGCAAATCAAGTCACAATATCTGTCGATAGTTTGCGCAGCAATATTTTCAAATGGATTACAATGTTGGCCTTCAATTCACATCCATATTTTCTTCCATTCATTCCTTTCCCCTAACAATCGGGTATACCTTGTACACATCCATATGCTTATCGATAACTCCTTAGCGTAATATATCCGATTAATATGTTCTCATTTTATATATTCCAATTTATGTACTGCA
The DNA here is from genome assembly GCA_029339505.1 of Unio delphinus. Taxonomy (NCBI): domain Eukaryota; kingdom Metazoa; phylum Mollusca; class Bivalvia; order Unionida; family Unionidae; genus Unio; species Unio delphinus. Next base: position 890,683 of record JAQISU010000289.1, on the reverse strand, counting down.
ATGTTACCTAATAGCACTTTAAAAAAACAGAATCGCTTCAGTGAATATTTGGTACATGTCCTTCTGCAAAATTTAATGTATATTTATAAATCTTAACCGTCTGACATATTTAGTATTCTGATGTTGAAAATGTGTCAAATTATAGATAACCGAATATGCTAATCCATAATTAAGATCTGTCGCTTGGATGACAAGTTTCATTTGGAGTCATATATATCGACCTATCATAACTATTATTATATCCAGTCATTACCTTAAGCATCCATCCATGTTCGGCATTCATTTGTATCAAATATATTATCAGATACTACTTTTGACGTAATACAGTTAGGTTACTCGTGCTTTCATAGATAGATAGATAGATAGATAGATAGATAGATAGATAGATAGATAGATAGATAGATAGATAGACAGACAGACAGACAGACAGACAGACAGACAGATAGATAGATAGATAGATAGATAGATAGATAGATATATAGATAGATAGATAGTAATACAGTTGTATGGGAAAATATGAGCCATATATATCGACCTATCGTAACTATTATTATATCCAGTCATTACCTTAAGCATCCATCCATGTTCGGCATTCATTTGTATCAAATATATAATCAGATACTACTTACTTTTGAAGTTATACAGTTATGGTTATTCGTGCTTTCATAGATAGATAGATAGATAGATAGATAGATAGATAGAGAGAGAGAGAGAGAGAGAGAGAGAGAGAGAGAGAGAGAGAGAGAGATAGACAGATAGATAGTATTACAGTTGTATGGGAAAATATGAGCGATTTTTCCGGATGGATATACTGCACGACCTTGTGAGTACAATATATCCATCCGAAAAAAACGAGTTTATATTTTTCCATACAAATGCAATAACCTTTTTATTGTATGCTCATTATTTTTATTACATGCTCATTTTCTTATTCTGCCTACGACTTAATGAGGATACAAAAAATGCACTACAATAAACAAGGTAACTGAATTTAAGCCATGTTCCAAACAAAACACACAAGCGAAGTTTCATCAGTGTACACAACTGTATTAATGCATATATAACGCCGCCCAGGTACATTTGAACTTAGTCGCGCTAGACATAATATTCGAAAGACAACAGCGTTTTGGTCTACATAACATTGAAATTTAGTTTCATATTGTTTTCATTAGACTGGATTAAACAGATTTTGGTATTTTATCGAATTGGCTAAATTTCGTGGCAATCACTAGATTTATCTGTATCAATTCTACATTACGTATATCGGATTTTAGCAGCGAGTGAGTAGCTTGCTGACATATTCAAACGTTCTTCTGTTCTGTCATTGAATGTCTGAAATCATAATGTGGAGGGTAATATTAGGTCTTTCAATTGCAGTTATCAACAGGACTCTACAAAATTTAATGTTTATTTCATTTTCAGTGCAGTACGTTCGATGTAATTGTACGTTGAATGTAATCGAAATTAAAGTACAAATTTGAAATATGTAAACAAGCTTGAGAACCCATGACATGCCTCGTGTAATTTGGATTTTCAGGGCCAATAAGGTATATTTTGAGCACTTTAGGTTGTAAAACTGTAATTATAAATGTTACCATTCTTATTACCAGCTAAAGAGGAAAGTTTGTGATTTGACACTTGCGATTTGACATTTGTTAAGGACCCAACTATCTCGCGTCTATCGCCAGCCTAAAACCGAAACATTATATATATATATATATATATATATATATATATATATATATATATATATATATATATATATATATATATATATATATATATATATATATATATATATATATATATATTAGAGAAATGTATCTGTATGCGTTATCATCAATTTATTTGGCATCAATCAAGAATGTCTGCTTTAAATTGATCGTCTCTATGAATGTTTAAACTATTTTCTATTTTGTACCGAAATGTTTACAAAGTACTTGTATAATGTGTATCTAATTTGTTTGGATAGCCATCACTTTAATTTGGGGAACATTTGTTTTTTCATATGTTAAATATGCATAATGTTACCGTTTATAGGAAAGCCTCAACGAGGCTTACGAGTAGTAATGCTTATTTAATTTCGCGGTTGGAAATAATGGCGCTAAGGTCCAACATGGTAAAACCTGAGCAAAAACAAAATCATAAATTGTACCATTCTTAACCTTACAAATAATAGTATTTCCCGTTTAATAAGCGATTAGCGAATTGCAGATAGTTTTCAAAAATAAAATCATTAATTTTACCATTTCTAACCTTACGAAAAAAAGTATTTTCCGTTTTCAAAGCGATTAGCGACTTACAGATAGTTTTTAACCAAACTAATATGGAAATCAAACATTAATTAATACACAGCTTTACTAACATTTTAAAACGTGTGACATAAGATACATTATTAATTTTGCTTTCAGTACATTTCAAGACCGGTTTCATCCTCTCTTTATAGCTTGTGCTTGATACTACATTTTCAATGCATTATATCTTGTCCTTGATATTACATTTTCAAGGCATTATAGCCTGTCCCTTATACTATATTTTCAATGCATTATATCCTGTAATTTATACTATATTTTCAATGCATCATATCTTGTCCTTAATACTACATTTTCAATGCATTATATCCTGTACTTTATAATATATTTTCAATGCATTATATCTCGTCCTTAATACTACATTTTCAAAGCATTATATCTTGCCCTTAATACTACATTTTCAATGCATCATATCTTGTCTTTAATACTATTTTTTCAATGCATTATATCCTGTACTTTATATACTATATTTTCAATGCATTATATCTTGTCCTTAATACTACATTTTCAATGCATCATATCTTGTCCTTAATACTACATTTTCAATGCATCATATCTTGTCCTTAATACTATATTTTCAATGCATTATATCCTGTACTTTATATACTATATTTTCAATGCATTATATCTTGTCATTAATACTACATTTTCAATGCATTATATCTTGCCCTTAAAACTACATTTTCAATGCATCACATCTTGTCCTTAATACTACATTTTCAATGCATCATATCTTGTCCTTAATACTATATTTTCAAAGCATTATATCCTGTACTTTGTATACTATATTTTCAATGCATTATATCCTGTCCCTTATACTATATTTTCAATGCATTATATCTTGTCCTTAATACTACATTTTCAATGCGTCATATCTTGTCCTTAATTCTACATTTTCAATGCATTATATCTTGTCCCTGATACTACATTTCATTGGCATCATACAGTCTCCTTTTTGATACATTTTCAATGCATTATATCTTGTCTTTAATACTACATTTTCAATGCATTATATCTTGTCTTTTATACTACATTTTCAATGCATTATATTGTGTCCTCAATACTACATTTTCAATGCATTATATCTTGTCCTATTTACACAGTTTTCGAGGCATTATATTGTGTTCTTTATACCAGATTTTCAAGACATTATATCTTGTCATTACTACTACAGTTTCAATGCATAATAGCCTGTCCTTAATAGTTCATATGCAAGCATCATAGCCTCTCCTTAATACTACATGTTCAAGGCATTATACATTGTCCTGTATACTACATTTTCAATGCATTATTTATTGTGCTTAATCCTACATTTTCCATGCATTATATATTGTCCTTTATACTACATTTTCAATGCACTATATCCTGTCCTTGATACTACATTTTCAAGGCATTATATCTTGTATTTTATACTACATTTTTAAAAGCATTATATATTGTCCTTAATACTGCATTTCGTTTGCATTATATATTCTCCTTTATGCTATATTTTCAATGCATTATATCTTGCCATTAATACTACATTTTCAAAGCGTTTTAGCTTGTCTTTTATACTACAGTTTCAAAGCGTTATATCTTGTCCTTTATACTATATTTTCAAGGCATCATATCTTATCCTTAATACTACATTTTCAATGCATCATATCGTGTTCTTTATACGACATTTTCAAGGCATTATATATTCTCCTTAATACGACATTTTCAAGGCATTATATATTCTTCTTAATACGACATTTTCAATGCGTTATATCTTGTCCTTAATACTACATTTTCAAGGCATTATATCTTGTCCTTTATACTATATTTTCAATGCATTATATATTGTGCTTAGTACTATATTTTCAAGGTATTATATCTTGTTTTTAATACTATTTTTTCAAAGACATTATATCTTGTCTTTATATTATATTTTCAAGGTGTTATATCTTGTCCTTTATACTACATTTTCAAGGCATTATATATTGTCATTAATACTACATTTGCATGCATTACAGTTATTCTCAGATATATCTACAAGGATCATGCAACCAGGAAATTACATTAACCGACAATGGTATCAGAAACTTAAACATTTGAAATGACTTTTAAAAAATTATCATCATTCGAAACAGTACAATTCAGCTTAAGTGGGTGCTACTGTTCACATCTCAAATGCATATTTATGCTAGTCGGTCTGTTATCATCGCCTAAATGCAATCTGTTAAATGAGTTTAGCAGCAGGAGTGTTCTTTATCAAAAGGGTTTGACATTAATACCAATTGAATGCAATTCGTATCTTTAATGGTCAATGAGCAATTCTGAATATATACAAAAAGCGCACTTTTCTGAAAAACGAAATGAATTTGTCATTATTGCATGGATCACATGACTAGTAATCGTGCTCACGTCAGGGTAAAATAAATATATCAAAAGGCAAGAGATAAACCGTGAACAATAGAACATTGCTACTAGAAAAAGCACTTTCTATATTCGTAGATTAATAGATGAACTTTTAATATATGATGTTTCTCTGAGAAACGTTGTGTTTAGAGTACTAGAAGTAATTCAGAACTTTACTTCTATGTCATCCACAATAATAAAGTCCTCAAAATTCTTTATTTTACAGAGATTTCAAACTTAACAACAATAGAAATGTGCATGGTATTAAATCTTGATTGAAATTCCAATTATGTTTTGAATAAAATCGTAGCAATTAACTCTGTGTACATATAACTCAAGCACAGCTACAGGAATTTCGTTTACTTGCTTCCAGAGCCATTTTACTGGACCTTAGGAACACAATTTAACTTGATCTCATTACCTTGCATGAATGTAATGGACTGCAATTAATGATAATTTACACTCTTTTTAATGTTTGTTTAATGTTATTATAACTCAGCTAAACCATTATTTATCACACCCTTAGTCCTGTTTATATTTTCCTTTTTGGGTAATTTATCATTATCGTCTTTATCTTTCTGCGCCATACGTTTATTATTGTGACTATCAGTTTTCATTTTAACGGTCTGTACATTAATGTGCTTGCTTTCTGTGTAACTTTGTTTTCAACTGTAAATAGATAGCTGTAATTTTTAATGTTTTCCATATCTGTGTTTAAACGTATCGCTATCAGTGATTGTTGCTATATGATGCCATATCAATAACAATACACGATCAACTCTGTTTCCTATGCTTACGGTGCTCAAATTTCCATTTCATTGGTGGTTTTCTCTTTGTTATAGCTATCATATACCATTGTTTTTTGACCGATTATTGTTTATCTAGAAGGAATAAATGAACTCGAATGATTGGTTTCTTTTGATACATCTTTCTTCCTAAACGCTCTCGATCAGCGATTTTTGTTTTAGTTATGACGGTACACCGAGAAGATATTTGGAGACGTCAGTGCTCTTAGGCAATACAAAATATAAAAATCGATACAAATGTTAATTGTTGCCTTATGGTGCAGGTATACCCACATTACAAGTTAGACTCGTTAAAGCATATGAAGGCTAACAATCGACTATGAATTATATACATTTGCTTTAGGAATCTTGTACACTGTTGATGGAGAAGGAACGTGAAGAGAATGAACACAACCAGGACAGAAGAAGCCTTATCCATCACAATTGAACTTGTATGGTCAGTCATTTTTTCTCTATATTTTACAGTAAAATCAAATTGGATGGAAATTGATAAACACAAATTCTCCTTATGGATCACTAAAACAATTACGTCTTAGGACTTCCATTATTGCACAATTTAAATTATTTAAATTGTGTGCATTATAATTTCAAGTTAGGAATTCATTATTTGACATTTCTAATAAATGGTTTTAAGCGTTGAACAATGCAGATTGACAGATCAATAATGGTCACTGTTGCTAAAATGTCAAGATAATTATTAATGTTTCATGTTTTTTTGTTCAAAAGGGATTAATACTTGCAAGACATTCCATTTAAAACTTATAAAATATTACATTTGCCAAATTTTTCAAACGGATGTACAATCTTCTCAATACCATCTGAAGTAAAATTGTATTGAATGTCCGAACAAATAACAAATGAAAATCGTACTAAACAGAGAATAGTTTTATTGCACAAAAGTCCATCAATTTCGCAACGATTAATCGAATTTAAAATTCTTCAATTTTTGTAAATAACAATGACAAACTTCAGTGCAAATTACGACACTTGTTCCATCGCGAAAATGACATTTTGTTTCCTATACATCCAACATATGAGGCAACAGTCCATTGCATTTTTGTACTCACTGTTTGTCATTTCCTACTTTTCATTACACACGAGAACTTGTTTCCATAAAAGGTCGAACACTTTGTGGTTTAATATACAAGATAGTTTAGTAAGATACAGTAAGAATTACCCATTTTAGTTTTGTCATGATACGAATTCTTGCAGATGATATATATATATATATATATATATATATATATATATATATATATACAGAGTTCGATACTGACTGCAAAAAGGAGATCAAAAAGCTTTGTTTTTCTGCATCTTTGTTTATGGTACAAGGAGGATGCGATGGACTATTTGTCGTCTTTGCCTCTTGACTTCAACTAAATTACTAATTGAACCTTTATTATAGGCGCTCGTTCACACAAAATATAGTTCTTAGTGTGTTCATAGTCTGTTCATCTGTGTGTCTACTCAAAAGCAGGATATAACAGACCAGTAACATTGTCTCTGTCTCTTTTCCTGTTCTCTCGGCAATATATTTCTCTGGCGGTCTTCTCGCCCTCTCAGCAGCAGATCCAACATTCGACTTGATCTTTTGTCTGGAAGAAATTGTATCTGGTCGGTCAACGGGTAGTCCATCTGAAATATGAGAAGACAAGATATTAGCTTGATGATTCACTTAAAGTTTCTTTGTTTCAAGAAAGACGTTTGCGATGCCCGCCCCCACCCCCACTCCATCTTTCTCCAAAGATGTCCACCAGAATGCACGGTTAGCTTACTGCCATTATTAGTCTAACGACATAATGTTTCGCTATCTGAAATGAAACGAAATCGCATTAGAATTCACAGACGATACTGAACTTATTTAAGAAGAGGAATATCCAATGGGCTGGGGATGGGTATGGGATATAATGTTTTTTCAAGCATACTTGTCATTAATGTGTATATTATTACAAAGATCCTCTTGTGTTGGCCTGCGATTCGTTCTTATGAAATTTACGAAATCCATCAATTTCAGCTGTTATTCATGCTTTCGGTATGCACTTCTAAGTTATACGATCAGACTGTTTCAACTGAATCTAGCTACAGCGAGAGGCCAGGAATAAAATAATGCAAGAAATTGGTATAGTATAATATAGTATAGTATGATGTAGTGTAGTGTAGTGTAGTGTAGTGTGGTGTGGTGTGGTGTGGTGTGGTGTGGCGTGGCGTGGCGTGGCGTGGCGTGGCATGGCATGGCATGGCATGGCATGGCATGGCATGGCATAGTATAGTATAGTATAGTATAGTATAGTATAGTATAGTTTAGTATAGTATAGTATAGTATAGTATAGTATAGTATAGTATAGTATAGTATAGTATAGTATAGTACAGTACAGCACAGCACAGCACAGCAAAGCACATATAAGAACATATATATATATATATATATATATATATATATATATATATATATATATATATATATATATATATATAAATATATATATATATATATATATATATATATATATATATATATATATATATATATATATATATATATATATATATATATTTAAGTGCGATAGATACCTGACACTATTGATAATATTTATATACTTAACACTGGAGAGACTATTTAAATACTTGAAGAATTAAAATATTTCAGACTAATATTTTATAACAATTGCATTATTTTAGCCATCGAGAAGTGTAATTAAATCTCATTTTCACATGTAGAGAACAAGATAGAAAATTGGAAATTTCAAGGTGAACATATTCTTCATTGACATCCGTTTGATTTGATAGATATGTCGAACTCTTCGCCCTTGCTTTCCACATAATGAATCCGAATATACGTCTAGCGATGCACACCTATTCCTGTTTTTTATTACTCTTTCCAGAGCGTTTTCTGTGGATATGTCCTCGAGCTTCAATTTGACCAAGTTCTAAAGTATCAGCTCTATAAAGGTATTAATGTATATGTCAAACGGGAAAGATAATGTAAGCCGGAAAACAAACCTTTAATGTTAGGGACGTTTTATTCAACATGTGGCGAATATATGTTTCCTCTGGATTGTATAAAGTGCATCTTTTTGACATCTGTTTAAAACAAATACTATAGGAATGAAATCCATTCCGCCCGAAAAAACACTTTACACGTTTAATGGTATGAACCCACGCAATACACATTCAAATGTATTCAACTATAATGAGGAATGCTTTCTGGAACACAGCACAAGGTTTGTAATTATCCAAGAACGCTCGCGCTATCAGGTGTCAGAGAAACATAACGATACCAGTCTGAGTGTGAGACAGCACTTTATCGTGTCTGGATTACAGTCTCCTGGGCAGGTCAGGATTCAGTTTTATAAATTGTTCATAAACTCTACTAAAAAAATTAGATCGACATAGTTGTATTATTACTGCGAAAATTGAGTATTTTATTACACAAAGAGTTCGTAAAATCGCATTGAAATGGAATTCTTAAAATCTTTATTGTCCAAGGTGACGATAATAAAAACTCGCTCCATTATGTCCAATCTCCAATTGAGATGTATTCAATTTTCACCGTAAGCTATGTATTCAAAGTAAAGTCAATGGAACGAGGTATGATTTAATATAATCCAAACCAATACGTGTAGGCCTGTTAAATATACATTATCTCATAATATTAAAGTGCATTCTTTTTTACCTTGATTTATTAATCCTTTTGTGTCACATTTTTATTAAAAGAATTTTTTTTTTTAAAAAAAACCAAGATAAAGTGGCATTTCTGGGTTATCCGGCAAACCATTTTTCATTTTTTTTGTTGAAAGAATTTGCATTATACATCAGTTCACAATGTATAGATGACTTACAACTCCGGTAAACAAGTTTGCTTTTGTAGAAATTACCGCAATAAAGTTCATAAACACATTTTATGTAAAAGACCATGAATGGCATGTAGAATGCATTCGACAAAGTTTTGCGTATTTCTAGTTTGTCTATAAGGTACAGTCAAGCTAGAAGACAAAGTTGACTTTTATATTCAGGTGTTCTTAATAATAAGAAAACGGTCCGATGCAGTCGATTTGTATTCCCAATTATAAAACCATATATTTTAGCTCTCGTTTGTTTCTTTATGATGTTTAACTTAGCTTTAACAATTTTTCAGTCCTATCGCTAACAGGTCTGCAGTGAGGCAGTACTGGGGCATCACACCGAAGACAGGCACATTATCCTGACACCAGGCCAACCAGTTCTAACACTAACCTCTTAATGCTGAGCGTCAAGCGAGGCAGCTGTTTGTACCATTTTTGTAAGTCTTTTGTATAACTCGGTTGGGGATTGAACCTACGACCTCCCGCTTCCGCGACAGACGCTCTAACCACTAAGCCATCGGAGCGGTTTAGTCTCTCGTAATACCCCATAACACTCAAGAGTACCACACTACCTAGGATAGAATAACAAACATTGCAAGACTGAATTGAATTCGATGCTTCCCATATAAGGAAACCATGGAAACAGTCGTAGTAAACTGAAGGGTTCTAAAAGTTAATAATACCACAAATACTTTTTTATTTTATCAGCTAACACCTACATTCACCAGACTCTAATTTCACACTTGCACCTTTTTTTTCTTCCTTTTCGTATGATTTGTCAGTCAACAATTCTAAGCCGTAGATCGGTATTTCAGGCTTACTGCGAAATAGCACCCAAATACCTTATACACGGATGTATTAATTGTCCACGATGATACCTATAAGAACAAATAACTCTACTACAAGAAGATACTCGATATAAACATATCACAGTAGTGTGAAGAGGGGGGGGGGGGGGTCTGGTGTGGTGTGGTGTTGGTGGTGATTATTTGATCGTACCTTCTTACTAGGTGTCCACATTATTTAGTTCTCGTTATTTAGAGGATGATTGCCTTCGGTGTTATTGCCCGGATCGATTAATATTAATAGAAAGTGTCGAATAAATAGAGATCTGAGCAGATAAACAGAACATAATGACTCGTGCTCCCGTACATAAAATAAAAACAATTTAATAAATTTAAAAAACAACTGTAAGTACACATTAGAGTGAGAAGATATACTTCTTTTGAAATAAAACATTCACAGACATTCAAACAAAACTGTAATTTATATACATATCCGATCTGTTTAAAAGATAGAATCAGTTAGTCATAGAAACGGATGAACAACTTCATTTTTATAACATGTTCTCTCCGGTTCTCTCCAACTTCACTGCGTTGTTCTTCTCTGTCCTTTCCGCTTTTCTCTTTTTCCTTCTCCCAAACTCTGTTTAATCTCGTCTTCTTTCTTCAATCCCACTTTGTGTGGATAGGTAGGCTTTGATACGTCTACAGTAGAAATTCAATAGATTTTTTTTGGGTAGGCTATTCCCCTTGTGCCTTAAACGATGATATTCACATACCATATTCATATCGCAAAATCTAGACGCACTTTTGACAAAAGTTATGCATCTAACTGGACGACATAATCAATTAATTTCCAAAGAATAGTCGTAGATGTGACCGTCATGTCTATTAAACTGGAAGATATGGACGGAGGTTGTTAAACTGAGCTGTACTTGTTCGAGTTACGGGACTTGACCAGGAACGAAGATAAATTTACACTATCGAAATCATTATCGATCAGATAGCACGTACAGTGAAATCGATTCCACTCAAGAAAATGAACGTTTGCTGTTGCGATGTTTAGACAAGCCAGCGACTATGAAACGAAGTAGAAATTCCCAACATGTCCTTAAAACACAGCTGAAATTGCATTTCCTTCTCTGGGTAATGGATTCAAAACTACAAAAACAACCGCTGTAGATGTGGTATTAAGACTGTGTTCCTCAAAATCAGATCTTTTTCTGCCAAATCTTTGTAGTGAAAATAGATCAAGAAGCTCATTTGGCTATGACGTTGATAGAAAGCACTCAAGTCACGAATCTGGCTGGGGATCACAATACTTTCCTACTCGAAATTCATTCAAGATCAGTTAACCCAAAATGACCTTCCCATTTACGAATCCAAAACACCGTCGCCACCAACTCCTCAGCGGAACAGTTATACCATGACAATTCCTACAGGATATTATTTCAATGCTCAAAATCTCGTGAAAACCATTAAAGCCATTTTCAGTTATCAGTTAGACAAAACAATGAAGACTTAAACAAATTATAATGGAATATTCCACGCCAGTAATTACATTGCAGGTGTTCACCGAATTTGTTTGCTAGACTTAAACAAATTATAACGGAATATTCCACGCCAGTAATTGCATTGCAGGGGTTCACCGAATTTGTTTGCTTCTCTGAGTTGAAGTACGAATAAATATAGCACCGCATTCCATTTAAATTACATTCATAGCAACATGTATTTTAGCACCCCTACTGACTTAATTGAAAGGCTGAATTCTGATGATTGTCTACTCTCCTGTCATCGAGTACAGACTTCGGAAACAACTGGCAGCTATTCTTGTATAAAATATTTATTATACAAAGAATACGTTACTCTGACACTAAATTTTTAAAAACGAATCTCCAGGTAATTGAAACAAATATATTCTGAGTTGTGAGTTGCTTGTTCGTCATCAGGCCATGCTTGGGAGATATGTTATAGTACGTTTTTTTTTGTACAGTTGTACTATTTTAAAGCACAGAGACTCGAAAATTGAATGATTAATGATGAAGTTTCGACTCACGGATAATACTTAATTCAACATGCTGATCAATAAAGCCATAAAGATCCCTCGAATGCCGTGATTCAGATAGGAAGAGACCTGCAGCGCCAAAGCACTCCTATAAATTCGCTACTCGCTTCTGGTCAATGTATTATTTCCCCAGCATAAAACAGCAAGGACAAGGCAGAAAGAAAAGTAGACAATCCTTCAACTTCATAACCACGTCCATTAAAAAAAATATAAATGTTTCAGAGACTTTTACGTTTTCGAATACTAGAAAATTTGAGGCGCCGATATTCTTGCAGATGTTCCAATATATTTTCCATGCAACCGGCGATGATGAGGACGCATGATTCCGAATGGGTAAACTGTTGACGCAGCTTGAAGATTGCAAAGTTACAAAGATTGAAACCCGAGATGGCCAGACGTTATGTACGAAACGTTTAGATCATTACCTTATTCAGAATAATTAACTGAGATCTTAACTGAGTCTGCTTCAAGCTAGGTGGTATTTAGACACCAACTGAAGCAAAGGTATTTCTTACAACAGTTTTGACGGATATAACCAAAATTACAGGCATTTACATCTCTTTATATATATATATATATTCGTAAAATCATACGTATACTTGTATTTGTTGATCAGGTGATAAGACGTTATTCGCGTTAGTTTTCAATCCCTTTCGTTAAAATCATCCTTTGAGTGTTTTTCGTTGAGTTGATACTTCCATGTTAAAGAACTTTATAATTTTCCTTATATTTTGTGTATAATGGTGTCAGCTTTGTTTATATTGAAATTGCGTTCATAAATAAACATCTTATTAACGCAGTTGCTTTCGGTGTCTTCACTTATCCAGTACTAACACGGCTTTTTCTTGTGACAAATGACGCCAATAAGAAATGCGAAAGTGAAAAATGAAAATAAAATGTAGATAAATTAAATTAAAAAAGTCGTTAATAGACTATACCATCTTTATAACATTAAAGCTCTGTTAATAAGACTAGCGATTTCACTATTCTCGTTTCTTTATGCAACAGAGAAAGTGGCACAACGGTAAATGACCTTCGAATCAGCCTATTGTATTTTCGTCACAAAGAGTACAGATTGTTTTTTTTTAAGGAACAGAGAAACATAGCGCAGATAATAAATGAACCCGTCTAAAATGTGGTACAGAATATTACAACAAGACTTTGGCAACTGCCATGCTCACGGAATATCAGCAACAGACATTTAAAGGTAATGAAATCAATGTGTCGTGTGCATCTTGGTTATGGGCTTGAAATTCGTCTAGTTAGTAATAAGTTTAACTTTCTTCTAACGAGAACTAACATTTTAAATATCGTTATCTGATCGATAATCCGTGTTAAAATTGAAACATTTAAGATTACGAGATTATATGTACATGCTCATTATTATTTGAATGATTTATTAGTGAATCTTCTGTTCGGGATATAAAACCTGAAACACGCAGATTTTTAATTTGTATGGTTTGCTTTGGAGATATTATTTTCCGATTAAATGACTGTCGATGTGTACTTATTTGCGATATCTCTACAAATTAGATAAAAGACGTTAGCATTTTAATATCAGGCCACATATAATCGTTTATATATAAGCGACCGCTGCTGTTCGTTGCTTGATTGATAATAAAGGGATCGTAACCTTCATAGTGAGTTCACAGAGCACCCATGCTCAATAAATATGAGAGGGTTCACCTTGTTGCTCAATAGATAGTCTACATGTTCATCATCAGAAACGTTCATATCGATAATAGATCTATTTGTTGCACCATCATCAAGACTTGTTTCTTATATTAAACATAGGTAAGTAATGAACAAGATAATGCATTTTCTTATTCCGACGCTTAATCAAAGAAGTAGTAAAAACACTATACAGAAGACGTTGGTGAAAATCGAGAATATGTATTATTAACATCTACGGCTAACATATTTGAAACAAACCTGTCGTAGCTTTTTCTGTTGTTGCTGTTTTAACAACATATCTCACAAGCATTAGAGCACTTTAGCTTTGATAGGAAATTATATTCCGATATCTCAGCCTGAATAACAGAAATGGACCACTATGCTAAAGTATGACTTGATTAACTACAAAGACGAGACGAGTACGTACGTAAAGTTAGAGATTGCACAGTTTTTGGTGTACAATATACCCTAGATAGTTATATTACATACATAAATGGAATAGATTATCGTAATAACGCAGTTTCACGCATTAAATAATTTAAAACATTCTCATTTTTCAATTCATTTAAACACACAGATTCGTCGTTTACAACTTAATAAATACGCTATTTTGCAACACAGACTCAATATGCATATCACTAAATATAACGGTGTATATTTTACGGGCATGTGCAATTCTGAGACAAGCAAGCAGAGAGACAAACAGATAGATGGATGGGTGGGTGGGCGAGCAGGCAGACAGACAGACAGACAGACAGACAGACAGATAGATAGATAGATAGATAGATAGATAGATAGATAGATAGATAGATAGATATGCAGTCATATCACTACAATATATGCAGTGAGGCAGTTTCTAGCGATGACTAAGACTGGGGCATGATGTCCAACCCAGTCACATTATCCTGACACCAGGCCGACCAGTCCTAAGACTGACCTCTTGACGCTGAGCGCCTAGCGAAGCACTTATTAGTACCAATTTTGTAAGTCTTTGGTATGACTCGGCCGGGGTTCGAACATATGACCTCCCGCTTCCGTAGCGGACGCTGTAACCACTAGGCCACTGGAGCGAAAGAGGGAGTGAGAAAGATGGACATGACAACATAGATAGACAATGAAAAACAGAAAAACTACAGACTTTAATCTGTTTTCAGGATTCTAATATAAAACGACATGTTAGTTAACATATTCGTTACTTAATCTTCTAAGCGCCTTCGCAATAATGTTGCTTTGCACGTGGATGTGATAGGGGAGAAATGAATGGAGAATGGTCAGAAATCAACAGCACACAGGTTTTGACCAGTCTGCTCAACTATAGACACCAGTTTCGACCAGTGTGCATTACTATTGCACCACGTTATTTGCCAGTGTCTATTACTATATCACCCGTTTTGACCAGTGTCCATTACTATAGCACCCGTTTTTGACCAGTGTGCATTACTATAGCACCCGTTTTTTACCAGTGTGCATTATTATGGCACCCGTTTTTCATCAGTGTGCATTACTATGGCACCCGTGTTTTACCAGTGTGCATTACTATGGCACCCGTGTTTTACCAGTGTGCATTACTATGGCACCCGTTTTCGACCAGTGTGCATTACTATGGCACCCGTATTTTACCAGTCTGCATTACTATAGCAGACGTTTTTTACCAGTGTGCATTAATATGGCACCCGTTTTTGACCAGTGTGCATTATTATGACACCCGTTTTTGACCAGTGTGCATTTACTAACACCCATTTTTGACCAGTGTGCATTACTATGACACCCGTTTTTGACCACTGTGATTAACTATACCACACCGGTTTTGATCAGTGCGTGTTACTTAGCACAACAGTTTCGACCATTGTGCATTACTGTAGCATTACTTTTTCTACCAGTGTGATTAACTATAGCACGCCGGTTTTTACCAGTGTGCATTTACTATATCATAATGGGTTTGGCCATAGCATAATGGCTTCAACCAATGCCCATTTCTAGTGCACAACGGTTTCGACCAGTGTGATTAACTATTGCAGAACTAATTTCCAATAGAAAATTTTCTGTTTTAAAGTAGAAGAAAGAAACCAAAACGATATACGCCTAAATATGGAAAACAGGCTTAACATAAGTAAGGCAGATATATTTCTTCAATTAAAACAATAGTTCCAAACGTGATATAGCCACTGTGGTTTTTCAGGTTTGTCCGATATATATATATATATATATATATTACGCACACTATATTTGAAGGTTTTGAAATGATACTTCGATTAAATCCACAATTAAATAAAGTTATGTAAACGATTCATTTGCATTTATATTATTTTCATTGTACTTATCTCTTTAGCTTCTGATTATAATGAAATTCATAGGTAACTTGAAATTAATTACTTGATAAAAGACATTAATATTTGTTGAATGTAGGCATTTTAGTAGATTGTTCAAATGCGTTTCTCTATATAATCTGAAGACTGCATTACAGTACTCAACTGTCATCATCAGTCTCTTGACCTAGTGTGGTCGTTGAGGCATCGTGCTGCTGAACATCTTACCAGTTCCCTCCACTTGTTGCGATCATGTGCCAATGCCTGTGTCTCCGCAAAACTTTTCCTGGTACATTATGTGATGTTGTCACTCCACATTTTTCTCTATCTCTAATTCTACCACCTTGAACACTACCCTGCAGTACTGATGTGGATAGACTATTGGCTCTTGTGACATGGCCATACCGTTTCAGATTTCTGTTTTTGACAGTGCTGGGTAGGTCTTCATAATGGCCTACTTTGTGCCAGATGGAGTTACGCACTTCCTCATTTGTGATGTGGTCCATGTAAGAGATGCTATGGTTGGTTCGGTAGCATCTCATTTCAAGTGCCTGAATTCTTCTTGTTATTCTGCTGTCAGGGTCCATGACGCACATGAATACAGAAAGATTAAGATGACTAGTGCTCTCAATGGTCTGATTTTAATTTTCAAGACTGATATTCTTGTCTCTTCAGATGGGTCTTAGCTTAGACATAGCTGCCGTTATTTGTGCTGCTCGTGACAAAATTTCTGCTCCTAATTCCTCTTCAGTGATTATGGAACCAAGATATTTCAATTGGTCCACTGTTTCCAGTCCCTGTCCTCTGACTTTAATCTTAGTTCAGATTTGTTTGACACTATTTGTCATCAGCTTTGTCTTCTCGGCACTTATCTCCATGTCACATGCGGAAGCTGTTTCATCCAGGTTCTTCACTAAGGTGGCAAGCTAATCTTCAATGCCTGCCAGTCCATCTGCAAAGCGGAGGTTGGTGATGTTACACTCTCCAATACTGACTGTACCACAGTGGTTTTCCAGGGCTTCGCTCGTGATGCGCTCTAATTTGATGTTGAAAAGCATGGGTAACAGGAGACAGCCTTGCCGTACTTCAACTGTTGTCTTGAACCAGTCCCCCACAGAACCTTGAGCATTTACTGCACTGGTAGCCGTTACGGCACTGGTAGCCGTGGCGTAAAGCTGCTTGATGGTGATGGTCAACTTTTGACCCATGTTGTACCTATTTTAAATCTATGAACACATGATAGATGTCTTGTTGATGTTGTGAGTACTTTTCACACATAACCCTAAGATTGAACATTTGTTATGTTGTGCTTCTTTCACTCCGGAACCCTGCCTGTTCTTCAGAGACCATTTCTTCTGCTTGTGGATTAAGTCTGTTGAAGATGATCTTCAGAATCACCTTACTAACATGGCTGATCAAACTAATTGTTCTGTACTGTTAGCAAAGCTGAAGATTGTCTTTTGTGGGGAGTATTATAATCAGTGACTGGGTCCACTGTGCTGGACATTCGCCTGTCTGCCAAATCTTGTTGCAGATTTTTGTTCGTAGCTCTATCACTGTTTCTCCACCATTCTTGATAAGTTCAGCTGGGATGTTGTCTACTCCATCTGCCTTCTCATTCTTCAGTGCTCTTATTGTTAACTCCACCTGTATCTATGTCATGAGTTATATCGAGGCATGTAGTATTTGTTTTCACTTGTAGATCTGTATTTTAAGTAATAACTAAATTTCAGATCGATTGCAGCGTAAAGTATTTTTCTGGATTGTAATGTTTGTAGTAATGACATGTTGTAAAATATTTTAAACGGTGACTCAGGAGTTCATCTGTAAATTATTTCAAGGAACTATTAAATGAAATTATAAACGTCCGGACCGCGACTGAATCTTAATATTAACGGACATACCGACGTATAACATTTAACTGAGACCTGCCAGTGATGTTGTTTGGATTTACGCAAGTAATGATTCAGATCATTTTCGTACTAAATAAGAACAATAATTATATCAATGTATCCAGTTATCTGATGAGAAATTGTTTTCCCATTCTTCATTGCCGATAAAATTCCACATATTAGCAGTAATGTTTGTTTTGTCCTAAAATCGATGATATTGCTTTGTTTAAACATTTCTTAAAATACATACATAAAGTAGTTAAGACAATCCGATAGTAAACAATTTGTATATCTAATTATTTCCTCTCAGTTATAGTTGTAGCGTACATTAAAGGGGCGTCGTCAACAGTCTTATCTTCTCTACAGCCCATCGTGTGCAATGCTTATTGCGAACTTGTATGCATGTTTCGAGATCCTGAAATCATCATCATTCTCTCTCTCTCTCTCTCTCTCTCTCTCTCTCTCTCTCTCTCTCTCTCTCTCTCTCTCTCTCATATTTGATAGAATCAGTTCTTTCCGACGAGGTAAATCTTTCAGTATGTTCACAGTGGATACTTTCCACTTCCAAATGGTAAATAAAGATATTCGTATAACAAATTTGTGAAGTGCCTGCTGTTGAGTTTGTGGAAGGATTTGCATCATTTCATTGAAGCTGATATCAAATTTTGTTTTCAATTAATAATGAATGTTTGGATATTTCAGTGTCTACTGAAATTCAATGGATCAAATGTGTTTGGAGTTGCCAAAAATGTAAATTTTTGGGAGGTTACAATAAATGGTATAATTATAGGTGAAGCTAAATCTGATGAAATGAACACTTTGGGAAAAGTATTTGCAAATGATAGACCGCCTGCTAATGATTAAACGTTAATCCACGTGAAAACACATGTGATCGATACTGATTACAACAAAATCGTTTCTACAGATAGACGAATATTGTTTCCACTGCTTTGACTTGCTTTCTTGGGCGTTATAACCATATTATTTATTTATCTGAATGATTGGTTCTGTGTGTGTGTGTGTTCGTGCGTGCGTGCGAGTGAGAGACCCTGAACTGAAGTATCATCAGTGACTTCACACATTTCTACTGGTCTTATCGTGACGTAATTTGCTTTTCGAAAGATTAATGTTTAATATACATCACATTATAAAGGGATCTCCAACGGGGACGGACTTAAAGTCTGAATTTGTGAACCTCGTTCGTAATATCTTGCTGTTACGAACCCTGGTGAAATTTAGTGAGTTTCTTTCTTTTTTTTTTTTTTCCTTTTTTTTTAAATCAAATAAGTACCCATTTGAGATTGTGTTTATCCCATAGAAATTTTCCGATATAAATTTCTGTTCAGGTCAGCAAAAGAGCTACATTCATTGATTTAAGTGTCTTGTTTGAACCCCAGGTAACTTACTAATGCTAAATAGAAACACTGAATGGGGGTGGAGTTTAGCTCACATCCATAAAAACCATGGAATTTGTAGTTTTGCCAGCCATGTATATCTGTAAAGAAACGTTGTATTCAGTATTGTAACAACGCAAGGGTTCTCACTACCAAACTAATCAAGCAACACCTGTGCTAGTCCAGTCTGGGTCAGTATTTTCCAGGGACCTCAGGACACCAACCAAATACAGGGGTATATTAAACGCATAAATGCCACAAATAAATATCCTCAAATCATCTAAGAAAGACACCTTCACTAATATTAGGGGTTAGTGGTAATGTTCTGCTAACCTATGCTATTGCCATCTTCGCCAATTGTACCAGCCAATCAGATGAAGCCTTATACCGTGAATATTGGGAAACTGAGCAACATGGCTGAAAAGCATCAATGAACAATTTAATTTACTTTCAGATTTCTGAAAGCTGCATTTATTTTGGCAAATTCAAAGGTCCACAGAACATAACCTCTACTCGGAGATCTGATTTTATTCGGTCTTACACTTTCACAATACCATAATATCATATTTGGTAGGGGTGTCTTTGCTTGTTCATCTTCCTGTTCTTAAGTATTGCTGTTCGTCCGTCAATTCGACAAGGACCTTGTCTAGTCACCCGAGGGTTGGAGGAGCTGGCTCTTTTCTGTGCGTGTGCAGGTGGCTGTTGAGGCCAAAACTTGCACGGAATGTATGTTTGCATAAGGGACAAGGGATGAGTAGGACATCTCCATGAGGGTTAATGGCAAGTGTGATTTTCTGACTTGCCTCTTCGGCTCTGCAGCTACTGTCCAGCTAGATTCGCACAACTTGGAGCCTTTGTGCACAGAGGAACACCAAGTGACTCGATTGCTTGCTGTTTGCTCCCAGGTATCATGGTTTCCTTTGAACTCTTTCAACGCAGCTTTCAAAGCGTTTCTTCAGACCTCTGTGGGATCGCTGTTCTTGCTGTAGCTCGCCGTAGAATAGTCTGTTAGACAGCCGGTAGTCTGCCATGCGTGCAACATTTCACGCCCATGAAGCTGGCAATGCTTCAAGATGGTATGGTTGCTGGGAAGACCTGCTAGGGCGAATACCTCATTGGAACCGGTGCTCATCATACCATTAAGGCTAATTTGTGTTATACATGACAGTATGTTAATTCATTACCGTATCGTTGTGTTAGGGCCAAATGCAGGACGGGTAGTGCGGGGGGATTGGGGGGGGGGTGGCAGTATTATAAAGTGATAAAATGCAGTCGTTTTGGCTTTGAGTCTTTGATTATAAACAAAAAAATCGGCCGACCTTTGGCGAAGCTGAGATAAAAAGGTAAAGACTTAATAAAATTGATTTCGCCAAAAGCATGTGCGTATGTCTTCTGAATTTTTTTTTTCATGGACTTTTTTAATTGCTATTACGATGGTCAAGATTTTTCCAGTTAAAGATTAATGAATAATAGCTGAGCAGTCCGGTACTCACGCTAAACTAGCGTAATGAAATACTGGATAATGGATAACAAACTAAGTGGCATATATGAACAACATCAAAGGTTTAAACAGAAACTGCAGATAAATAAAGATACACTTGCCATGTTAATTGAAATAAACACTTGATCCACTGAATACGAAAGATATCGTTAGAGCAATTATACAATGACTGATCTCATGACCTGGAGAAAAATATTGATTTGCATGAAAGTTTTCGACGTTTAAATAAACACACGTCAGTTTAACTTTACTTTGGAGGGTGGTTTTTGCTTGTTCTGTGTTTGTTTTCGTCATATTGGAATTGTAGCAATTACAAAGACGTATGGAAAGCAAGAGGCAATTTGGGGCTAGGGGAGTTTGAGTCAGGACTTCCTATTTTCATATATATATATATGTGTGTGTGTGTGTGTGTGTGTGTGTGTGCGTGCGTGCGTGCGGTTGTTGTTGTTGTTGTTGGTTCAACCAGTTTTTCCTAACAATCTATATAACCGAGATCTACCTACACATTACACTGTGTGCCGCTTGATCTGATCTATATACGAATAAATACGGTAGATGCTTTCAAGCGGCTGAAATCTCCAAGAGCTAGTCATACAAATGGAGTTTTCAAGGGACATAAATATAACTGTCAAACATTTGTTAGCCTCTGCTAGTGACAAAACATACATTTGCGACAAGAAAGCAATTGATTTCCGATAATGTACCTTGTTTTTCATTCTGTTATCTGAAACATCGTAAAATGATATTCCGTATTGTGCGTATTGATGCGTGTGTGTGTGTGTGTGTGTGTGTGTGTGTGTGTGTGTGTGTGTGTGTGTGTGTGTGTGCTTGCATGCGCGTGTGAGTGTGTGTGTGTGTGTGTATCCTCCTGTAACATATTTTATCGTTTGTTGCCTTACAATATTATATATTTGTTAAAAATATTGGCTATTAGGCATTAAATGGTGTTGGTTAATTTTGTCATTGTCCGAAACGCTGTATTATCGCGGTACTTAATGTTCTTAAAGTACATATTAAAACTGTTTTGCTATTCCTGCTTTCTTATAATGTATAAAGTTTCAATGACATTGAACATGGGGAAAACTCAATGACTTGGGGAACAGCTCTGTTATCATGGTATTTGGCTCACTTACGTATGGTAGCACGTAGGTATTATAATAAACATAAATTACAACTAACCTATAAGGAGATATTTGCCTCACTTACGTATGGTAGCACGTAGGTATTATAATAAACATAAATTACAACTAACCTATAAGGAGATATTTGCCTTACTTACGTATGGTAGCACGGAGGTATTATAATAAACATAAATTACAAGTAACCTATAAGGAGATATTTGCCTTACTTACGTATGGTAGCACGTAGGTATTATAATAAACATAAATTACAAGTAACCTATAAGGAGATATAACTACGCGAATACTGACACACTTTTTCCACAAAAAACGAGAGGATTCAACGATGAAATCGAACAGACAATCTAACTCAAGTGCAAATCCTTGAATAACAAAATAACAATTTAAAAGCAATTATTATTTAACTTTTATATGAATTTTAAATACAATGTTGACAAAGAAATGTAAATATATTACAATACTTTTAAATATTATTACTAAACTATTACTGATTTCAAGAAAAATTAACATTTATTATATTCTTATTTACATTTGAGAAGTACGATCATAAGCAACATTTTTCAGATTCTGGTCTATTTTGGCTAACATAGAATGAAATTGCAACCGTAGCTTTGTAAGACATGTATGTCACCATTAGATTGTGACCTTTATTCATCAAACATCAGAAGATACAATAAGTATATTTCATAATCAAAGCTAATGCAGGTATAGCAAGTTCGACTTGACTTTTTATATCATGATCAACGTAAATGCATGCACTTTACAAAAAAAGTGACATCCATTCTTTTTCATTGTACACTTATAAAATTGGTGACAGTTTAGAGAAAACTATACTGTAAAATATTTGCGTCCTTATTGGCAACACCTTGACATCTTTAAACAATCGCCAAACGGCGCATGTCCATAATTAATATAAATACATGTATCCCGTTTGCCGCGATAATACCGCAATGGAGTATACATGCATGTGTCATGAAGCGAACAAACAGACAAAATAGTAAGCAATTTACAGGAATAGTTTATGCAGTCCTTCTTAGATTGACCGGAAGTTTAGTAAAGCTAAGTGTGTGGAGCACATTCACCTCGGTGTCCCTGGTTCGCGATTAGACTTTAAACAGTTTGAGATTTTTTATATTTGCAGATCAAGCCTCAAACGTTATCTACGTAAAATATACGACTGATCCATTCCAAGATATACACGTTATGACTATCATCTATCACAGGCAGTTGAAGAGTCAGATAACGGCCATGTTACACTGGGTTTAAAGATGTCTAACATTGATGCTCTGGGTGGTTAGGGCAGTAAGACCGATATTGTAAATAATTAGGAAATAGCAAGAACACATTGTTTATATCAGCTTTAAAATTGGTTTCGGCGTGGAATGCAGCTTTATAATGTTTGCACTAGATCATGTAACGGAGTCTGCAGTTTTAACAGTCCCCACAACGACACTAATACGCAGTCCCATAGCAATAGTAAACGTGTGTTATTCTCCGATAATATTGATGAGAAAACATAAATAATGTCGTCGTCTTCCTCAAATTCACATGTTCCGCAATTATATTTCCAATCTATGGCGTTATTTTTTAAGGTTTTGTTTACCTAACTATGCAGAAAACGATTATTACATGTAGAAGGAAAATGGCAACACCGTACAAGGTCTTGGGAACTCAGATTTTTAGATTAGTCTGTAATTCAAATGTAGACACAACAAACTTAAAATAAAATAGTTTATCATTATGGTATTTTCACATACCTACACGTAATACTTTTAGACAGGGGCCCCGAATGGCCGAGTGGTCTAAAGCGCTGTCCGTTACGGACTACTGCCATCTCTCCTCTGTCTGCGTGTGTTCGAGTCTAAGGTTCGGCAAATGTAGTTATGTGAGAAATCTTGCCAGTAGCTTGTCTTTGGTCGGTGGTTCTTTCCGGTGTTTGTCCGGTTTCTTCCTCCAACATTAATACTGGCCGCCATGTATAGGCTATATTGTGCTGCAAAATGGCGTTAAACCAAAAAACAAAACATACTTTTAGACGTGTTATGGAAACAATTAACTACTAGTAGATGCTTTCAACTGTGCCTCTCATGGAACTTTAGAAATTATCGAGACGACGGACCCTGCATATCATATGCAAGTAAATGTCATAAAATGCATTTTTATTTGCTATCTGTCAAGGTTTCATATAATATCTGACAAGGTGCTTTCATTTAATATATGTCAAGGTGATTTCATTTGATATATGTCAAGAGTTAAGAGTGCTCTTAAGACTCACCTGTTTCGACTGCAGGGACAAACTTAGCGACCTAATCATGTTTTTGTATCTTATATGTTTTCAGCATGTTTTATGTTTTCCAATTTCATTGTTTTTGTCATTTGTTGTTCTGTAGTGTAGTCATATCATTATTGATGGTGTAAAGCGCTTAGAGCTTCGTAAAATTAGGCGCTATACAAAGTGCTCATTATTATTATTGTTAATGTGCCTTCATGTTATATCTGCCAAAGTACCTTCATATAATATATGTCAAGGTTTTCATTTCATATCTATCAATGTGGTTTCATTACATATCTGTCAAGGTGTTTGGCAAACATGTTTAACTATCGCAAAATATACTTTATTGTTATGGGTTACAATTTGAGTTCCGAAAGAGTAATTTGCTAATTGTAATTTATTATGATACTCCAAAACTCCAATCATTCTGGTTAAAAATAGAGAAAATATATGGATGGATGGATGGATGGATGGATGGATGGATGGATGGATGGATGGATGGATCGATAGATAGATAGATAGATAGATAGATAGATAGACAGATAGATAGATAGATAGATTAATAGATAGATAGATAGATAGATAGATAGATAGATAGATAGATAGATAGATAGATAGATAGATAGATAGATAGATAGATATTGATTGTTTTAATTCACGTCAAATGCAGACCTCCATGAGGAATGGATAACTCTCAATCAATTGATACACCCAACGGCGTTCAACGAAGTTACTTCAGCCTTGATAATTAGCTCAAATGGCTTAAAGGAAGTTGATTGTACACCTTCGGTTAAATTGCACTTAAGCGAGTTTTTAATCAAGTATAAAACACATTCCGTTTCAATAAACAAGACGCCCAATCGGAATGATATTACGTTTAGACGTCCAGCAATGCTTTGATTCGGAAGAAAAAGGTTATCTTTTTCGCTAGTACTTTTATTTCACCCCAATAATAATTCTTGTCTTATTTACCAGTGCAGAAAAGTTTTAGCACCTATTTTTTGCAAGGGTTTGGCAATATTAAAACCAGACCTGGCTTGGCATACAAAAATTCAGATATATGTGCAGCTGTATGATAAGCAATATCAAATATATATATAGTCTCCATTCTCTAAAATGACATGCCAAAAAATGTCATTCTAATTATCGGAATAATAACAATTATACAGATAATGAATTCAATGGCATTTTATTCCCAAGTCACACCGCCGCTCTCGTCATCCCCTATCCGCCAGCTCAAAATATGTTCAAAATACCATTTCTACAATAAATGCCTTCATTTTCACATTTGTTGTGACCGACATACATAATCATATCCATTTTTATTTTCACAGGTCCTTCAAACATCCATTTTTTATAGTGTGTTGTGTTTTTGGACTTTGTCCATAATTACAGATTGTTTGGGTCATTTGGTAAAGAACGTAAAAGATGGCTAATCTTTTTTCGAAGCATTGAAAAGTATTTTTTAAGATAAATATTACTTGCAAGCAAACATTTTCACTTGGATATGAGTTTGGGACATTAGTTTACAACTTAGAATGTTCTGGAAATGAACCGTTATCCCTCATCTTTGTCCTTATATTGTGTCATAAGTTATTACATTAAAGTTATTTCAGAATTATTTATTCCTATTTTATTATATGAAGTGTAATCAGTCTTTAATTTAGTCTTCAATGTCAATTTGAGAAGATTTATTTATTTGAATTATTCTTTGTAATTACAAAGTGCTCATTAAAACTTTAGGACTAAATCACTATGGTTGGATCATTGTTCACTTCTTGAGGGACATTTTGGATTATATCATTGTGACACATCCATCACGACTGCTAGCAGATCAACACTATTCAAGACTAAAGCAACATCAGCACATTGAATATCGGAATTCATTCGGAACACCATTGTAATCCGTCAGAATACTGTATACGTTATGACTTGATGTGATTATGTTCACAATATGTAGGTTCATGTTTGGTTCCCACTTAGTATTTTAGGAAAATTGATTATATTTTTAATTTATTTCTTTTCTGATGGTTTCTGATGGTTGAGCTCAGACTCTATTAAACGAACACTTTTATTAGAAAGCCATGTGGACAATTACTGGCGTTCTAACAAGTATTAACAACATGTGATTGAGTTTCTTTTTGTTTTGTTTTTGTTTCATTTGATTTATTTTTATAATAAAAATGCGTTTCGTAAGAGATATGCAAACTACATTTCCATAAGTAAAAAATATTTTTTGTTGCTGAGTATTATAGTGTTGTTGCGATTCCCCAGTTTCGTGCAAACAAAATGGGCAGTGCGAGAGGGAAGAACGGAACATGGAACTGGAAAATAAAATGACATTTTGTACTTGCGCCAGCTATCATATTCTGTTACTTTGACCGGATACCTCAATAGTTATATACATTTATAAAGAGTTATATATGTCCGTAAATCGTTTTAAATGTCTAACGAGTTACGATGTATAATTTTTTCACATTTCTACAACTTTCAAAAGTCTTTATTCATCAATCTTGCTTGTGCTGATATTTCGCGTTCAACAGAAAAAAACAACTTCCATAATCTTTACTACTCTCCACTTTATTTGTTCAACGTACATATACCTCTGAACAACAGTATTAACATTACGTCATAAGGCATACGCTATGGTCTTGGAAGGTAATAAATAAAAAAAAGAAATTGTGTGAATCTAATTATGTTATTCGTACAGCACTGGACGCTCAGTAATACTGTAATATTGTATAAATTAGTAATGCAGTTAGATTCATAATGTGATCACTGGATTTTGACGGATAATTAGAAGGCAAACGTCAACAAGTTTGACAATGAAAATTTCAGGACGTTCTATAATGGGCCGTAAACTATTGTAAAAATATTGCTAAAGTTAGAGTTCTCTCCCATGCTCGTGTACTAAAATATATTTAAAGTTTGCCTCCCATCCTTCAGTACAAAATATGTTGAAATGTATCTCCGATCCTGCAGTTGAACATTATCTCTGATTCCACAAAACATCTCCTATCCACCAGTACAAAAATATTTAGAAATTTCTCTTCCATACTCCAGTACAAAGCTGTGTAGAAACGTCTCTCCCATACTCCAGTACGAAATATGTTGAAATCTATTTCCCATCAGCTGCTAAACATGGGCTTTGAATAGAATCGAATTTCAGACAATTCTCTGCATGACATAGATAAACAAATATTAGGTTGTTTCGTGTAAGCCATAAGACAATTAGCGATAATTGAGATCAGCAAGACATATCGAACAGATATATAAGTGATAAGAAAGATATCTCGGGGGAAAAACATAAAAGTGATAAGAAATATATATATATATATATATATATATATATATATATATATATATATATATATATATATATATATATATATATATATATATATATATATATATATATATATTTATTTATTTATTTATTTATTTATAATAGTGATACGAAATATGTATTGGACCGACAAACCTAATAGTATTTTTTTTATAAATATCTGACTGATATAATAGTGGTAAGAAAGATATATTGGATCGACATAATTGTAACATGAAAGATCCGAATGGTCAATGAAAATTGAGATAGGAAGTGATATAATTTGATTAACACAAAGAAACAAGTGCTTTCAAACACGCACAATCACAATTATATCTCATATTTGATAGTCTAATTTGTCTTGGGGTTGCTGCCTGTTGCGCATTAATACACATGGTGAAACTTTTACCTCATTTATTTGCGTATATGTAATGAACACTGCCGCGGAACAGCGTGACACCGTGTTTACACGTTATAAGTCTCGTCTGTGTGTAACCTTCATAGACCCAGATCAGCCGTCATATGACGCGCTGGCAGATCTGTGTCTATGCATTTTTTTAGGAGTCTGTATTCTTGTAGCGTGACCAGAAGAGACTAATGACAAATCGATATAAATGCAGTATAAAGAAAGCTTCATTATCCAAAAATCCCGTACATGTCTACCATTAGACATTAACGCATATCATACCAAGTCAGTAAAACGTAACTAATTCATAGAGTAAAATGTGTTGTAGCGGTAAATAGGTCTTTTGATAATGTAATTACGAGTAATAAAATGCACACAGTCGTTACAGTTCTGGAAGGTTCAAATAAACGGAAATTTGTCAAAATTGATATATTGTAGTCAACACATATGATGCCTGAAACGAAATCGTTATTGGTATCGCGTGCATCGTTTGGACCGACAAGTGTCTTTATACCAAGTTAACGATCTTAATTTTGTAGAACATTAAACCATGACAAAATAAAATAAGATAAGGAACGAAGATAATTAGATAAATCGTTACAGTTATGTTATTTTAATATGATTGGGTTTCCCTTCTCTGTCGAATTTAAAGTAATCCGCTGTCACAGGTCCTTCCTAGCAAGAGGGGTAGTTATTGGATTTAGCAACGTTATCTAGGGAATGACCTCCCTCGATTTTATGACCCAGTGACAGTGAAAATATGAACGATCAACAGAGAACTGGGCAAGAATTTTGGAAAGAAATAATGCAAAACGAGACAAGACAAATAACAAATTTAATCAAAAAAATTTGTAGTAATTTCAATTCAACTTACGTTATAATGACATGATTTAATAGCAGTGTCAAATTTATAGTTATTTTATTATCATAGCGAGTGGTGAAACGAGCGCGAATGTCACGACTGATTGCATCATCTTCCTCTCGACCTTGCCACTTTTATATTTCCTCGAGCCTTCCTACCTCCGACTGCCGCATCCTCCTTGGACATCCTAATCCTTTATGCTGAACTCGCTACTTCTCTCTCTCTCTCTCTCTCTCTCTCTCTCTCTCTCTCTCTCTCTCTCTCTCTCTCTCTCTCAAAAGAACAAAATTATCTCATAGTCTCTATATTTACCATTTTCCAGATGTAAATAACATTCTTTCACTGACGTTACTCAGAACACATTAGCTATCTAGACAATGCGTAAACCTAACATACTACGGTAGAGCCTTTACCTTGCTCTCCATCGAAAATATACCGTATGCTACTACATGTTCGATTACTTTTGCATTAAACTCACATATCATTAACCTACAATTTTATTTAAACATTACAAAAGTAAATATAGTAGGGAATTATTGTCAACCCTCAATAATACGCATCGTCCAAATATCCAAAGGAAATTATTTCATATATATTTCATAATATACACATATGAACAATTTGATCACATGAAATCGATTCTACCAATGAACTAATAACTGTAAAACTGGAAAGATACATTTCTTAACAACTCTAGCATCGACACTTTTTCATGAAGTTTAAGAAGATAAATTGCATACCAATTCTAACATCAACACATTTCCATGAAATTTAAGAAGTTAAAATGCATACCAATTCTAGCATCAACACATTTCCATGAAATTTAAGAAGATAAATTGCATACCATATCTAACATCAAGACATTTCCATGAAATTTAAGAAGATAAATTGCATACCAATTCTAACATCAACACATTTCCATGAAATTTAAGAAGATAAATTGCATACCAATTCTAACATCAACACATTTCCATGAAATTTAAGAAGATAAATTGCATACCAATTCTAACATCAACACATTTCCATGAAATTTAAGATAAATTGTATACCAATCCTAGCATCAACACATTTCCATGAAATTTAAGAAGATAAATTGCATACCAATTCTAGCATCAAGACATTTCCATGAAATTTAAGAAGATAACTTGCATACCAATTCTAGCATCAACACATTTTCATGAAATTTAAGAAGATAAATTGCATACCAATTCTAGCATCAAGACATTTCCATGAAATTTAAGAAGATAAATTGCATACCAATTCTAGCATCAAGACATTTCCATGAAATTTAAGAAGATAAATTGCATACCAAATCTAACATCAACACATTTCCATGAAATTTAAGAAGATAAATTGCATACCAATTCTAGCATCAAGACATTTCCATGAAATTTAAGAAGATAAATTGCATACCAATTCTAGCATCAACACATTTCCATGAAATTTAAGAAGATAAATTGCATACCAATTCTAACATCAACACATTTCCATGAAATTTAAGAAGATAAATTGCATACCAATTCTAGCATCAACACATTTCCATGAAATTTAAGAAGTTAAATTGCATACCAATTCTAGCATCAACACATTTCCATGAAATTTAAGAAGATAAATTGCATACCGATTCTAGCATCAACACATTTCCATGAAATTTAAGAAGATAAATTGCATACCAATTCTAGCTTCAACACATTTCCATGAAATTTAAGAAGTTAAATTGCATACCAATTCTAGCATCAACACATTTCCATGAAATTTAAGAAGATAAATTGCATACCAATTCTAAAATCAACACATTTCCATGAAATTTAAGAAGATAAATTGCATACCAATTCTAGCATCAACACATTTCAATGAAATTTAAGAAGATAAATTGTATACCAATTCTAGCATCAACACATTTCCATGAAATTTAAGAAGTTAAATTGCATACCAATTCTAGCATCAACACATTTCCATGAAATTTAAGAAGATAAATTGCATACCAATTCTAACATCAAGACATTTCCATGAAATTTAAGAAGATAAATTGCATACCAATTCTAGCATCAACACATTTCCATGAAATTTAAGAAGATAAATTGCATAACAATTCTAGCATCAACACATTTCCATGAAAGTTTAGAGGATAAATTGCATACCAATTCTAGCATCAACACATTTCCATGAAATTTAAGAAGGTAAATTGCATACCAATTCTAACATCAACACATTTCCATGAAATTTAAGAAGATAAATTGCATACAAATTCTAACATCAAGACATTTCCATGAAATGTAAGAAGATAAATTCCTTACCAATTCTAGCATCAAGACAATTCCATGAAATTTAAGAAGATAAAATGCATACCAATTCAAACATCAACACATTTCCATGAAATTTAAGAAAAATTGCATACCAATTCTAGCATCAACACATTTCCATGAAATTTAAGACGATAAATTGCATACCAATTCAAACATCAACACATTTCCATGAAATTTAAGAAGATAAATTGCATACCAATTCTAATATCAACACATTTCCATGAAATTTAAGAAGATAAATTGCATACCAATTCTAACATCAACACATTTCCATGAAATTTAAGAAGATAAATTGCATACCAATTCTAGCATCAAGACATTTCCATGAAATTTAAGAAGATAAATTGCATACCAATTCTAGCATCAACACATTTCCATGAAATTTAAGAAGATAAATTGCATACCAATTCTAACATCAACACATTTCCATGAAATTTAAGAAGATAAATTGCATACCAATTCTAGCATCAACACATTTCCATGAAATTTAAGAAGTTAAATTGCATACCAATTCTAGCATCAACACATTTCCATGAAATTTAAGAAGATAAATTGCATACCAATTCTAGCATCAAGACATTTCCATGAAATTTAAGAAGATAAATTGCATACCAATTCTAGCATCAACACATTTCCATGAAATTTAAGAAGATAAATTGCATACCAATTCTAACATCAACACATTTCCATGAAATTTAAGAAGATAAATTGCATACCAATTCTAGCATCAACACATTTCCATGAAATTTAAGAAGTTAAATTGCATACCAATTCTAGCATCAACACATTTCCATGAAATTTAAGAAGATAAATTGCATACCAATTCTAAAATCAACACATTTCCATGAAATTTAAGAAGATAAATTGCATACCAATTCTAGCATCAACACATTTCAATGAAATTTAAGAAGATAAATTGCATACCAATTCTAGCATCAACACATTTCCATGAAATTTAAGAAGTTAAATTGCATACCAATTCTAGCATCAACACATTTCCATGAAATTTAAGAAGATAAATTGCATACCAATTCTAACATCAAGACATTTCCATGAAATTTAAGAAGATAAATTGCATACCAATTCTAGCATCAACACATTTCCATGAAATTTAAGAAGATAAATTGCATAACAATTCTAGCATCAACACATTTCCATGAAAGTTTAGAGGATAAATTGCATACCAATTCTAGCATCAACACATTTCCATGAAATTTAAGAAGGTAAATTGCATACCAATTCTAACATCAACACATTTCCATGAAATTTAAGAAGATAAATTGCATATCACTTTAGTAAGCATCAACACATTTCCATGAAATTTAAGAAGATAAATTGCATACCAATTCTAATATCAACACATTTCCATGAAATTAAAGATGATAAATTGCATACCATTCCTAGCATCAACACATTTCCTTGAAATTTAAGAAGATAAATTGCATACCAATTCTAGCATCAAAACATTTCCATGAACTTTAAGAAGATAAATTGCATACCAATTCTAGCATCAACACATTTCCATGAAATTTAAGAAGATAATTTGCGTACCAATTCTAGCATCAACACACTTCCTTGAAATTTAAGAAGATAAATTGCATAACAATTCTAGCATCAACACATTTCCATGAAAGTTTAGAGGATAAATTGCATACCAATTCTAGCATCAACACATTTCCATGAAATTTAAGAAGGTAAATTGCATACCAATTCTAACATCAACACATTTCCATGAAATTTAAGAAGATAAATTGCATATCACTTTAGTAAGCATCAACACATTTCCATGAAATTTAAGAAGATAAATTGCATACCAATTCTAATATCAACACATTTCCATGAAATTAAAGATGATAAATTGCATACCATTCCTAGCATCAACACATTTCCTTGAAATTTAAGAAGATAAATTGCATACCAATTCTAGCATCAAAACATTTCCATGAACTTTAAGAAGATAAATTGCATACCAATTCTAGCATCAACACATTTCCATGAAATTTAAGAAGATAATTTGCGTACCAATTCTAGCATCAACACACTTCCTTGAAATTTAAGAAGTTAAATTGCATACCAATTTTAGCATCAACACATTTCCATGGAATGTAAGAAGATAAATTGCATACTAATTCTAACATCAACACATTTCCATGAAATTTAAGATAAATTGCATACCAATTCTAGCATTAACCTATTTCCATGAAATTTAAGAAGATAAAATGCATACCAATTCAAACATCAACACATTTCCATGAAATTTAAGAAAAATTGCATACCAATTCTAGCATCAACACATTTCCATGAAATTTAAGACGATAAATTGCATACCAATTCTAGCATCAACACATTTCCATGAAATTTAAGAAGTTAAATTGCATACCAATTCAAGCATCAACACATTTCAATGAAATTTAAGAAGATAAATTGCATATCAATTCTAACATCAAGACATTTCCATGAAATTTAAGAAGATAAATTGCATACAAATTCTAACATCAAGACATTTCCATGAAATGTAAGAAGATAAATTCCTTACCAATTCTAGCATCAAGACAATTCCATGAAATTTAAGAAGATAAAATGCATACCAATTCAAACATCAACACATTTCCATGAAATTTAAGAAAAATTGCATACCAATTCTAGCATCAACACATTTCCATGAAATTTAAGACGATAAATTGCATACCAATTCAAACATCAACACATTTCCATGAAATTTAAGAAAAATTACATACCAATTCTAGCATCAACACATTTCCATGAAATTTAAGACGATAAATTGCATACCAATTCTAGCATCAACACATTTCCATGAAATTTAAGAAGTTAAATTGCATACCAATTCAAGCATCAACACATTTCAATGAAATTTAAGAAGATAAATTGCATACCAATTCTAACATCAACACATTTCCATGAAATTTAAGAAGATAAATTGCATACAAATTCTAACATCAAGACATTTCCATGAAATGTAAGAAGATAAATTCCTTACCAATTCTAGCATCAAGACAATTCCATGAAATTTAAGAAGATAAAATGCATACCAATTCAAACATCAACACATTTCCATGAAATTTAAGAAAAATTGCATACCAATTCTAGCATCAACACATTTCCATGAAATTTAAGACGATAAATTGCATACCAATTCTAGCATCAACACATTTCAATGAAATTTAAGAAGATAAATTGCATACCAATTCTAACATCAAGACATTTCCATGAAATGTAAGAAGATAAATTCCTTACCAATTCTAGCATCAAGACAATTCCATGAAATTTAAGATGATAAATTGCATACCAATCCTAGCATCAAGACATTTCCATGAAATTTAAGAAGATAAATTGCATACCAATTCTAGCATCAACACATTTACATGAAATTTTAGAAGACAAATTGGATACCAATTCTAGCATCAACAAATTTCCATGAAATTTGAGAAGATAAAATGCATACCAATTCTAACATCAACACATTTCCATGAACTTTAAGACGTTAAATTGCATACCAATTCTAGCATCAACAAATTTTCATGAAATTTAAGAAGATAAATTGCATACCAATTCTATCATCAAGACATTTCCATGAAATTTAAGATAAATTGCATACCAATTCTAGCATCAACACATTTCCATGAAATTTAAGAAGATAAATTGCATACCAATTCTAACATCAACACATTTTCATGAAATGTAAGAAGATAAATTGCATACCAATTCTAGCATCAAGACATTTCAATGAAATTTAAGATGATAAATTGCATACCAATTCTAACATCAACACATTTCCATGAAATTTAAGATGATAAATTGCATACCAATTCTAACATCAAGACATTTCAATGAAATTTAAGATGATAAATTGCATGCCAATTCTAACATCTACACATTTCCATGAAATTTAAGAAGATAAATTGCATACCAATTCTAACATCAACAAATTTCCATGAAATGGAAGAAGTTAAATTGCATACCAATTCTAACATCAACACATTTCCATGAAATTGAAGAAGATAAATTGCATGCCAATTCTAGCATCAACACATTTCCATGAAATTTAAGATGATAAATTGCATACCAATCCTAGCATCAAGATATTTCCATGAAATTTAAGAAGATAAATTTCATACCAATTCTAGCATCAACACATTTCCATGAAAGTTTAGAGGATAAATTGCATACCAATTCTAGCATCAAGACATTTCCATGAAATTTAAGAAGATAAATTGCATACCAATTCTAACATCAACACATTTCCATGAAATTTAAGAAGATAAATTGCATATCAATTCTAGCATCAACACATTTCCATGAAATTTAAGAAGATAAATTGCATACCAATTCTAGCATCAACACATTTCCATGAAATTTAAGATGATAAATTGCATACCAATCCTAGCATCAACACATTTCCTTGAAATTTTAGAAGATAAATTGCATACCAATTCTAGCATCAACACATTTCCATGAAATTTAAGAAGATAAATTGCGTACCAATTCTAGCATCAACACATTTCCATGAAATGTAAGAAGATAAATTGCATACCAATTCTAGCATCAAGACATTTCCATGAAATTTAAGAAGATAAATTGCATACCAATTCTAGCATCAACACATTTCCATGCAATTTAAGAAGATAAAATGCATACCAATTCAAACATCAACACATTTCCATGAAATTTAAGAAAAATTGCATACCAATTCTAGCATCAACACATTTCCATGAAATTTAAGACGATAAATTGCATACCAATTCAAACATCAACACATTTCCATGAAATTTAAGAAAAATTACATACCAATTCTAGCATCAACACATTTCCATGAAATTTAAGACGATAAATTGCATACCAATTCTAGCATCAACACATTTCCATGAAATTTAAGAAGTTAAATTGCATACCAATTCAAGCATCAAAACATTTCCATGAAATTTAAGAAGATAAATTACATACCAATTCTAGCATCAACACATTTCCATGAAATTTAAGAAGATAAATTGCGTACCAATTCTAGCATCAACACATTTCCATGAAATGTAAGAAGATAAATTGCATACCAATTCTAGCATCAAGACATTTCCATGAAATTTAAGAAGATAAATTGCATACCAATTCTAGCATCAACACATTTCCATGAAATTTAAGAAGATAAATTGCATACCAATTTTAGCATCAACACATTTCCATGGAATGTAAGAAGATAAATTGCATACCAATTCTAACATCAACACATTTCCATGAAATTTAAGATAAATTGCATACCAATTCTAGCATCAACCTATTTCCATGAAATTTAAGAAGATAAATTGCATACCAATTCTAGCATCAACACATTTCCATGAAATTTAAGAAGAGAAATTGCATACCAATTCTAGCATCAAGACATTTCCATGAAATTTAAGAAGATAAATTACATACCAATTCTAACATCAAGACATTTCCATGAAATTTAAGAAGATAAATTGCATAATAACTCTTAGCATCAAGACATTTCCATGAAATTGAGCAAACGATACATAATATGGAACTTAGTTAGATCACACAAATTTGCATCAAACAAACAATCAAAGGTAGAATAGTGTGTTAAGAAACAAATTGCGTACCGTAATGTTGTTAACTTTAGAACTTGTGCATCCATCATTAAACCCTGTCTTTCTGACAAGACAAATACCTGGTTTCGTTTTTCATAAGAGTCAAACTTCTCTCCCTCAGAAAATTTCAGACTAATAAATTCAACCAAGGTTGTCACTTTAAATTCCCATTACTTCCGCCATTACGCCATGTACGCTCTTAATTTCACTCCGGCCAATCATAAGCGGTGGTGTCTAAAACATTTCCTAGGACAATCATTTCTTTCGTTATTCAGAATCTCTGAATTTTGTTATATAACTCTTGCCTTTGAAGAATGAATATTTGACACGGATTGAACGTTCAACTGTCTCTTTCGCAAAACCGTGTGAAGATATCCGTCAATTTCACTGAGTTGTAACACTGGCTCCTTTGAAGTTTTAACACTGATATGAAATAAATTAGGAATAAAGGTTGAGGTTACCCTTCACAAAGACTGCCCCGGTCTAAATGTAATACAGTATTAATGCCCAATGCATTCAACTTTAAGGTTCCATGATTATTCACAATTCGATACTTCACATTTCACAATATGATACTATGGATGTTTAATTATTGATTATTTAGATTATTACATTTGCTTGAAGTATGCACCGAGAAAACACTATGCCATCTGTGTGATTGCATTTTTACCACTTAAAACGTAATAGAACAAATACATCAATTGGTCAGTTCTTATAATTAAACATGACTTCTAACAAAGACTAAATGATTAAAATTAATTTAAAAGGTGTAGTACTTAGATACATGGACCATTCCATCTTTGTCCAACTGATCATGAAAAAGCAGCCAACAGCCATAATTTGCATACCACCAGTGTGAAGACCGTACGTTCCTTGACAAGATGACATAAACTGACCCTTGATCATTATGCCATTATATGCATAACATCTATTGAACTGTGTATCCCATGTTTCCAAACGGGAAATTAATTTCGATTTGTTTAACTACTTTTAATATCTCTAGTTTTCTGGAAATGACAAATGTGTAATATTTAACACGATAACCTTTTTCAAGGAGAAAGACAGAGACAGGGAAAATCGCCGTTATTCATGCACTCAGTATTAAATTTCATTTCGGTTCGTAAAGCTGATAGCGAATTTTTTTTGGGGAGGTGCGAAAGGAAAGGGAGATGAACTGCTGAATGTGATTAGTATCAAATGAAACATCGTTTCTTTGACTAAAACAAAAGTAGTAAGTCTTTTTAATGTTGTTGCCATAAATCAAATGTAATCGACAAATCCCAAATATAGTGGTATCATACAATTGTGATGTAGATGTATGAAATTGTAAGTGATAGCATGTTTGGAAATATGTATTTTATTTATGTGATTGCACGAGTGTGTGTGTATGTGTGTGTGTGTGTGTGTGTGTGTGAGAGAGAGAGAGAGAGAGAGAGAGAGAGAGAGAGAGAGAGAGAGAGAGAGAGAGAGAGAGAGAGACCTCGTATTACAATGATGCACATTCTAAGACTGCAAGACATGCATTATGTTTGAAACACCGGTTCCATGCACCAAGTTAGTATTTTAATTCCTTGCTGTATCAGGTCTATCAATATTAAATTCCTTTTGACAAACATGGTTATCATGTATCAGTCTCAACACTAACTTTAGTCAGAACAACTGGTTCACATGCCAACATATATACCAAGTGTTCATGTGATATGAAATCAATCTCGTTGACTATTACCTATCATTATATAGTATCGTAACGGTTTAAAATCAAGATTTATTTCGTCCCATCCAATGAAACAAAATCTTTGCTATTGGTTAAATATGCTTGCAGTTGTTGATCGCTGGTATTTCATTGTGCAGCGTTCCTTAGAGATCGTGACCTAATTTTGTATTACATTTTTGTATCACAGCCCACAAATTCATTGCGTGTCTTAAATTTCTTTCTTCATATTGAGATAATAAAATAATTGTAATTGCTTGATTATAAACTTTGAATGTTTCACTTCACACTCGGCAGGCATCAAGTGATAAATCAAAAGCCGTTACATAAAATAAGTATTGCTTGTTTTTTTATTGGAAATGTCCATAATTGTCAGAGAATTAGGCGAAAATTGAATTTATTTTCTTCTTGATTTACAAACTAATCTCACCATTTTTTTTTTGTTTCGTCGTACATGCGTTGCCTGGGGTAAATAAGTGGTTTTTCCCAAGGTAAGCGGCGTGTAACGATTTGCATGTGCCTGATTTTGAATTACATGAAATCCGGAACATTAGTTTCACGTAGTGCACGGTAATCTTGCCGTGATTTCTGCTCACCTATTTGAGGGTATATAAGGCAGAATATTTATGATCAATATTACGGGACCTAAAGTATCTAATCACAGGATAGATAGCTCGTCTTTCAATCTCCAGCCAAAGGGGTGAGTGTTAAATTTATATTTCGTTTTATTGTGAATATTATTCAGTTTATCATTTCATATAATGATGCCTTTATTGCAATGAAGATTTTAAACGTGGAATATTTGGAATTACTAGTCACAATTAGACTTTAAATGCAACAGCGTGATCTAAGGTTTAGATTATTTTTTGAGACAACCATTATTAGTCTGGTTTCTTTATTGTAGCTGATAACGCATCTGATAACGTCTGATAGCATATCTGATAACGTCTGATAGCATCTCTGATAACATCTGATAACATTGCTGATAACGCATCTGATAACGCATCTGAAAACATCTCTGAAAACGTCGGCTGATAACATCTCTGATATCGTAGCTGAAATTGTTGCTGATTTATTGTGCAATCGAATTGAAGTATCTGACTGTCTGTCTGTCAGATTGTCTGTCCGTCTACATCTGTCGTGACGTGTAAATATCCGGAAAGCTAGAAGTCCGAGTGTCGGTCCGAGTATCGGAGCTGTCTAGAGTTGTAAACATCCGGGGCGACATCTAGGGTATTGAGGAACGTTAGTTCTATTAGATGTTGTATGCTGTCTGTACGTATAACTGTGGTGGATCCGTGAAGGGCAAGTGACCGATAAAAGTATTGTGTCAACCCTAGGTCTTCGGGGAAACTGGGCGGCGATTCAACTGTGGGTGAATCGTACGGTTATACAGGGTCGAGACACGTGTGTGTTGCAATTGTGGTACAATTGAATACAGTGTTGTATTTACATGGTTACTTCAAATCACAATAGTATTTCAAGGCATTGCATGATTCTCAATAAAAGCTAGCAACTTGATTAAATACATGTATATGTTCGTGCTAGTTGTCGCAATCCATACGTGCGATAGTATAGTTTGATGCTTGTGTTTATTATCGTGATTTATACTTGCGTTAATATAACTTTTGTAAAGGTTCTTTGGATCTGTGTATAGTCCAAGAGATTCCTTTATATCTGTGTTTTATTTTTGTATTAATATTTCATTTATTCATGTATTGTGAATGGTTGTGAGTGTAATTGTGGGTTGAACGCATGAGTTATTGTGTTGAAACATCATTATTTTTCATTAATAATTTATTTCATAAATTTATATTTTCTTTCACATATTGTGTTTGTGTTGTTCATTTAATCCACCATCCTCTCGGTGACAATTCTGTTACAATGGTGTCAGAAGTGGGATCGCTGGATTAAGTGAACTGTCAATCATTTTTTGTGAAAGTATACATTTAACATTTATATTTATATTACAATTGTCATGTCATCCCTTAAGGACTTGGTTGCCTTAGGCAAAGAATTTGGATATGAAGGTGAAAGCTTAAGGTAATTTTTTCAAGAAGAACAAGCCCGGGAAAGAGAAGAAAGGGTAAGGGCAAGGAAATTAGAAAGGGAAAAAGGGAAAGGCGAAGAAAGGAAACGGGAATTAGAAAGGGAATTCGAAAGGGAAAAAGAGGAAGCCGAAGAAAGGAAATGGGCCTTTGATAAGATAGAATTAGAGAAGCAGGCCCAAAGGGAAAAGATAGAATTAAAAAAGCAGGCCGGAAAGGAAAAGATAGAATTAGAGAAGGAAAAGATATAATTAGAGAAGCAGGCCGAAAGGGAAAAGATAGAATTAGAGGAGCAGGCCGAAAAGGATAGGATAGGATGGGAAATGGAAGCGGAGCAAAAGCGAATAGAGTTAGATGAAAAAGCAAAGCAACGGGATCATGAGCGTACGGTAGAGTTAGCAACATTTGAAAGAGAGCACGATTCTACCTTTAGCAAATTAAGGGGCCTAAAATTACCTCCCTTTGACGATGAAAAAAGATAACATGGATAGTTATCTTCATCGGTTTGAGCGGTATGCTGAAAACCAGAAGTGGAGTCAAAATGACTGGGCATTGCATCTTAGTGCTCTATTAAAGGGTAAAGCACTGGATGTATACTCGCGACTTCCGAGAGACGATGTGTTTAAGTACGACGTCCTAAAGGAAGCACTTCTCAAAAGGTACGAGCGTAAAAATTTCAGGTATAGCAAGCCCGATAAGGGAGAAACCTTTGGTCAGTTCACCGTTAGAATTGCGAACTATTTTGAGCGGTGGATTGAATGCGCAAAGCGGTGAAAACGTTTGAAGGGTTGACTGATTTCTTGCTCAGAGATCAATTATTTAATACAGTTGGGCGAGAATTAGATCAATTTCTGAAAGAGAAAGTCTTCACGAACGTAAAAGATATGGCTAAGCAAGCCGATTTCTTTGCCGAAGCTCATGGGGGAACCCAGAACGTGGTTTCAAAAGATTTTAAGTCTGTAAACCAGTCTGCGAGACCTATGCCTAGGGAGCTTGCAAAATCAGCTGAGGTAAATAGGTCAGTTAGGAATCCAGTTATTCAGCGTGTGCAAAGTTACTTGTGTAATGCATGGGGTCATGTTCAAAAAGACTGTCCTAAAAGAAAGGGACTTGTACATAAGGTAGCAGTGGCTATACAAAGTAAAGGTATATCTGATAATATCGTACAGGTAGAACCTTGTATTCATTCGCTTGGCACGTGTCTATTTCCCGATGCGCGTATACCAACCGCGAGAGGGTTTGTCAACGGTCGAGAAGTCGTAGTATTACGTGACACTGGTTGCACGGGCGTAGTGATCAAACGTAGTCTTGTGCAGGATAACCAAATGCTCGGGTGGGAGTCCCCATGTATGTTACTTGATCAGACGATCGGTCGCATTCCCGTAGCAAGGATCACGGTTAAAACACCTTTCCTCGCTGGAACTGTTGATGCCCTTTGTATGGAAAACCCTATTTACGATCTGACGATCGGTAATGTTGAAGGTTCCCGTCTTCCAACCATGGCCGATTTTAAAATACCTTTGGCTCAGGCAATCGAAACGCGAGCGCAAACACGGCGACAGAAACCCGCGTTTCATAAATTAATAGTCCCTGAATCGATCTCCGGAATTTCGTGTCATGATTTCAAACAAGAGCAAGAACGTGATGAATCCATCAGAACAATTGTTGAGAAAATCACGTCCGGCGCGATTAAACACTGCAAGCGTGGGGGTAGCTCGAGATTCGTACGCAAGAACGGATTAATTCATAGGGAGTTTAGCGCTCGGGAGGGTAAGAAGTATTCGCAAGTGGTCGTACCCCAGAGATATAGATCTCAAGTACTTAGGGTGGCGCATGAGTCAAGCATGGCAGGACACCTAGGTAAGGCTAAGACCACTAGCAGGATAGTAGCTAAATTCTACTGGCCAGGTGTTAATGGCGATGTCACACGGTTCTGTAGGTCGTGCGACGTATGTCAGACAACCGTCTGTAAGGGAAGGGTCACAAGAATGCCCTTAGGACAGATGCCATTAATAGATACACCGTTTAAAAGAGTGGCAGTAGATATTGTAGGACCAATACAGCCGGTTACCGAAAGAAAGAATCGGTATATTCTTACTCTGGTTGATTACGCGACCAGATACCCCGAAGCCGTAGCGTTACCAACTATTGAAACGGAAAGGGTAGCTGAAGCATTAGTTGATATCTTCAGTAGGGTAGGGGTGCCAGAAGAAATCCTCACTGATTGTGGTGCCCAATTCACCTCTGACCTCATGGGTGAAATAAGTAGGCTGTTATCCATCAAACAGCTAAACACTACCCCATACCATCCGATGTGCAATGGACTGGTAGAGAAGTTTAATGGTACCCTGAAAAGCATGCTGCGAAAGCTGTGCGCGGAACGTCCGCAAGACTGGGACCGTTATTTGAACGCTGTTCTGTTCGCGTACCGTGAAGTACCGCAGGAAAGTTTAGGATTTTCACCCTTCGAACTGTTGTACGGTAGGACAGTTCGAGGCGCGATGCGGATACTACGCGAACTATGGACTGGTGATGTCGCGAACGAGGAAATAAAAACAACTTACCAGTACGTGTTAGATCTAAGAAATAAACTTGAGAGTACATGCCAGATAGCACGTGACGAATTAATTAACTCGGGGCGTAGATATGCCAAGTATTACAACCGCAGAGCGCGAAATAGGAAATTTCTTGTGGGAGATCAGGTGCTATTGCTTTTTCCAACGAGTTCAAATAAGTTATTAGTCCAGTGGAAAGGTCCCTATGAAGTTAAAGAGGTAAAAGGTGACATGGACTATAAAAATTGACATGGACGGGGTTTTAAAAACATTCCATGCTAACATGCTCAAGTTGTATATCAAGAGACAGAGCGACAATGTTGAAAAGGGGGTCTTAAATGTCGTTTGTACGGCAGTCGTAGACGATGATGAAGCTGATTCGAATATCGAGAGTTCCCTTGAATGTCCCTTGGGAGTTGCGGAGGAAGGGATAGATAAAGTCGATGTGAGTGCGGAGTTGACGAAAGACCAGCGTCAACAGATTAATGCGCTCTTGGCTAAACACTCTTATGTATTCACAGACAGACCAGGTTGTACAACTTTGTTGGACCTCAAAATTAAACTAAATAAGTCTGACCCTATTCGAATCAAGGGATATCCGGTGCCATACAACGCACGTGAAGCTGTGGACGAAGAGGTGGGGAAAATGTTGGATCTGGGGGTGATTGAACCCTCCAACTCGCCATATTCTTCTCCAGTAGTGCTAGTCAGGAAAAAGGACGGGATAAAATCACTGTGTTCGATGCAGAACCAATGCCAGATATGGAGGGTCTATTGCGAAGTTGTCGGGAAACCGATGGATTTCCAAATTGGATCTGTCCAAGGGATATTGGCAGGTTCCCATTGTCCCAGAGTCCCGAACTTTGACAGCATTTGCGACCCAGAAAGGACTGTATCAATTCAAAGTGATGCCATTCGGGTTAGTTGGAGCCAGCGCCGCCTGTTGTCGTTTGATGCGTAAGTTGCTTAAAGGTTTAGCAAACGTTGATAGCTTTGTAGACGACATATTCGTGTACACGAATATTTGGAGTGAGCACATGTCCGTCCTGAGCGAGCTCTTCAATAGACTCCGCAGAGCGAACCTTGCAGTGAGACCCACTAAATGCAGTATTGGTTATACAGATT
The DNA here is from genome assembly GCA_029339505.1 of Unio delphinus. NCBI lineage: Eukaryota > Metazoa > Mollusca > Bivalvia > Unionida > Unionidae > Unio > Unio delphinus. The sequence goes on along the minus strand of JAQISU010000289.1, from coordinate 846,381 downwards.
TAGCTTGTTTGGGTCATCGGGTCAGCGGTATGGGTCAGTTAAAACCTCATCCCAAGCAAGTTGAAGCAATTAGAGACGCACCAAAGCCAACCAATAAAACGCAGGTAAGATCATTTCTAGGTCTAGTAGGTTTTTATAGAAAGTTTTTACCGAACTTTGCAGCGATTGCTAGCCCGCTGTCTGATTTGACCAAGAAGGGGAAACCAAACAAAGTTGAATGGGGACCGCCACAAGATAAAGCATTTTGTACTCTGAAAGAGAAACTTGTTAGTGCACCTATATTAAAATTGCCAGATGTCAGGAAACCATTTATTCTAAGAACAGATGCTTCTGAAACTGGGTTGGGGCAGTTTTACTGCAAGAGCAAGGCGACAGTAAGTTACCCGTAGCTTACTCGAGTAGGAAATTGCTACCCAGGGAGAAGAATTATTCCGTCATAGAAAAGGAATGTTTGGCCGTAGTATGGGGAATTGGGAAGTATCACGCATATCTATTTGGGAGAGATTTCGTTCTCGAGACTGATCACCAACCCCTACTGTATTTAAACAAGGCAAAGGTCGCTAACGCTCGGTTGATGCGTTGGGCGCTAACACTACAACCTTATCGTTTCCGTGTAGAAGCAATAAGGGGAGTTGAAAATGTAGGTGCAGACTACTTGAGTAGGGCATGATGGGAAATTTGTATGGATTTGCCCAGTAATAAATCCAGATTGTAGTATAACCAGTATAAATGTTGTAAGATATCATCAGTAGTTATCTTTCTTCTATTCTGTGTTAGTTTTAAAAATGTGTACATTTTTATTCTTAGGGGGGAGGTATTGTCACAGAATTAGGCGAAAATCGAATTTATTTTCTTCTTGATTTACAAACTAATCTCACCATTTTTTTTTTGTTTCGTCGTACATGAGTTGCCTGGGGTGAATAAGTGGTTTTTCCCAAGGTAAGCGGCGTGTAACGATTTGCATGTGCCTGATTTTGAATTACATGAAATCCGGAACATTAGTTTCACGTAGTGCACGGTAATCTTGCCGTGATTTCTGCTCACCTATTTGAGGGTATATAAGGCAGAATATTTATGATCAATATTACGGGACCTAAAGTATCTAATCACAGGATAGATAGCTCGTCTTTCAATCTCCAGCCAAAGGGGTGAGTGTTAAATTTATATTTCGTTTTATTGTGAATTTTATTCAGTTTATCATTTCATATAATGATGCCTTTATTGCAATGAAGATTTTAAACGTGGAATATTTGGAATTACTAGTCACAATTAAACTTTAAATGCAACAGCGTGATCTAAGGTTTAGATTATTTTTTGAGACAACTATTATTAGTCTAGTTTCTTTATTGTAGCTGATAACGTCTGATAACGCATCTGACAACGTCTGATAGCATCTCTGATAACGCATCTGATAACGTCTCTGATAACGCATCTGAAAACATCTCTGATAACGTCGGCTGATAACATCTCTGATATCGTAGCTGAAATTGTTGCTGATTTATTGTGCAATCGAATCGAAGTATCTGACTGTCTGTCTGTCAGATTGTCTGTCCGTCTACATCTGTCGTGACGTGTAAATATCCGGAAAGCTAGAAGTCCGAGTGTCGGTCCGAGTGTCGGAGCTGTCTAGAGTTGTAAACATCCGGGGCGACATCTAGGGTATTGAGGAACGTTAGTTCTATTAGATGTTGTATGCTGTCTGTACGTATAACTGTGATGGATCCGTGAAGGGCAAGTGACCGATAAAAGTATTGTGTCAACCCTAGGTCTTCGGGGAAACTGGGCGGCGATTCAGCTGTGGGTGAATCGTACGGTTATACAGGGTCGAGACACATGTGTGTGTTGCAATTGTGGTACAATTGAATACAGTGTTGCATTTACATGGTTACTTCAAATCACAATAATATTTCAAGGCATTGCATGATTCTCAATAAAAGCTAGCAACTTGATTAAATACATGTATATGTTCGTGCTAGTTGTCGCAATCCATACGTGCGATAGTATAGTTTGATGCTTGTGTTTATTATCGTGATTTATACTTGCGTTAATATAACTTTTGTAAAGGTTCTTTGGATCTGTGTATAGTCCAAGAGATTCCTTTATATCTGTGTTTTATTTTTGTATTAATATTTCATTTATTCATGTATTGTGAATGGTTGTGAGTGTAATTGTGGGTTGAACGCATGAGTTATTGTGTTGAAACATCATTATTTTTCATTAATAATTTATTTCATAAATTTATATTTTCTTTCACATATTGTGTTTGTGTTGTTCATTTAATCCACCATCCTCTCGGTAACAATTCTGTTACAATAATATATATTTTACGATGAATGAACAATTTTCAAAAGTCTTGCATATTTTCCCAAAACATGTTTTTACAATAACAAGATTTTAATAGGTACGGTCTATAAGCCATACATTTAGAAAATCCAAGCGTTCTACAATCTCAATTTATGGTAACAAACTGCATTAGTAAAAATGGATCAATGATAAAATAAAGTTTTTATTTGGAGAAATATTTTTAAAATAAAACTGGAAACGTTGGCTTTAAAGTAAAGCCTAACAATAGTGGTAACACATGTAAAGCTTAAAATATTGATTACAATGATATTAAACAAAATATATACATGAATAATCGTGTGTGTGTGTGTGTGTTTTATACACATATAATAAATATTTTTTACAGGTGTGACTTTCTTCTGTTCATTGCGACGCAAACATTCTATCACGATCTTCAGCCGGGGAACTTGATTTACAAATGAAAACATAAACTCCGCTCAAATGTTGCAAACTGTCACGATAGTTTTTTGATCCGATAATTTACCGAGATCCAGGTAAAAGAAAAATACATTTTGTCCACAAATTTAAATCTAATTGATTATACTTACATCGCTGTCTTTAGCCTGATGGAACGAAAATATGACAGTAGCACATGGATGCATTTTCGTATTCAGGTTGAAGAATTTTCTTTACAAATTTACTAATATTGAAGGATTTTTTTATAGCTTTGTTTCGTCCACGATATGTGTCATTCATTCGGAGTTCTCGGCTTCCATCACACTCAAACCAAAATGATAGGTCTACGGAACTTGAAAATACGTCCGTTGTGGGAGAATATGAATTTATTCGAGAAATGACATATTTCCTATTAATTCCTCGTATTACATGGTATCAAAATAATGTTAGGCTCAAGATATATGAACCAAGTATTTCTCTGACGACAGAAATAGTATAACATTTGTTGATGAAATAATATGGCCCGAGTCAGTGACAACAGGTGAATTCAGAAAAGGTAAAATGATCGTATTGTTTAATTGTAAAGATCAATATTTGCTTTTTGTATTATATATACACTTCAGAATACTAATATAAACTGTCTTTTGGGAATCATTTCATATCTTCTCACCTCTCGCTAGTGATTAATATCGATTACATCATTCATGAATGGGATTAGTATTAATTACATTACATGTTTATTTCTTCGATATGTATCCTTTTATCTTTCATTATTGAAATGACCATTAACGTGTTGTACAATATATCACATTCATCCAGATGTTTAACAGATTGATATATGTGATTTATTTTTAAAAAAGTAGTAAACATTTTTAATATGTTATCAGAAGTTGTATGGAAAAAGTCTAACAATCTCATTTGAATTACGGAAAACAAAATTTTGTTCACATATCGTGCATACGGTCATCTGTCCTTGCCTCACGAACCCGTTTCAACAGTTTGACACGTTTGGCCACCCTCAAGAAAGAACCTGATTTTGCTAACCATCCGTAACCCTCAAGGACTAGCAGGTACTTGCATGCGACAGCGGCCACACCCGATGAAACCGCTTTGTCTGGCGGGATAAACATGGCGAGGGTAGCCGGTAGGTCTCGAACGTTCCGGTAATTTTACGGACTTGCTCAACCCAGTATGCAAAGACTGCTCCGTCTAACTGGGCGGATGAGAACAATCAGAAGATCCAACGGCCAGGAAGTGGTTCAGCTTTCAGCTGTGAACCTCAGAAGGCATATCGGAGCACAGAATACGACCTGACCATCCAATGCAGCGACAGCAGCTGCCAGGCATAACGAGTTATCGTGCCACTGGACTCAGACTTTTGCGGCCAAAAGGGTGAGGTTGCTCCAGCCCAACAACTTCTTCACCATAATCTCAATCACACACAGGCTCCTCTCGTCAAACACTCTTAAGTTAAACCCATGCGTCATCTTTCTTTCTTTCTAATCTGCTCATCTTCCAAAGTCCAACGGCGATGGGGAAGTGACGAAGCGACAAGTAGAGGTAATTACTAGCAGTCGTAGTTCCAAGCTTTCACGGAGGCAGTCTGTGGAAAACTAATCGCTTGTGTTTGAACCAGGAGGGCAAAGAAGTTCGGCAGCATCCCAGACGACTGAGCAGCCCTGTTTAAGTTAACACTGCTCATTCTAGAAAGAGAACGGACTAGATAATGTGTCCTAAAACTGCCTCTCCTATAAACTAACTGCTAGCCAGGGTTGGCAATTAACCCTTAATGGGGTAGACACAATAATCATAAAGAAACCAAACTCATTATCGTACATGTAACGTACGCACGCTCATGGAAAAAGCAAACACACTGAGGGCTCAGAGAAGAACAGACATCATAACCGGAGAAATGTGCCAATAAAAGATTGACATTGCTGCTCATAGCGTGACACGTCAAACCGATGTAGGCTCTACCTGTGAACCCGAGGGTGGCTGCACCTTCTTCTGAAGATGAACACAAAATCCATGGAGGACAGAAAGAGTATTATCGAATGTGGAAGAAACACTTCTCCAACCTACTAAACATGCCCTACATCGTAGACTCTGCAGTGTTATACGTAATTGTCCTGAAGCCAGCAATCTTAGACTAGGACTTACAGCCTACCATGGACAAGGTCGAGCGGGCTATCAAAATGACAAGCTCTGGCAAGGCACCAGGCGCGGATGGAATTCCTGTTGAATACTTTAGTGCAGCTGGCCTGAAGGTAATTGAGGCACTGCACATCATCCTGACCATAATTTGGAAGGAGGTGTCCATGCCACTGGAGTTCAAGGACGCAATGATTGTCACCTTTTACAAAAACAAAGGCAACAAAGCTGAGTGCGGCAGCTGTCGAAGCATATCACTCTTGTCAATTGCAGGCATAATTATTCTCAACAGTTTGGTCAATAATGTCTCAGAAGCCTTACTGCCAGAGACCCAATGTTGCTTCAGACCAGGTCGTAGCCCAATCGACATGATCTTTACAGTGAGACAAATACAGGAAAAGTGCATTGAACAAAACGTGTTTTTACGGTGTCATAGGCCTCACAAAGGCATTAGATACGGTCAACAGAGATGTACTACGGGTCATTATATCACGACTCGGTTGCCCAAGGAAAAAGTTCGTTAATATGGTCTAACTTTTTCATAATGGCATGAATAGGCTCGTTCTCTAGAACGTGGATGTCTCTGATCCATTCAACGTTTCTATCGGCGTGAAACATGTTTGCGTTATTGCCCCAGTAATATTCAACCTATTCTTCACATATGTGTCCTGAACCATGTTACACCTGATCTCCAGAAAGGAGTGTACATAAAGTACAGACTGGGTGGATCTCTCGTCGACCTTTGCCGACTGAATACTCAGTCGAAACAATTGAAAAACGTTTTCTTGAAGCCCTTTTCGTGGATGACTGTGCTCTCGTGGCACACACTGAAGCAGATCTCCAGAACATTGTTACTCACTTCACGGAAGCATCGAGGCTCTTTGGAGTCACTATCAGTATGAGCAGGACAGAGGCACTTTACCAACCTGTCACAGGCGCCATAGCTCCCCCGCCCCCATTGTGTCTATCGATCACACCCAGCTGAAAGCTGTTGATCACTTCAAGTATCTTGGAAGCATCATATATTCCGATGGATCGCTAGACAAAGAGATAACGACACGCATAGGCAATGGCAGTCAATCACTGGAATGTCTCCGTTCTCGCGTGTTGAATCACAGGAGTATCAAGCTGTCCACCAAGATAAAGGTATATAAAGCACTTGTGCTAACAATCCTCCAATGTACACATTGCACCATTGTATTTTCCCCTAAAGCATTGCAAATCAAGAATCCAAATTATGTGTTATTAACTGACGTTAGCCCTCGAAAACATTAAATTCATACTTTTTTCCTAAGATCATTATAACTGTTGGTCTCGGGTAATGAAATCGACTATTACGAAAGATAGGAAACAAAGTTCAAAGTGTCAGATAAAAATGTAGTTTAGATAAAAATGTAGTTTAGAAGATTATTAATAATTTCAATTTTGATTCCTACCTTTCCTGCACATTGCGAATTAGGTAGAATATTCGATTTTCAAAAGTCAAAAAGTAAAAATATGTAGGATGAATAGTAGTGGAACACTGACATTTTAAGACATGAAAATTGAAATACCAGTTTTTGCAAGTAAATCAAGCTATTTTTCAATGGAGGTGCATCCAAGAATGATAAATATTCAGTCTCAACTGTATCTGTAATGCAGCGTGGCTTACTTTTGTGACATTAAAGGAGTGGGGGGTGGACTATTCTCAAAATGCAATTTTGTTACTTTTTAGAAAAACGTGGTCCTACTTAATTTCATGATAATGAACCTAGTCTACAACTCTGGAATGTGCCAGAAAACATGTGTATAGCTTCAGTTTTAATTAGGACAAACAATGAAAGCTACTAGTATATCAAATCACACGTGTCGTCGGCCTGCTGAGGAATGTGTGTACTCATGTGTACACTAACGCCGTTGACCGACAATGGGGTCAATGCGCTAAATATTTGCGTGATAATTTGGCCTACGCACGGGTCAATGCAGATATGGCTGAACGACCAGATAGGACTCGTGAATTGAGATTTCGTACGGTAAATAGAAGTTACTAAGAAATATGAAATATACATGGATATATTCCAAATTTTTCGAAGCTTAAGACCTACCGTGTTTATTAGTATTACCTCCTCCTAATGTATGAAAATAAAACTTTAAAATTTTCAACGCTTCGCAAAAATACATATTTTTTCTTCAATGGGCCGCTAAATACCATAAACAAGTATCCGGATATTATTCTGTTGGATTCCAATGATTTTACATTCAAACGATCCAAATTTATCTCAGAATATGCCGTAACAGCAGACCACTGTTTTGGAACTGAAGCGGCATCAGAAAACGGGAAGTCAGAAACGGTTATTTCCCCTGTCAGTCCTATAACTAACTTTGACACAGCACTAGTCAGCATCGCAATATCGACCTTTAAGTATAATGCTTGAACAGGGTTGTTCATAAGCAAAGCGTTGCTAAATAGATAACCAGTGAAGAAATCATTATACCCTAGTTACATACCGACGGATTAATGCCATCGACACAAGTGCTGCTTTATTTCCATCATAATACGGGCCATTAAAAACCGTGGTGGCATTATTGAAAATGTACACAAATCTGACGCTACAGTGCACCAATCGCAAATCGTATCGCTAATACTGTCATTTTTGGGAGAGTCTCTAAAGGATTAAATTTGTTCCACTTAGTGTTTGTTCTAAGCGACGAACACATTATTCCATACAAACAAAGGGTAATTTAATATTGTGTTTTAAGTTTCATGTCACTGTTGAGAAATATTTACACAAAGTATGTCCGTTTTATTTCCTGCCATAAGAAGTGTATAAACCAAACAGACATAACGCTTACAAGGAAAAGAGATCCGGGTGATGCATTACGAAGAAATTGTGATCTCAGCGCTGCAGCCTGGTGCCATTTATAATGGTGTTTTTAAAAAAAATGTTGACAATGTTATTCTCCATCAAGGTCTCTGAATTCGATCATTTCTAAAAGGAAGCATTATATATATATATATATATATATATATATATATATATATATATATATATATATATATATATATATATATATATATATATATATAAATTCATGTACGTATGTATTTATGTGTCTACATATTATGAAAAAGATTTATCTTGAACACTTGCTTTTAATATTTAAATGAAATGTTCAAATGCGGAATCCCAGTGAACAAAGTCAAATACAAGTGAAATCAGTTTCAGAGATAGCAAATGTTCATTTTCCTTTCTTTCGCATTTGTATAGACTAGAAACAAATGTGCACATTCAAAGATTTCATTTTTCTGTCTATGAAAAATTATATGCACACCAGAATATTCAAGAGATATGATTCATTTGTCGCGAATGTTCTTTTATTTAATATTGCATTGCATGTCGTTACAGAATGTCTAATTTGCATGTAATTTCTGATAATAACATGTGCTACACGTATTGTCTGATATATACATGTATTACACTTACTGTATTAAAATATATTTTCATGTGCTACACGCATTATCTTATATTTAAATGTATTACACTAATTGTATAACAATGACAGTGCTACGTGTATTGTCTGATATTAGAATGTGCTACATGTATTGTCTAATAATGAAATATGATACGCGCATTGCCTGACACTGAAATTGGCTATACCTATAGCCTGACACTGGAATGTGCCACACGTATCGCCTGGCACTTAAATGTGCCACACGTATTGTCTGATACAGAAATGTGTTACTCGTATAGCCTGGCACTGGAATGTGCCACACGTATTGTCTGATACAGAAATGTGCAACACATATAGCCTGGCACTGGAATGTGCCACACGTATTGTCTGATACAAAAATGTGCTACACCCATAGCATGGCACTGGAATGTGCCACACGTATTGTCTGATACAGAAATGTTACACTATTGTCTGATACAGAAATGTGCTACACCAATAGCATGGCACTGGAATGTGCCACACGTATTGTCTGATACAGAAATGTGCTACACTATTGTCTGATACAGAAATGTGCTACACCTATAGCATGGCACTGGAATGTGCCACACGTATTGTCTGATATAGAAATGTGCTACACTATTGTCTGATACAGAAATGTGCTACACCAATAGCATGGCACTGGAATGTGCCACACGTATTGTCTGATACAGAAATGTAATACACGTATCATCTGTAACTGAAATGTACTACACATAGTCTGATATCGAAATGTGCTACACGTATTTTGTGATACTTCACGGTGCCACACGTTTTGTCTAAATAATTGAATGTACTACACGTATTGTCTGATAATGGAATATATCACACATATTCTCTGATACTGAAATTTGCTACAAGTATAGTCTCATACTGCAATCTGCTACACGTATAGTCTCACTGAAATGTACTACACGTATTGTCTGATACTGAAATGTGCCTCACGTATTGTCTGATATTGAATTGTACTCCACGTATTGTCTGATTCTAACATGTGCTACACGTATTGTCTGAATTTGGAATATATTTTACAAATTGTGTGTTACTGGAATGCACAACACGTATCATATGATACACTTTCAACCTTGTAGTATTTGCGTTTTGGTCTAAGTTTTCATCAACCTGTTTGATGACTCGGTTACTTTGGAAGACATTAGTATTAATTGCATTATTTATATATTTTCCTCACGTTGTCTACACTTGTATGAATTTTCTGCACTAATTGTAACCTTAGTTGTACCAAAACTAGTTTATTTCTATTCTGCGTTAACGTGGATCCAATAGGGTTTTTAAAAAAGCAGCATAGGTAATGTTATATTTTGACCAAACATTTGGATGGAAATACATGCAGTTATATTTATAAGGGAACGCATACATGAGTGCTGTTACACTTGAACGACGATACATTCAGTTCCACTTGAATGAATATATATGTATTTACATTTGAATGACAAAAATATGCAGTTATATTTTAACTGCATTGCATGCAGTTACTTTTGAATGACAATGCATGCAGTCACAATTGAAGTACAATGAATGCAGTTACATTTTGAATGGTAATACATGCAGTTACATTTGAATACCAGTTATATTTATGGCAATACATATTCACGTTTGAAATACAATGCACGCAGTTTAGTTACAATAACAGTCAATACATGCAGTTACATGAAAGGCAATATGTACAGTTACATTAAAGGCAATACGTACAGTTACATTAAAAGCAATACGTACAATTACATTGAAAAGACAATGCATTCATTTAGATTTGAAAGACAAATACACAACTACATTTTCTGGAGATACATACAGTCCCATATGAATTCTAATACATACATTTACATTTGAATAGCAATGCATGCAGTTACATTTGAATGACAATGCATGCAGTTACATTGAATGTCGATATAGGTAATCACTTTGAATGACAATGCTTGTAGTAACATGTCAATGGCAATACTCGCAAATCAATTTGAATGACAAGGAAAACATTTGCATCTGAATGGCGGTACGGTAAAACTTTGTGCACTTTTCTTATCAAACAAGGTATGAAATTACGTTTGAATGGCTTTACGGTAATATCTTTTTACTTTCCTTATCAGACCGAATTACACATGCTTGCCTTGACACCTTAAGAGAAAGAACCTCACTAAATTAAAAAAACTCAATACGAGTTTTGAAGGTTTTAATACTGCTGTCTACTGAATGTAAATAACATTAGCCATTGTTCAGCAAATCTCCAAGATAAACTATTATAAATTGATTTGGGGATTATAAAAGGATGTAACAAGAGCTAGTTGACTCTATTGTTATAAAATAGCTTTTCTAGGCGGAGATGGCATTCAACAAAATAGGTAGAGGGAAACAATAAAGTATTTTGCTCCTTTATTTAGAAGAGGAATATAATCATTGCGATCTTGATAACGTGTGTGTGTGTGTGTGTTTGTGTGTGTGTGTGTGTGTCTGTCTGTATGTTTGTTCGTCTGTTTAACACACTGACAGATATTATGTGTCGAGGGAGAAATTTAGATTTCTGCTAAAAGTATCCTAACTGCTGATTACTATAAATAAAATTAGCATCTGTCGATCAACGTATTAACGACAAGGCCCCTGTTATATGTTTTGTGCGCGCTTTTCTTTGCCGCAATATGTGCTGGTCATGTTGTTTTATTTGAAGATACCTGGGGGCACCTACCAGATGGTCGATGATAATTTTAGGTTTACAGTACTAAAGCATAGAATCTTCTTGGAATATGCAAATCTTCTGAAGACCTTGTCTGACGACAATATTTCTGAATGATTATTTGAACATTTGCGGAACAGGGGTATGAGGTCTTCACAAAGGGGATGCGCTTCTTGTTTTTCATGGCTTTATATTTTAAAAGGGGTCTGCTATTGAAAAGTTTAATTGTGATAATATCCTCATCACAGAGCCCCATGAGCTATCCTAGTACCATTTTAAAGCCTAACATGTTTTGTAGTGATTGTTACACAGTGGAAAAGTCAGTAGTGAGAAGCAAATATTTCATAATACAGTCCTTGGTCCATACAATTCAATATTCTCGTCATCATTTAAAACGAACAATGTTCATATTTCTTCACAGGTATCTTGAATGCAAGCTTTGTAGTATCCTTGGATATAGAGAATATTCTTACATTATGCCTGTTTAGTTATCAAATATAGAAATGGAATTTGAAATGCACGAACATACATACATACATACATACATACATACATACATACATACATACATATATATATATATATATATATATATATATATATATATATATATATATATATATATATATATTAGTTTACAACGTAAACGCCTAATCAACCTAATCAAATAATAAACTGTATAGAGAAACAATCCTAAAGAAACTAGTGTATGAATGATTCTGGAAAACGCGCTTATAGAATACAAAGTTAATACGCATTGTTGGGGATGGTGTAAAATTTAGGTTGCGTGTGACAATATTTTGTTTTTACTTAGTAAATATAATGTATTTTTTTTCTATTTACATCTTTTTTGGAATGCAAAGAGGAAAGTATAAAAATCGCTTATTACACTAAATAAAAATATTTTTGTACTTACGTCAGATGCTGGAAAATCATCTTGTCCTATAGGAAGTCGTAGTGCGTTCACGTCGAGACTGTCATCGCCTTCTGCAGTGGCAGTGGATAACGTCAGTATCGTTGCGAAACAAATTATCAGTAAAAGTTGTTTACACTGCAGGAAAACTTTTTCCATCCTTTACAAAGAAAATATGTATAAACGGTCAGGCTGGAAAAAAATTCTCCTTTAATATTTTGACCCGAACTTTTTTCAAATCTGTTTCAAAAATTTCAAGAAAAGCTGCCAACGTCACTTGGAACGCATTCCCATCAACATTACGACTTCAGCGATTTCCGATGACGAAATCTTGTATGCAGGTATCGACAAATCACGTAAGTATATATTTATAGGAAGTTGGATGTAGGAGGGGTTATTCGCATACATTTTGATGCCACATAGTCACTTTTGACTTGACTATTGATTAGTGGTGGGCTTTGCCTTTGATGGCTCCAGCCAATACAGTTGAGGATAATCATTCCATGTGTCATAATATAGAATATAATATCGAATGTGCAATTGGTCACAGCCCGTCATACGTTCATACGTAATTGGATAAATCCGCATTACAAGATGAAATCATTAAACATTTTGATTTCATCCTCGTGGGCATTTGGACAAAATGACTTTTTTGAACAAATGTTTTCTGTTCATTTCGCTGATCACATCTCTCGTGTTTTAAGCATGTTGCTATTGTTTTAATTATATTGCGGGGAAATCATTCGATGGTCTCCCATTAGCAGACTGATAATTTATTTGATATACTTAGCTAAAGACGTACATCATAACTGAAAGTAAGCAAGCAAACTTAATACTAATCTCGCGTAGATTATAGAGAGCAGTTATAACTTTGTGGACATCAGTTAGTTGCACATATAACTGCATTTTAGAGGAACACTATTAGTCAAATTTAGATTGTATAGAAGTTTAGAAAAAAAGGAGAGTTTACGTTATCTTTTAAAATCACACGAGACTATCGCGCAGATGATATATCTCAAAGGACACAACTCACCTATGGTATTCAAAGGAATATGTAATTATGAAATGAAGCAAATTTCACAGAAAGAGTTGCTGCCGCGATAAATCTTCTCAGACATTAATTAAGTTTTATTGTTCAAAGTATATTCAATCAAAAATTCAATTTATAAATCAAAGAACATTGAAAGCGGGTTAGTTTCAATGTGCCAATAATGGTATGATGAACTTTGATTTTAACGATATGGCATACACGAATTTATAATATAACATGATTTATAGTTCCCAAAAGGGGCGGTGGGATTACCGAGGGGGATGGGTGGTGCGCTAGTGCTGAATAATGTTCTTTGCGGGGTAAGATTGTGTGTGTGTGTGTGTGTGTGTGTGTGTGTGTGTGTAAAGGGGAGTGTTTATTATTATGTGTGGCTGAAAAAGTGACTTTATTAGTGGCATGTATTAATGCGTCTTTTTAGGTGTGTATGCTGTGTCTCAATAGCGTGCTTGATGGAGTGTGTGTCTTATGAGGAGTGTGTTTATGGATGTGTGTATGAAGAAGTGTGTTTATCGGTGCGTGTATGAAGTAGTGTGTGTGTGTGTGTGTGTGTGTGTGTGTGTGTGTGTGTGTGTGGAGGAGTGTATATATTGGTTACATGATTGAAGGTTGTGTTTATTGAGGTAAATGTCTGAATGAGTGTTTATTGGGGTAAGTGTGTCTGAAGGCGGGGTGTACGTGCGTGTGTGTGTGTGTGTGTGTGTGTGTGTGTGTGTGTGTGTGTGAAGGAGTCTTTTTATTGGTGTAGATGTATGAAGGAGTGTGCTTATTGGTGGTTTGGACGTATGAAAGAGTGTGTATTGGTTAAGCGTATTAAGAAGTGTGCATATTGGTGTGTGTCTGTCTCAAAGAGTGTATTTATTTTTCTGTGTGTTAGAAGGATTGAGTTTATTGGTGTAGTTGTGTTTCTGAAGGAGTGTGTTTATTGGTGTAAGTATTTCTGAAGTAGTGTCTTTATTGGTGTGTGTGTGTCTGAAGGAGAATGTTTGTGTGTGTGTGTGTGTGTGTCTGTGTGTCTGTGTGTCTGTGTGTGTGTGTCTGTCTGTCTGAAGGAGTGTTTTGATTGGTGTGGAAGTACAAAGAGTGTGCTTTTTGCTGTATGTGTTTATCACAAGATAGACCGAGTCGGGACTGGATTAGTGAAGACACGGAAAGCAAATGCGTTAATAAGATGTTTTTTTTATAAACGCAATTTTAAAAATCAACTCTGACACCAATATTTTACAAAATATAAGAAAAAATCTATTTAAATAAATGTTCCTAACATGGAACTATGAATTTTAGTAACGTAATGACAAAAAAGTATATGAATGAATTTACAAATATGAATATATATAAAAGGCTCGTATAACGAGATAGATGCAAATATGCAAAGAATGCGTCGTCAATATGACGAGACTAGAATGAAGATATTAAATAATTAATACGTCGTCCATATGACGAGACATATGCAATCGTGAACCCTAAATTCTGAAGTTCTCGTTCATGGGACGAGATTTGAGTAGAATGGAATTATGCAGGTGTCGTTCATATAACGAGACTGCAAAGAAGATATTAAATAAATAATACGTCGTCCATATGACGAGATATATGCAATCGTGAACCCTAAATTCTGAAGTTCTCGTTCATGGGACGAGATTTGAGTAGAATGGAATTATGCAGGTGTCGTTCATATAACGAGACTGCAAAGAAGATATTAAATAAATAATACGTCGTCCATATGACGAGATATATGCAATCGTGAACCCTAAATTCTGAAGTTCTCGTTCATGGGACGAGATTTGAGTAGAATGGAATTATGCAGGTGTCGTTCATATAACGAGACTGCAAAGAAGATATTTAAATAAATATTACGTCGTCCATATGACGAGATATATGCAGCATACGTAAGCACCATACACAGGCACCACACACGGGCATTACACGGTCAGCATAGACAAGCCCACACACGTAGTCACCACAACATGGCACCACTTCAGCACAACACGTCACCACACACGCAGTTACCACAACACTGCACCACTTCAGCGCAACACGTCACCACACTAAGTCACAACACTTCAGCACAATACGGCACCACACCACTTCAGCACAAAACGGCACCACACCACTTCATCATACTTCTTCAGCACCACACCACTTCAGTTACCACACCACGTCATCATACTTCTTCAGCACCACACCACTTCAGTTACCACACCACGTCAGCTAAAATTAAAACAACCGAACCGTGTAATACATATGACACGGTCAAGTATTCTCACACATATATGTAGCGCATGCGCGCACATGAAATAATTATCCATGTACATTTAACGTTAAGCATGCAGCGTATAATTGAACTCAATTATGTTCAGATACAAAAAGAACTAATGAAACAAAATATAGTACTTCTGATAAAATGGCGCTGCCTAACCTACGTATTTATTCTATAGATTTTATAATAAATACTAAACATCTAATATGTAAAACAATGAATTATATCTTTATTGGCTTGAGTGTGTTTGAAGAAGTACGAAAGTCATCTAATCCCCTACTGATTATGGTACACATATGATATCTGGTTGTTTGCGGTCGAGTAGTGCGAACTTACTTAATCAATCTTTATTGACATTTTAAATGTAAAAGAAGACAGAAATATTCAATTTGGTTGACCATTCTGTGCTCATTATTACACTACCAGGTTTCAAGTCTTCTTTACTCTCAGTTATTTTGTCACGTCTTATCATACTAACAGACGCCAGATTGTTTGCACGGGGAGATATACCTTGGAGTCATATTTTAAGTGGTGTTCCTCAAGGATCTATAGTAAGGCTTCTCTTTTCTTCTTATTTTGTGCTGTTTATCAATAACGTAGCCTTGCATCCATTCAGTGTACTGTAACACAGATCATTTCGCTGACGATTCTACGCTGCATTCATCTCATACATCTCTTAACTTGTTTGAAACTAAACTTCAAACACACCTCATCAAAATATCAGTTTTGTTGTCAAAGCAAAACAGGATAAATATTAATGTAATTAAAATGGCATGTATCACAGTCGGAACAAAGCAGTGCCCATCAACTAACATGGATTTACTTCTAACTCAAAATTACTTTGACTTGTTTAGTACTCAAATAAGAAAGGTTTTGGTATCTACATTGATCAACATCACAGTTGCAATATACATACGATAACATAAGTGCAATGATAGTCAAAAGAATAACCCTAATAAACGCATTGTCTCTCTTGTCAGTTGAACCCTATTTTTCTAGATACATATATACTACCACTGACAGACTACGGATGATCCATATGGGAACACACATCCAATTATAATCTATCAAGAACTGACACACTCCAGAAAAGAGCCTACCGAATAATTCTGAAACTTCATATTACGATTCCCTTGATTGTTGAATGGTTACACAAACACAAACGTACTCTTTATTTTAAATGATTCATAAGTCTTTCAATGATCTTTCTTCAGGTTATATCTCTAATCTAAATCTCAGTAAATACTGAGCGTCATCTCCTATCTAAAGCTGATAACGAACTCCAGAATAAGTAATCGAAAAACCAATCGTTCCGAAAACTCATTTACTATATCAGCTGCTACGACGTGTTCCTTACCCCCGAAGGATACCTAATTCAAATTCCTTTGCTTCGTTTAAAACCTCATTTAAGAAGTTATTTGTTGACCATCTGGATTGATATATATATATATATATATATATATATATATATATATATATATATATATATATATATATATATATATATCCTCCCAACATAAAATTTGTCACCGTGCCCAAAATAAATTCTGCATGTTTTATTTAAAGCATGTACTAGTATATAAGACTTGGCACATGCTGAAATGTTTATAGTTATGTGTAGTATATTGTTGTTCATTTTGCAGTCAAGATTGTTCACATATTTGAGTAAATAAAATTGTCATACAATCTATGAGGTAATTGCTGCCATAGATCAAATGCTGATTGCAAATTCGATTATGGCCTGATGCTTTTGACCTATTTAGACTAGTAGTGATTTATTTTACTTCGTTTACGCTGATGCTGCATTGTAAAACCTCGATATGGGTTGCTCCGTCATGTAGAACCCGATGTAATTCTCTCTCTAACAATTCATAAAAGTTCCGTCAAAACTATGGCTAAAAAGTAACGTGTGAATGTCCTTATAGTATATAGCAAAGCCACGGAAACAAACTCCAAACTGAGGCCTTCAGCTGTAGCTTTGACGCCATAACCACCCACATAAAAGCTCCTTGTTCTACGTCTAACCACACCTTCAAATATACTCTTCTCATCATTGTCATCTACATCCTCATGTCCAACAATACTCTCTGAACCGATTTATAAACTTGGTTTACCAAACGATCTATGTTTCTCTACCTGATTGACAATGAGGTTAGGTATCTAGCAGGGGTTTTCAAATCAACACCTTTCATATTCATGTTGCAAGCATTCGGATGCCTAACATGCTCTATCCTGGTTAAAGTACATTGTCTAGTTAAAGTAAACTGTTTAGTTAAAGTACACTGTCGTGTGGGCTAACGGTTTATTCTGATTATGAGTGACATAAATGACGGAATGTTATACACATCTATAATGTGGTACATGTAGCGTTTTCCGAGAAACAGGACACTCGACAGTCCTAAGACGGAGTCCGAAGAAACAGAAAGAAAAGGGAGAAGTGACGAGTGTGGTCCGAAAATATAAAGTGACGAGTAGAGAGTAAAACCTAGGAATTCCAAGAAGACTTGGAAAGGAAAGGGGAATACTCGAGGAAATAGGAAACATTGGAATACAGTCGAGAGAAAGGTGAAGCAATCAGTAGTGGACTGTTTTCACCACTTGTTATGATGACGTAATACATCCAAATTAGACATTCCTATTATATCATGTTGAATTGAAATTACCACTATTAATTTGTGTGAATACATTTCTTGTTATTCTTGTCTAAGAGGGCTGGCTCGCATTGGATTATTTTTTCCCAATAATCTTGCCCAATTCTCTGTTGATATTCTATCTTTCACTCACACTGGGTCATAATATCAAGGGAGTTCATTCCCTAGATAATGTAGCTGAATCCAATTAAGTACACCGCTTACTAAGAGGGAAAGCACACAACAGTCTAGTTTTCTCGAGTTATGCACAATAAATAAAAGTTGAAAATATTTTTTTTTTAATGTTCCCACCATGAATCATCCTATTGACTATTAGTTAGCTGAACAGAACCGATCGTTCTGTGGACATTTCAGACATGCTAATATCGCATTGTGACTGCTTTTATGTGTGTATATGCGCGTGCGTGTATGTGTGCGTGTATGTAATCATGTGTATATGTTGCTCATATGTGTCTTAAAATGTTATGGCCATAGTTATCTACTAATCGATGTAAAATATGCCAAGTACATTTGCAGTACTTTTGAGTAATGGAAGCTAACATTTGTAATTATATAGATAGGTATTTTTATTTATTTATTTACCCTTTTTGAAATTAGCGGATTGTGACCAACTGATTCTTAATTCTCAATTACGGTCTGGATGGGCTACATTTTAATTCTCTAGGCAATGTATTTTGACCCAATTACTTCGAGTCTAAAAAATGTATTTGTGTTACTATGCCGTAATACACCAATCCAAACATTTGCAAAGTATAGTTATGTTGTAAAACAACAAGCCAAACCTTTGCAAATCATATAGTTTTTCGTTAAACATCAAACCAAAAATCTTAGAAGAATATAATGTATGTCCTAAAACACAAAAAAAAATCTGTACAGCTTATAGTCGTAAAACACCATAAGCAAAACTTTGCAGAGTATAGCGTAGGTCGTAAAGCACCAGACAAAACCTTTAAATAGCATAGAGTATGTTGCTAGACACCAAAACAAACCTTTGCAGAGTATAGCATAGGTCGGACAACACCAGACAAAGCATATGTATAGCATAGCGTATGTCGTTAAAGACCAAAACAATCCTTTGCAGAGTATACCGTAGGTCGTACAACACCAGATAAAACGTTTGCATAGCATAGAGTATGGTGACTAAAACAAACCTGTGCAGAGCATATTGTATAGAACTTGTTGCTGTATCGCGTTCGTGCAATTTCGTTGGGGTGTTTTTTCTTCAAGTTGAAACATGAGCTGGGATTAAATCTGACATTAGAATAGCTAAATGTATACCTATCATAGAATGGCTAAATGTAAACTACGTCAATCCGACAGTTAAGTGGTAATTAAATCAACTTCATACAAGTTTAAACAATATCGTCAAAACTGACTACAGAAAGATATTAAACTCTGTACGGTATCTTCAAAAGAGACACAACAAAAAACATACGAAAACCTTAAGCAAATCAAATAATCAAAAACTTGAAAATTATTTAACCTATTGGTGAATCCAAGCAAAACTGATCAAAAAGGAACGTCCGGATATATTACGTATCGCTCTGAAACTGATGCAAAATGGATTCCAATACGTAAATGTACGTACTAGTTTCACTGTTGTAAGACATTTATTAAATACGTCATTCCCTTTTTACAACACCTTCTATTGGAGCATTAGAAGATACATTCTGAATCTTTATAATACATTTGACTTTACTATCACTTATCGCTAATCAGTAACCATATCAGTATAGCAGAAACAGTGTTATAACGGAGATCCTTATAGCAAGTATCAATGCCCGTTGACAGTTCACTATGCCAGACCGTTTGATACAAAGCCATAATCAGACTCCAATTTAATAATGAAAAAAAACTGAAAAGACATCTCCAAACACGTTAGAAATAACTATACAGCTTTTTAATTTAAAACAAAATATCACATATGGATGAGAGAGGAATGTGGTCGTACGTGTGCAGTGGTTCACTACCCGTTTGACAAAGGTGCATATAAAGTGCCTCGTAAATTATGACAATATTATGTAAATTATGTTCTCATTAGGCCCTGTAAACGCACGTGGGCCCATCCCATCAAATATGTACCTCGTTAATGACAACAATTTTACACGATTCAAATTAATAGATTTACAACAATAGTTGGAATGAGTTCGGCTATATTGCATTTATGCCTGTATGCATTCGTATCTACTTAAGCTGTACAGATTAGCCATTGACCAGTCTCGTAACTTTCCGACCCTCTGGGGAAATTACCACAGACGGTCTTAATTACGAATGTATTGCAAAACGCCTAAGACAAATTGCTCGCTTTTGTTGACATTTTCATACAAGGTCCGAGCACATGTAAATCATTCTCTCCATGAAGAAACAGTAATTGCAAATGTAACCAATGGTGGTTATTAGACTATACATCATGTGTCTTTTAAATTAAAACGTGCTATTAGAGAACGCGATTGAATGAGAAGGAATTCTGAATTGCACATTGTTCAAGATGATAGAGTTTTGGCAGCAAATTGGCGTATAATGTATTACCTCTGGGGTTTTTCCTGTAGAGTCAATCTCAAGCGAAACAATTCTTTAATCTCCATTTTAGGTATAAATAAGAATCTCTTCACTAAAGAAAAGAGGCTGTTATAGGATTAACTAAACAAGGAAAGTCACAAAGAGACCTGGTCCATCGAGTGAAAAATGATGACGCTACACAAAATCGTCTCATTGTTATCAATGTTTGCAATTATTTTTCGAACATCCGCTCTCTACAATCGGCGGATACTTGGAGGTAACAGCAACCTGGTAAGCTTTTATACTGTTGTCCTTTTTAAGCTTTGATGAGTGTGTTTGTATATAGCACTGCAAATATTACTGTAATGAGCGCTTGTAAGTTGTGCAAGATCTTTTAAATAGCAATTTGGGACCCTGTCCTAATATTCAGCAAATAGGCTCTGGGGGCATACTTGCCGAATGAGGTATTCATGATTGAATTATGTAGTTGTGACTATTTTTGTCTTAGATATTGATATTTTGACTACACCTACTGTGTTATTATAACTTTTTATATTGTTTTCTTATGCTTCAAATACATACTTTCCTTATCGAGGGTCTGGTGTCCCTTCCATTTTGGGAACGCATTACATAACGGCAAGGTACAGATGTGTCTATAATGTAATTCGATTATGGATTAGATACTTTGACTATCCGAAATTGCTGATGACGATTACTTTAACAATTTCGCATTATTTTAGATCCATATTGTTAGGCTAATACTTAAATTGTCTCATGAAAGAAGTTGGGTTTTTAATACCGCGATTGACCTTTACAAATGTAAGAGCATTGAAAACTGTTAAGTTAAAAGATCTGTACCGTGTTCAACTTCCTGACACTGTTTTTGTTCATGCGTTTGTATCATAACCGCCATGTACTTTTGCATGTCCTATCTGAAGTACAATAGACAACGACTTGATTAGGAATTTACTTTAAGTGTCAAATGCAACTATTGCCCTAAATATGCATTTTTGGGGAAAGTGAATGTGCAAATGAAAAATGTATAATATTATTTGCATCATGTATACAAATATAAAATATATAACCTCCACTTGACGATTTCAATAACGTACACATATCGTGATTACTGTCATTGTACATCTCTCTCTCTCTCTCTCTCTCTCCAATTAATTATTTTTTCGGTATTATGTTGTTAAGTTGAATATGCTAATTTAAGTTGTTATAACGTATGAGCAATCCCTTTGTATCATATTGTGACAATAAAATATGTTTAAAACAACAACAGCAAAAAACGGTACAAAGGAGAAAGTGTAATGCAGGCGCACAGGAAGTAACGTATACACGTCTTAATTTAAAAACAAGATTACCCTGCGATTTCTTAATTCATCTTAGACGCAGCATATACTCTCTTTTACTTACCCATTATTTGTCTTATCTATTTATTTATTGGAGATAGCGATAATGAAACTCAATGTTTCCGACTTTTTAATACGGCTAAAATATTACGATATTTCGGTTGAAACACATAATAAAAACCATGTACGTCATCGAAATTTAAGTAATACTTTAAAAGAATAGCTGGCATTAAAAATGTTATTGACAACACATACTTTACAATTTACAATAACTGATGCATGTCTTCCGATTACATACTAAAGAAGGTTTGCGGTGCAAAAACGAATCCGCCTGCCTAATATAACATTTCATTAAAAATCTCAAATACACAAGTGAGAGCAAAAAGACTTATGTATTTGGGTAACCAAATTAACACAAATCATATACTGTAAATATTATTAATTTGATCTGACAAATCAACTGCAGTTCAAAGCAAAAGAATATTATGCATCCCGAATATATGCCTGCATTGATTACGTCTGGAGGTTATTTGTTGAAACCGTGAAACTCACTGTACAAACACAACCCCTTTCCTAGGTAATAATTTGAAGAAACATTGTGAACGTGATGCAATTCAAGAAAGGCCTCCATCCAGGACAAATTTGAGATAATCTACTTGTATTGAATCTACATGTTTACTTCTGTATGTGTCAAGCTCTTTTATCTTGCCGACAATCGGTATTTCATTCTCCACAAGCTCCGAGTAAGTATGGGATGAGAGAGAGATATTGGATTTTTAACGTAGCATTAACACTTTTTCAGTCATATCGCTACGATGTCAGCAGTGTGGCAGTTTATAGTAATGCCAAGCACTGGGGCATCATATCTCAGACATGTTGCATGATGTCCCACCCAGTCATGTTATCCTGATACCAGGCCGACCAATCTTAACGCTAACCTCTTGATGCTCAGTGTCAAGCGAGACAGCTGTTAGTACCATTTTTATAAGTCTTTGGTATGACTCAGCCAGGGATCGAACCCACCACCTTCCGTATCCGAGAATGCCGTATTAACCAATAAGCCACCAGAGCGGTCCAATGGTCAAGTTGTCAGATATAAATATAGGAATTGTACATTCTTTACATCAGTTGCAAGACCAATATAAATCCGATATACCCAAATTCCAAAATATATCTATATCTTTAAAAAGTAAACAATAATAGCTGAAAAAGTCAAATAATTGCCTTAGTGAAGACAATCAACAGGGGCCAATTTAGGCAAATATTCCAGACTATTCTAACAATGACAACCTGCTAACACATGATCGCTTCCACAATGGTATTGTTTCATTGTGAATTTGATTGGTTTTCTTTGTTCGTAGCAGCAAGACATTACTGTAAAAGGAAGATGGCATGAAAATTAATCATATCCTGATACAAACATACTAATTATGTATATGCACTTAAATCACCTTATCAAAGTAGAGAAATGTGTGATAGAGTAAAGAAATCAAGGTTTGATGAAATTCTCTGAACTGCAGATATCTTTCAACCGTCATAACAGGTCATGGTACCGAAGATCTAGACCAAATGGAGAAGTCGCCTGCTTTAATACCGCTTTAAGACCAGTATTTTATACTCTACCGATATACAAAGATTCAAGGGGTCGACATTATGTTTCCTTTATCATTATTGACTCGCCGAGTGTCGTTTCCTTTCCATGACACTAAAACGAGTTGAGATCAGCGTATTGCTAGTTAGTCGGGTTGTGTTTGCACAATCATGAACATAAAAATGCAATTTAAATATATATTATTTATGTCATGGGTGATTTCCATTGTCAGAACGCAATCACGTTTATTTCTGCATAAGCCATTTGATGAATTACTTTTAGAGCTAAAATAGAGTTACGCCACCTATCATTCTGAAGCAAACGTCGTAGTTTGTGTTTTGAACAAGTCAAGTCGTGGGCTTGTAAATATTTTAATCAATAAAATGAAAACCTTAAGTAAGCAAGATTTATATTAGTCAGTAAATCATATCCAACGTACACTAAGGATATGGACAGTAATAATAGTTATTTTATAAATCTGAATCGGGGCACTAGCACATCTTTAGTTCCTTGATCTTAGTACATAATTTGATGTCCGTAAATGTTACCACATTTACAAAGAAAACATTCTTAGTTAAACGTTAATATGATGGGTTTTGAAGAGAAACAGAGAGACACATACGAGACAGAAAAGCAGAAAAGCATACAGACAGCTGGGACGTTAGAACACTGATTTCCGGGACATAACTGGATGACTCGGGGTACAATGTCTGAAGATGAAAGTACGGTTTTCGTAAAAATATTCTTTCCAGAATGCATTCTAGTTATAACTACAACACATCATATTTGATGGAAAATTTTAGTCCTTTTGCAAACTTGGGTTTGCAAAAACTCAATACTGGTATTAGTACCTGTCTCTTTGGTGCAGAGCTGAAACCACACGTTTTACACATACGTAGATCATTGATCTGACGAAGATCATATGTTCTCTACACAGAAGCAGTAATCAATAACATGTCTAAACTGAGAAAATAGGTATGATCATCGGCATTCCGGAATTTAAAGCTATTTAATGCAGAGGCGTAGCTAGGGAGGTGCAGGGGGGTACATATGTCCCCGGGGGCCAAGGTACAGGGGCGCCAAAATGAGGCTTACAACGTTACATTATCATAAGTAAACAAGGGTGATTAATCGGTCACATGATCAATGGGGCGCCAATTTTATAGTTCGTTCCCAGGCGCAAAATATCATATCTACGCCTCTGATTTAATGCTATCATAATATTTGCATAGGTTTACTTTAGGAGCTGAATTAGTAACGGGATGCTGAAGAAATAGGCGATGGGCAAGGAGTACAGGGGTACATGCACTCCTCTTTACCTCTCATTCTCCCAGTATAATCCAAAATCCCTGTGCGTTTGAAGCTGCCGCGTTAGCAAATAAAAAGTCAGTTACACTTGCGCGAGAAAAATGTTGAGTTTCAACACAGTAGACACTCCCATTTGTCTCAGCTATTCTTCTAACGTTGTTAACAAAAACAAATCGGTTTTGAGATGATGCGAGGTTTTCGTTCTTTACATATATATATATATATATATATATATATATATATATATATATATATATATAGAGAGAGAGAGAGAGAGAGAGAGAGAGAGAGAGAGAGAGATTAAGATATATATATATAGATAAAGATATATATATATATATATATATATATATATATAGATAAAGATATATATATATATATATATATATATATATATATATATATATATATATATATATATATATATATAGTTTGCAATCAATATGATCAGCTAGTTCTTTTGAAAACGACGTGAAAAGTTGGATATTCGCTTGCAGAAAACCTCAAGTTGATAAAAGGCGGTAGACTAAGAAAACTAATATGAAAAATTACAAACATGACTCAGAACGCCACTGCTAAAGTAGCCCAGCATATAGCTGAAGATGTCCCCCACCCCCACCCCCCACCCCGTTGATTTAGAAAAGACAAGACCCTGCTTGCTAACTTTAGGGAAGCCTATTGGAACGGATCTCTCTCTCTCTCTCTCTCTCTCTCTCTCTCTCTCTCTCTCTCTCTTCAGTGAACAAACATAATACTTCGACAGTTTTCTTATACTAGTGTTTCAATCATAATCGATTACAATCCACACCTGACGTTATATGAAGGACAATTCTTCTTTCTTTACACTAAAAGTGACATTTTCCGAGATTTAAATTGATCTATCAAGTCTCCTAAACAGATCTATAATAAGCCGAATTTATAAAGCACAATAAATAGTATTTGACAATCTAGAAAATGAATTGGAATAAATGTTTATTTTCAAAGCAAAACTGGCAATCTACAAGGATTCTTTTCAGTATTAAACGTCAAGGGCATATAGTAATAAAAGCCAAGTGAATCACTTTCTCCAGTGAGTTAGACGCTGGTGTTTGATAACTGAATACAAGTAATACAAGTAATAAAGTCAGGCAAATTCTGTAAGCAACCATATGGTTCACTGAATAAACGAATACGATACAGCCGAAAAAGCAGCAAAGTTACAAGAGTATCCGGTAAATAGTTTGGTTCACATAATTGTTTCATTTCTTCTACATGTGTAAAATTGGTGAGAACTTTAAAAATCAAAATTGTATAATCAATAGCATGGCCAGAAACAACCTGTTCCAACCCAAAACGTCAGCAATAGGCAAACAGGCGTTAATATAATAAGCAGCATTTAAACTCAATATATTTTACCTTTAAGAAAATAATATTTAACATGTCATATTTTTATTTAAAGGAACAATACTTTTGGTGAATCTGAATATTTTCAATTTCATCCGATTTAGAGGTTTTAGAAAGTAATCAAAATAGAAATTGTTTGTTCTGTTGGCTCATTACTATATATGGAAACTAAATGATCGGTTTGTTTTTAGAACGTATCCAAAGAGAGAGAAATGGTCAATAAATTTCTACATCGCATGCTGGACACAGCCTATGAAACTTTCAAAGATATGGGTGTCAGCGAGTCTGAACTGAAGGAAGTTGAGAGAAAACGAGACGTGATAAAAGCATGTTACTTCCATGCAGTCGCCTGCTATTGATGGATTGGGATATATATGCCGATAGATGACTAAGATCAGTTGTTGTATTAATGCATATGGATATTGTTGAACTGCATATGTGACAGATCTAATAGAAAAAGAATTTTGTATTCAGGAGACAAATTAACTCACCGTTTTTTTAAAATTAATAGCGTCCAGTGGGCCTATAACTTTAATTTGTTAAATGCAAGATAATTATTTACTATTCATAATTTTTAATAGCAAAAGAATGCCAACTTTTGAATCTCTGAAAGATCGATATCAATGTACAACTGTCAATATTTGTTTGTAAAGATTGTCCCATATAAGTTAACATAGTATTTCCTTTTGGTTTGAATTGTACATTAAGGCATTAAAAAAATTATTGATAAAATATAATAAAATTGTGACAAAATTTGTTTGTATCTTTGGTATAGTTACTCAGGTTGCTGGCTTCATTTGTTTATTGTAAACTTTTTTATTATCTGTATTGTATCGTACATACAACTGTCGTATTTGACGCCTTAAAAACAGTTCAATGATATATCCAGTCCAAGGTAATGAAAAGAATGTTTACATACATACATACATACATACATACATACATACATACATGTATAGTTGTATATACATATATATATATATATATATATATATATATATATATATATATATATATATATATATATACATACATATATATATATATATACATATATATATATATATATATATATATATATATATATATATATATATAGATAGATATATATATATATATATATATATATATATATATACAGTGATCGACGTTTAGTTAGTCAACCAATACCTCTCTCTCTCTCTCTCTCTCTCTCTCTCTCTCTCTCTCAACAGCAAAATGCGTTGAAAACAGGATAATACAACTGACCATTATATCCAGTATATTTATTCTAAACTTCCCATCAGATTATCCGTGTTTAGCTTAGCTGAAAGAAACACGCAACTGACATACGTTTTTACGAACCAAAAACACGTTTAAAGGCTAAACACTAGTGCTGCAAAAAGGCCTATTTTCGATGTATTTAAAAATGTATAGTTCGTTGTTTAATAGAAGAGTATATTTACAAAGTAATTAAATTTATAATACATCTTAAAATGCTAATTATCACAGTTGTCGCGGCATGTGCTAGTGTAGCTTTTCCTACTATATAGTGTGCTACTCAATACTGATTTTCTGCGGATTTCCCAGATGTAATCGTGTATGAGCACAGCGAACGGAAATCATTGCAAATTAGTAAATATTTTATGCATTTTAAATAAAGCGTTTGTCATCAACAGTCGAACGACAACCTATTTATATGCAAAACAAACATCCAACATTCATCAGTATCCAACAATTAGGATAAGGAAATCGGATGCTTCAAAGTAAGTTGTTTTCCTAGATGAATCGTAGATGTTTACATAGTCTTGCATTGCAGGTTGGGATCTATCTTCAAAGAACGACCCAATGACTAGTTAATTACCTCGGTTCTAAATTTCAATACTGCAGTAAGTTTCAACGATGTTATTTCAGATTCTCTGTCAATACCATTTGCAATTAGAATTTCGTACCATCGGTTGACAACGAATTTACGAATATTTGATGTATGTACTTATACATCAAATAGAAGCACTTGAGCACCACAAAGATGGCGTCGACAGATACTATTATAATTTCAAAATTTCTTGTATGATGCAGATTGATATCTTAAAAAGGATGTCTCCCATGAGCAGGAGTTTTCAATATTCATAAAATCTCTTTTTGAAGATGAGGAAAGCGACTAAGTTATCATTATTCCAAATCAAGGTAAATTAGATGACTGAAGTGAGAACGTCATTAGCTGGTAGCTTGAAATCATGTCAACACCAGCAAATAATCAGTATAAAAAGCTTTAGTAGATCTCTATTTTAAAAATCGCAAAGAGTTACACCTTAAGATTTTGTAAAACACATGACTCAAGTAATACAGACGTTTATGTAAACGTGTCTGATGATTCAAATTGTATTTTGACATGCAACGCTCTGCGTGATGGGTATAATTAGTTCATGCGACAGCTTTCTGCGGAATGAAAAGACTGTTATGTATTTGTATGACCTTGTTATCACATCCATTAATCACAAAATAAACACAATAATTAAATACAGGGAAGAGCCCAGAACAGATCATTAGCAAAGGTAATACACAAATATGTATGTGTATGTATATACAACAAAGGCAACTTTGAACTTATTTTCTTTGCATATTTCAGCCTTAGTTTAGCTCAAGTGTCAGTAATAGTGTGATACTATTTCCGTCCGTACGTCTGTCCTTTATCATATATTCTTCTAAATAGATTAGCTGAAAATCACAAAACGTAATTTACTTGCCCATGTTATAAACACGTGGAATATTGTTTCTTTCATTGCTCCTCGCAGGACGTCTCAGTGGGGGGGGTTGGGGGTTAAAGGTAAAATCTCCACCCTACCTCCAAAAAAAGCAACAAGCCATTTCAATTATTTTGGATCCTACTATGTGCAGAAGTGCTAGTAGGAGGATATTTGGGTTCTGGAATATATTTAGAGTTTTGTCCCTTGGGTCAATATATGTACAAGGAGGCAAAGTGGGAGCGGATTTCACAGTAGGAAAGGCATTCTTATGTCATGGCAAGGAATCAAAGTTGTTCCAAAACTTTCTTATTGTTAGACAAGCAGTTTCGTCATTGCAACGATCAGTCTTAATTTTCTATATCGGAAATGTATTATTTTTCTTAATATGGTTTCCCAATTCTATTCGCACTAATTCACATCTGTATGTAGCCACTAACACACTGATTAATATAGTTGTTTGAGTAACGTATATACAGAAGCAGTAATCAATAACATGTCTAAACTGAGAAAATAGGTATGATCATCGGCATTCCGGAATTTAAAGCTATTTAATGCAGAGGCGTAGCTAGGGAGGTGCAGGGGGGTACATATGTCCCCGGGCGCCAAGGTACAGGGGCGCCAAAATGAGGCTTACAACGTTACATTATCATAAGTAAACAAGGGTGATTAATCGGTCACATGATCAATGGGGCGCCAATTTTATAGTTCGTTCCCAGACGCAAAATATCATATCTACGCCTCTGATTTAATGCTATCATAATATTTGCATAGGTTTACTTTAGGAGCTGAATTAGTAACGGGATGCTGAAGAAATAGGCGATGGGCAAGGAGTACAGGGGTACATGCACTCCTCTTTACCTCTCATTCTCCCAGTATAATCCAAAATCCCTGTGCGTTTGAAGCTGCCGCGTTAGCAAATAAAAAGTCAGTTACACTTGCGCGAGAAAAATGTTGAGTTTCAACACAGTAGACACTCCCATTTGTCTCAGCTATTCTTCTAACAAAAACAAATCGGTTTTGAGATGATGCGAGGTTTTCGTTCTTTACAGATATATATATATATATATATATATATATATATATATATATATATATAGATATATATATATATATATATATATATATATATATATATATATATAGTTTGCAATCAATATGATCAGCTAGTTCTTTTGAAAACGACGTGAAAAGTTGGATATTCGCTTGCAGAAAACCTCAAGTTGTTAAAAGGCGGTAGACTAAGAAAACTAATATGAAAAGTTACAAACATGACTCAGAACGCCACTGCTAAAGTAGCCCAGCATATAGCTGAAGATGTCCCCCACCCCCACCCCCCACCCCGTTGATTTAGAAAAGACAAGACCCTGCTTGCTAACTTTAGGGAAGCCTATTGGAACGGATCTCTCTCTCTCTCTCTCTCTCTCTCTCTCTCTCTCTCTCTCTCTCTCTCTCTCTGTCTCTCTCTCTCTCTCTCTCTCTCTCTCTCTCTCTCTTCAGTGAACAAACATAATACTTCGACAGTTTTCTTATACTAGTGTTTCAATCATAATCGATTACAATCCACACCTGACGTTATATGAAGGACAATTCTTCTTTCTTTACACTAAAAGTGACATTTTCCGAGATTTAAATTGATCTATCAAGTCTCCTAAACAGATCTATAATAAGCCGAATTTATAAAGCACAATAAATAGTATTTGACAATCTAGAAAATGAATTGGAATAAATGTTTATTTCCAAAGCAAAACTGGCAATCTACAAGGATTCTTTTCAGTATTAAACGTCAAGGGCATATAGTAATAAAAGCCAAGTGAATCACTTTCTCCAGTGAGTTAGACGCTGGTGTTTGATAACTGAATACAAGTAATACAAATAATAAAGTCAGGCAAATTCTGTAAGCAACCATATGGTTCACTGAATAAACGAATACGATACAGCCGAAAAAGCAGCAAAGTTACAAGAGTATCCGGTAAATAGTTTGGTTCACATAATTGTTTCATTTCTTCTACATGTGTAAAATTGGTGAGAACTTTAAAAATCAAAATTGTATAATCAATAGCATGGCCAGAAACAACCTGTTCCAACCCAAAACGTCAGCAATAGGCAAACAGGCGTTAATATAATAAGCAGCATTTAAACTCAATATATTTTACCTTTAAGAAAATAATATTTAACATGTCATATTTTTATTTAAAGGAACAATACTTTTGGTGAATCTGAATATTTTCAATTTCATCCGATTTAGAGGTTTTAGAAAGTAATCAAAATAGAAATTGTTTGTTCTGTTGGCTCATTACTATATATGGAAACTAAATGATCGGTTTGTTTTTAGAACGTATCCAAAGAGAGAGAAATGGTCAATAAACTTCTACATCGCATGCTGGACACAGCCTATGAAACTTTCAAAGATATGGGTGTCAGCGAGTCTGAACTGAAGGAAGTTGAGAGAAAACGAGACGTGATAAAAGCATGTTACTTCCATGCAGTCGCCTGCTATTGATGGATTGGGATATATATGCCGATAGATGACTAAGATCAGTTGTTGTATTAATGCATATGGATATTGTTGAACTGCATATGTGACAGATCTAATAGAAAAAGAATTTTGTATTCAGGAGACAAATTAACTCACCGTTTTTTCAAAATTAATAGCGTCCAGTGGGCCTATAACTTTAATTTGTTAAATGCAAGATAATTATTTACTATTCATTATCTTTAATAGCAAAAGAATGCCAACTTTTGAATCTCTGAAAGATCGATATCAATGTACAACTGTCAATATTTGTTTGTAAAGATTGTCCCATATAAGTTAACATAGTATTTCCTTTTGGTTTGAATTGTACATTAAGGCATTAAAAACATTATTGATAAAATATAATAAAATTGTGACAAAATTCGTTTGTATCTTTGGTATAGTTACTCAGGTTGCTGGCTTCATTTGTTTATTGTAAACGTTTTTATTATCTGTATTGTATCGTACATACAACTGTCGTATTTGACGCCTTAAAAACAGTTCAATGATATATCCAGTCCAAGGTAATGAAAAGAATGTTTACATACATGCATACATACATACATACATACATACATACATACATACATACATACATACATACATGTATAGTTGTATATACATATATATATATATCCATATATATATATATATATATATATATATATATATATATATATATATATATATATATACAGTGATCGACGTTTAGTTAGTCAACCAATACCTCTCTCTCTCTCTCTCTCTCTCTCTCTCTCAATAGCAAAATGCGTTGAAAACAGGATAATAGAACTGACCATTATATCCAGTATATTTATTCTAAACTTCCCATCAGATTATCCGTGTTTAGCTTAGCTGAAAGAAACACGCAACTGACATACGTCTTTACGAACCAAAAACACGTTTAAAGGCTAAACACTAGTGCTGCAAAAAGGCCTATTTTCGATGTATTTAAAAATGTATAGTTCGTTGTTTAATAGAAGAGTATATTTACAAAGTAATTAAATTTATAATACATCTTAAAATGCTAATTATCACAGTTGTCGCGGCATGTGCTAGTGTAGCTTTTCCTACTATATAGTGTGCTACTCAATACTGATTTTCTGCGGATTTCCCAGATGTAATCGTGTATGAGCACAGCGAACGGAAATCATTGCAAATTAGTAAATATTTTATGCATTTTAAATAAAGCGTTTGTCATCAACAGTCGAACGACAACCTATTTATATGCAAAACAAACATCCAACATTCATCAGTATCCAACAATTAGGATAAGGAAATCGGATGCTTCAAAGTAAGTTGTTTTCCTAGATGAATCGTAGATGTTTACATAGTCTTGCATTGCAGGTTGGGATCTATCTTCAAAGAACGACCCAATGACTAGTTAATTACCTCGGTTCTAAATTTCAATACTGCAGTAAGTTTCAACGATGTTATTTCAGATTCTCTGTCAATACCATTTGCAATTAGAATTTCGTACCATCGGTTGACAACGAATTTACGAATATTTGATGTATGTACTTATACATCAAATAGAAGCACTTGAGCACCACAAAGATGGCGTCGACAGATACTATTATAATTTCAAAATTTCTTGTATGATGCAGATTGATATCTTAAAAAGGATGTCTCCCATGAGCAGGAGTTTTCAATATTCATAAAATCTTTTTTTGAAGATGAGGAAAGCGACTAAGTTATTATTATTCCAAATCAAGGTAAATTAGATGACTGAAGTGAGAACGTCATTAGCTGGTAGCTTGAAATCATGTCAACACCAGCAAATAATCAGTATAAAAAGCTTTAGTAGATCTCTATTTTAAAAATCGCAAAGAGTTACACCTTAAGATTTTGTAAAACACATGACTCAAGTAATACAGACGTTTATGTAAACGTGTCTGATGATTCAAATTGTATTTTGACATGCAACGCTCTGCGTGATGGGTATAATTAGTTCATGCGACAGCTTTCTGCGGAATGAAAAGACTGTTATGTATTTGTATGACCTTGTTATCACATCCATTAATCACAAAATAAACACAATAATTAAATACAGGGAAGAGCCCAGAACAGGTCATTAGCAAAGGTAATACACAAATATGTATGTGTATGTATATACAACAAAGGCAACTTTGAACTTATTTTCTTTACTTTGCATATTTCAGCCTTAGTTTAGCTCAAGTGTCAGTAATAGTGTGATACTATTTCCGTCCGTACGTCTGTCCTTTATCATATATTCTTCTAAATAGATTAGCTGAAAATCACAAAACGTAATTTACTTGCCCATGTTATAAACACGTGGAATATTGTTTCTTTCATTGCTCCTCGCAGGACGTCTCAGTGGGGGGGGTCAAAGGTAAAATCTCCACCCTACCTCCAAAAAAAGCAACAAGCCATTTCAATTATTTTGGATCCTACTATGTGCAGAAGTGCTAGTAGGAGGATATTTGGGTTCTGGAATATATTTAGAGTTTTGTCCCTTGGGTCAATATATGTACAAGGAGGCAAAGTGGGAGCGGATTTCACAGTAGGAAAGGCATTCTTATGTCATGGCAAGGAATCAAAGTTGTTCCAAAACTTTCTTATTGTTAGACAAGCAGTTTCGTCATTGCAACGATCAGTCTTAATTTTCTATATCGGAAATGTATTATTTTTCTTAATCTGGTTTCCCAATTCTATTCGCATTTATTCACATCTGTATGTAGCCACTAACACACTGATTAATATAGTTGTTTGAGTAACGTATATATAGATGAATACGGCAGTTTATGAGTAATGAATGCATATATATGAATACAGCAGTTCCTGGTTAACTAGTACATAGATGAAAACGGCAATTCCTGACTAACGAGTACATAGTTGAAAAAGTCAGTTCCTCCGGCACGAGTACATAGATGAATGCAGCAGTTCCTGAGTAACGAATACATTGAAGAATACGATAATATCCGACTAACGAGTTCATAGAAGAATAATGCAGTTACAGACTATCACCTCTCCCGCAAACGACATATAGACAAACTAAGGATAATTGACTTCCTTGCCGAATCAAGCAAGCAATGCTTGTAGGCATACTGTCATAGAGTTAAGCTGCCCTCTTCGAACATAACACCATCACTAGAAACTTTAGCTAGATCTTGGGAACAGTCTATGGTCTAAAACTACTCACACTGAATCTCCTCCCAAAATTCTTTGTCACACGCAGTGGTTGTAGTCCCGGTGACACTCAGACATTATGCCAGAATGTGAAGGAAAATATTCTTCTCTTACCTATAGACTTCACCGTCCTCAATTGAATAAGATCAGTTTTTCCAGCCGCCAGGTAAACTCGTGAGTTTTATTGTGACTTTCTTACTGTCCTTGTTTGTTAATAATTCTTGCAGACATACACTTATACATAACACTAAGGCAGTTTAAGGATAAGGTTTTTTTTGTTGGTTTTTTTTTGTTGTTGTTGTTGTTGTTGTTGTTTTTTAAACGGTGGTCTCCCCTGTCCCCATTTTAAAGAACAAAGAAAAAGTCAAAATTAAACTCTGTAAGAACGTAAAGGTATAAATGTCATTAAAGGTTCTGAGTTTAAGATTTTGTATCTGGCCGGCAAGGATGGAGCTGGGAGTGGAGCTCTGACAGTGCCTAGGATCGGCAAAATGATAAATCAGTCACAATGCGAGTGAATAATTTTGGCTATATATGCATTATTGTCATTACGTTCACTAGAAAGTTACTGGTAGCCTGAGTAGTATATGGGGGGGGGGGGGTGCTGTATACGGACAAGACTTTTCAGTTTACCTTGGGTATGAATACGGACAATATGAATTTAACATAGGGAATATTTAGCCTGTATACCGACAAGGGAACGTTGGGTTCTAGTACAGGGTTTACGGGTGAGGGGTAAGTTCAGTTAGTTCAGCGATAAGCGGGTGGCGGGTAGGTTTAGCTAGTTCATCGGGTAACGGGAACGTTCACCAAGTTCAGCGGGTAGAGGGTGGCGAATAAATTCGGCTAGTTGTGCATGTAGCGGGTAGCAGGTGGCAGATACTTTTAGCTAGTTAATACACTATACCAATTGTTACGCACATTTGATATAAGTCATTTATATTTAGTTTTATTGTTTTTTTTTGTTAGATTCAAATTTGGTATTTTAAGTTTAAGATTCGTTCATTGGGGTGGTTGACCTGTACTTTACAAAATAAACTACAAGTGTTGACCTCATTTCTGACCTGGCTTCAAAGTTGTAAAGAAGCTTTTAAAATGATTGTTTGGTTCCAACGACATTATGGAGCTTTGTATAAACATCTTTCTATTTTTAGTTGGTTCATACGGTGGATACGTGAGTTTTTGAACGTAAATTTGTTCTAAAAGATTCTTGGAGATTACGTGACCCTTTCTTGTTTACGTAAAAAACAGGTATATAAATTATGTTTTGAGAGCGAACTATTGAGTAGAACTTGGGCTTTTAGAATATTAAGTTGTGTCTTTTCGAGTTTTTTTAAATTACCTTGTATTGGAAATTATTTCAATTCGTTTGGATCAAGAGAAAATATTTTGTTATTTATCTGGAAAAGAATTGTACTCATAGAATTTTATTTCCAAGAACTGACTTCATCAAGTGACATCGTCTTCCATCTTGGATACTTCGCTGGAATTCGAACTTGGAATTATTTGGACATTTTATTACCAGGACTTTTGCAATTTCTCTAGTGGATAATATTTTGAATTATTTTTGGATTAATTTTGGAATTGATTCTTAAAACCTTAAGTGTATTATTCTTTTCTGGAAAATATTTGTGCTCAATAAATTGTTTATTAAGTTTCAACAAGCTTGTTATTTTTCACTCTTTCTATGTTACTGTTTATTCGAGACTAAGCACGTAACATAGAAATTGGTGCCTCGTCAGAAATTGGAATTTGGCTAGAATTTTTTTTACAGAAAACGTTTATTTTAAATTTGAATTCCCCTAGTTTTTTCAAATTTTATAAAATCTTTAGTGAGATTGACAGGCTTGTATTAAAATGACATCTAAAGTAGAAATATTTCTTTTTAATCCTACTCAGGAGCAATTAGATCTTTTCAAAAAAGATGAGTTGATTCAAAATATGATCTTTCTGAAGTCAAGGCTTCTTTAACGAAACAAGATAGCAAAAAGATTTTGGTCCAATATTTGGTAGAAAAGAATGTTTTGAAAAAAGTGCTTTGATTTCGGTCAGTAAGTCTGCATCAGACACTGATATAAAATTGAAGAAATTAGAATTAAAATTCAAGATGGAATTAGAGTTGAAGAAGCTGGAATTTCAAGAAAGGGAGAAAGAAAGACAATTACAATATGAAAACGAGGGGAGAGAGAGAGACAGGAAAGGAAGAAAGAAAAACAATTACAATATGACAAAGAGGAGAAAGAAAGACAAATAGAATATGAAAAAGAGGAGAAACAGAGACAAGAAAGGGAGAAAGAAAGACAATTACAATATGACAAAGAGAGGGAAGAAAGGGGAATATCGATTTAGAATGAAAGAAATAGAGCTGGCAAGTGAAAAATACCTTCATACTTCAAATCCAAATTTAAGATTTGATTTTGTAA
Source organism: Unio delphinus (assembly GCA_029339505.1). Lineage (NCBI taxonomy): Eukaryota > Metazoa > Mollusca > Bivalvia > Unionida > Unionidae > Unio > Unio delphinus. Next base: position 809,524 of record JAQISU010000289.1, on the reverse strand, counting down.
GGAATATTAGACTACCCCCTTTCAGAGAAAAAGAAGTAGACAAATACTTCGGTCGTTTTGAAAAAGTTGCAGAAAATTTAAAGTGGCCAAGGGAGCATTGGACTCAGTTATTGTAATGTGTACTCACTGGTAAGGCTAATGAGATTTACACTTCACCTAGTTTTTTCAAATTTTATAAAATCTTTAGTGAGATTGACAGGCTTGTATTAAAATGACATCTAAAGTAGAAATATTTCTTTTTAATCCTACTCAGGAGCAATTAGATCTTTTCAAAAAAGATGAGTTGATTCAAAATATGATCTTTCTGAAGTCAAGGCTTCTTTAACGAAACAAGATAGCAAAAAGATTTTGGTCCAATATTTGGTAGAAAAGAATGTTTTGAAAAAAGTGCTTTGATTTCGGTCAGTAAGTCTGCATCAGACACTGATATAAAATTGAAGAAATTAGAATTAAAATTCAAGATGGAATTAGAGTTGAAGAAGCTGGAATTTCAAGAAAGGGAGAAAGAAAGACAATTACAATATGAAAACGAGGGGAGAGAGAGAGACAGGAAAGGAAGAAAGAAAAACAATTACAATATGACAAAGAGGAGAAAGAAAGACAAATAGAATATGAAAAAGAGGAGAAACAGAGACAAGAAAGGGAGAAAGAAAGACAATTACAATATGACAAAGAGAGGGAAGAAAGGGGAATATCGATTTAGAATGAAAGAAATAGAGCTGGCAAGTGAAAAATACCTTCATACTTCAAATCCAAATTTAAGATTTGATTTTGTAAGGAATATTAGACTACCCCCTTTCAGAGAAAAAGAAGTAGACAAATACTTCGGTCGTTTTGAAAAAGTTGCAGAAAATTTAAAGTGGCCAAGGGAGCATTGGACTCAGTTATTGTAATGTGTACTCACTGGTAAGGCTAATGAGATTTACACTTCACTGTCTGTTCACCAAAGTGGTGACTATGATGTGGTTAAAGAATGCATTATAAGGGGTTATGAGTTAGTCCCTGAAGCTTATCGGCAAACATTCAGAAATTACAGAAAAGAAGCTGGACAAACTCATGTCGAATTTCCTAGAGAAAAAGAGCAGTTGTTTGATAGATGGTGCTTAGCCAAGAAAGTCGAACAAGATTATCAAAATCTCAAGCAAATGATATTAATTGAAGAGTTCAATAACTGTGTCCATAGTGACGTTAAGTCTTATCTCGATGAGCATAGAGCATGAAAACCATTCTCTGCTAATGATGGCGATGTTTAGCTTCATGTATTCAATTAGATCTCGTATGACTCTTTTGTTCTTTGTATGTTGTAATTGTACAGCCTACAGAGTGCGAATCGCAAACATTAATCTAAGAAGATTATATAATACATTATTTTTTTCTAGGAATATAGGATGCTGTCAATATCAAAGAGAGGAATCGGTTTTACATGCAGGCTAAGCAGAGAATTGAGTCTAGCAACGAAAATATAAGAAATCATTTATGCCACGTATGTCAAGGTGGCGGATGAGCCCATATAAACAATTAATATATTTCATTATTTCCCATAAAATCCAGAACTAAAACTGACACGTCGTAACACTATTTTGTTCATGATAGTTCGCTTACAACAGGTTCCAGTGACCAGAGATTTAACCGATGAAGACCAAGACGAGCCAGTAGAACCACCTTTTTGGAGTTAATTGTAAGTGTTTAGACTTCATAAGGCGGCACGAGGAATTTTAAGAATACTTGTAATAAGATACATATCAGAATGTATTCGTAAGGCAATAATCAAACCACTCGGTTATCGACTGCCTTAATATGTATTGTTCCACGAGTTACTAATTGCCGTTATAAATATGACGAAAAAATAAGAAAAACAAATCATTATCTGGTGCGAAGACATATATCAAATGGAATGGTTTTTATTGTTTGATTTACTTCATAGATCCCTACTATTGCCGATTTGTCGAACGATATTCCTGTGGTCGATTCAGCGGAAATTGAAGTGGATCAATATGGGGCAAGTTCGATTGTTCACATTCCTGACATCCTCGACAACGAAAGTTCATTCGATATCAGTGACAGAAACATTGATCCAGTGACTCTTACCGGAGAAGAGTACATATTTGCATGAAATACTAGTAATATTTGCAAAGAGTAAGAGAAAATTGATTTTGATTCTTTGGTAATCATATACAAACATGACACATGTGCAACGGCTATACTTCTATAAGTGCATCAATTTTGTTTGATTGCTTGCGTAAAACTGTTTTTGCTTCCAGGTCAGTGCATGATGTTCTGACTGATATGATTATGATCGAATACCGTGGTATAACCTATACAATCCAGGAGGGATCTTCACAAAAAGATACCCAGCCACTGGTAACCAGTCTTGTTTATTAATATGGGATAAAGGTGTTTGAAAATGAAAAATTATAAATATAATTATGTGTGTGCTTATATTTACAACACACATAATAAACGAATTTCCACGTGATAATTTCAATTTAGTTTGTTAATATGGATGTGATGAGATTACTGCAGTACTTAGATTGAATTGATCCTTACTTAGAATCATAATAAATACTTCATGAATGTCGCATAATTGATTGTATAATTTCTAACAATAAATAAGTGTGTGCCCTGGCTCAGATAGTAACGACTGTGATACGGTGTTTGTTTGGGGTTTTTTTGGAATGCAACCACAAATTAATTAAAAATTACATGTATGTATCAAATGCGTATTAAAATATATATTTCTCTTCCTTAATTTTGAAACAATAAAATTGGCCTCATTTTGAATGTAAAAATCGTATTGTTACAAGCCAGGGGTCTTTACTTGACCGAGTGGTTGTCAAACCCTGGCGTGATTCCGGCTAGAGGTCATACGTTTACCCCATATATCCAATGACTTCCATACAACATAAGTTATAAATTAGAAAGCCCGATGTGTTTTTTCTATACATAAATTTTATTCTAATCTAGGCACCACCACAGATCTCTAGTATGTCCAGTATCCATAAATAACACATCTGCCTGGTTTCTCGCCATCGGGTTTCCGTATCGCCAGCAGTTCACTCCGTAGAAAGTATACAATTATCCCGTAAACAGGGAACTATTTTAACTTATGCCAGTCAATGTATGCATTCCAGACACATTTCGCCATATAACTGCACCACATTTTCCACCATGGCGACATAAAAGGTATCTGCCGAGTCCCTTCGTATTTATTCCTATGAGTAATTTACCGGTATCCCGACCAGTCCTAATGCTGATCGAATAGCGTGGCAGCTGTTACTACAATTTTTATAATGCTTTGGTATGATGACTTTGATGGGGAATTTGCATGTGGTGTAAAAATACTTTAGCCTACATAAGAAAATAAACAAGCCCGTCAAGTAACCCCACCCCCGAAAAAATTGAAATGGCGTCCCAGACATAGTGTCCATTTAGTATGAAGCTAGACGAACTTTTAAGCGAGTCAATTCAAAACCAGCTTGCATGGTTCTCATTAGAGAACGTAAAATGTTGATCGTGGTTCGAGTCGAGACGTTGCACTAATTTTTTCTTTTTTCAAAATATTTTTGAAAAGTATGTGTTACCTTGCATTTATTTATTTTATTTTCCTAGAAGAGTGTTTGTCTCCTCTGTGTGTGTGTGTCTGTGTGTCTGTCTGTATGTCTGTGTGTGTGTGTCTGTGTGTGTGTCTGTGTGTGTGTGTGTAATAAGGAATCCGGACAATAATTGTCATGCTTATGGAAGATTATTTAAGATTTATTGACCTACAGTGTACGAGTCATCAACGTAGCTTCTGATTTAACATTATCGAGAAAAAGATGAAAGAAGATATTAGCACTCGCCAAAAGATATCACAGAGGTGGGCGATCATGCTGAATATGATAGAGTTGATATTAAAGATGCAACATGCGAGTCAAAGATTGGATTCTACTGAAATAGAACATACTTAATGGAAATTGGTTGTATATTACATTGTTTACATGATAAATCAATCATCAATATGTGTAGTGATGCATCTGCAATTAAAAGTTTCGCATTAGATGCACAGATTAGCTGCCGGTAAAGACATCTCTGAGCCGACACCATTTCATCATAATAATTACACAACTTTGATGTCATACCTCACCTTCTCATGTGTCACTTTCACTGTCAGAGCTGATCTCTTGGATATAGTTTATTTGCGTTTAAGCCAATAGTTTTTCACAAGTAGATCTATTTTTGTCGTTTGTCTGGCCAGATATATAATAACTCTATAAAGGGAAACCAAAAGTACATGTCACTTTTCACATATACAACATCTGTGTTCAGATAGGAAAAAATATACAAAATACATTATGTCACCATACGATTGTCCCCATTTCTAAAACTCGAGAAAACAAATTATATAGTAAGTTACATTATCCTAACACCAAGCCGACCGGTCCTAATGCTGATCGAAAAGCGTTATTCGTATCATCATCATCATCACTATTATTATTATTATTATTATTATTATTATTATTATTATTAATTTATTATTATTATTATTATTATTATTATCATCATCATTATTATTATTATTATTATTATTATTAATTTATTATTATTATTATTAATAAAAATAATAATTTATTATTATAATTATTATTATTATTATTATTATTATTATTATTATTATTAATTATTATTATTATTATTATTATTATTATTATTATTATTATTATTATTATTCGTGTATTATTATACATGAATGTGAAAGAAAACAAGTTATCAGTATAAGCTGGTGTCTCAACTGAATTTGTAAGTAAATCCCCATGCATCACTTTAATTAATTTTGACAAAATAATTTAATTAGTCAAAATAAAATTGTAATATTACCCCAATGTTTTATTTGGATACATACATGCCAGTCATGATACGGAATACTCAACATGTGTACTTAAATATTTGATGTTGTTTAAAACGATAAAATATCCTTTCTGCCGCAGAAGGCGAGACAGACATACTAACTTTTCCAAAAAAATATCCATGTACAAAAATTGATCACCACATGTCATATGGGTCAGTCATGATCAAAAGTGTTATCCTCATTAAAACGTGTATTATTAGTGTTTATTATTATGTATTTTATACTTATTGTACACTTCTAGACTTTTTGTTTTTGTATTACGCTATCTAGTGTAACAGTTTAATTGTGCTTGTATGGGTTTTAGGAATTTATATCTTTACATGTTATGCGGTATACTAACAGTGAAGACGTTCATTTTATCCATCCCACACAAGCATGGCATGTAAAGTTACATTGTGAAAGTTTACATTTTTAGTATTATCAATAAAATAAATATGCTGATCTGTTTGAATACCCTGCCATATTGTAAGATTGAACAAACTATTTGCAGTGTAGGTCGTTACTCGTGGTTTTTATTGATTTGACTTAATGATGCAAACTTTAGTAATATCGATAAAATAATGCAGAACTGTAATTTCTTAATTTATAAACATGATTGCCTGGCAAGAATTTACTGGGGACACAAAAAGTGTACACTAAGAATGTTATGATATTTGTTCTTTAACATTGTTCCAGGAAACACTGAGAGAGAGAGAGAGAGAGAGAGAGAGACAGAGACAGAGAGAGAGTGTGTGTGTGTGTGTGTGTGTGTGTGTATGTGTGATTCGGATTTAAAAGTAGGTTTAACAAGTTTCAGTAATATCGTTATAATGTCTGCATTGTGGCAGATTATAGTGATGTCTAGCGCTGGCATAAATTATTTTCCGTTCGTTTCATGGATTTTGTAATACTGTTTCTTAGATATATGGAGCGATACCAGGAAGGGATGATATGTTCTATTCCATATCTAGCCGCTGCCAATAATCTTGCTTCTCACCAAGACAGTGATAAATCACCAGCTTCTAAGTTTCAGCGAAACTGTTTTGTAGTATACTGAGTATCGTATCAGGCGCATGCATCAAACGGATATCATCTGGTTCTGTCGAAGTGGAATGGGTTTGCTCAAAATTGTCAAATGTAGTTAGAAAGTTTACGATTTAATTTGAATCTTTCAGCAGATTTGAAATTTAAAGGAATCTTTTCGTGTAGGGTTTTGGCATATTTGACATGTATATTTCAGAATTAGCCTCTTGTGAGTCAATGTTTCGTACAAAGCATTGGAAAATTCTTTTAATGTCGTGATCATTTCTTCAAACGTTTTTAAGTGTTCGATACGGCTGCATTTTGTTGTCAATGCTTTTTTTAACGAAATATATAACAAATGTATAACTTAACATTAACTGTATATATATATATATATATATATATATATATATATATATATATATATATATATATATACATATATATATATATATATATATATATATATATATATATATATATATATATATACATATATATATATATATATATATATATATATATATATATATATATATATATATATATATATATATATATATATATATATATATAGCACACTTCCTAGTTTTCATCAAGTACTGTATCAGCTAAAATCAGACAGTATCAGTTGTAAAAAAAAAATTTGTTAAATAAAAAGCCAGTATCACGTTTACGGAATATGGCTGAAATCCGAAATCGTTCATTACAGACATTACTTTATAATCAGGGTTTATCGAAAAACTTGACAATGTATTTATATTAAAACGGTGAATTGGAGATGAATACCTTTACTGCAAATTGCAACATCGAGTGATCTTCAAGCTATAGTACTATTAGGATCACTTGAGACCTAAACTGTAAATACTATGTACAATGGGTTCGTATTTTTAACATGGAGGGGCACATGTTTCCCAAGACTTTGACAGCAATGGGAACAGCGTTAGAAGTGACAAACTTCAATCAAACTGGAAGTTAGTAACTGTGTGCGAGTTTGCCAAAAGACTTACTGCACCGACAAACATACACAAAAATAGTGTCTTTTCAAAGCACTGGTGTGGCTCTGAAAAGAGTACTTAGGTATACTTATATTTGCACCATGACATCCAGCTCTAATTTCTGCTTGTTGTTCCGTTCTCTCTACGTCCCTGGGGTCTTATATCAATTCTTGCTTCTCTCTGTTGTTTCCAGATCAGGAGAAATGTCGTTTTTGTAACCTGCACCTTCAGACTCCAATTGGATGCGATGAAAAGGCCGAGACCTTTTCATTGCATTCAATGCCTGAACAGGAACCATTTCCATTGCTAGCGTCTTGCTCGTTGATTGTTCCTGACTGTTATCTTCTCCGCGGAATTAATCTACTGTACGAATGACGAAAGTTCGCGTTATATGATTGAAGCACTGATAGATAAAAACATCTCTCACACAAATATATTAGATATACTAGAACAAAACATCCAACATTAATGATGCGTGCGGGCCTACAATATACTCTCTCGCTCTCGCTCTCTCTCTCTCTCTCTCTCTCTCGATAATCCTGAGAATGACGTTTTTTAAACAATAAAAACTACGGTGTACACTTTTAAAAAGAATTTAAAAAACCTCTCTCTCTCCTTCTCTCTCTCTCTCTCTCTCTCTCTCTCTCTCTCTCTCTCTCTCTCTCTCTCTCTCTCTCTCTCTCTCAACTTCTTTTTCTACATACAAACACACACACATATACATTATATTGCAGACAAGCACACGTTAGATTCATGAAGAACAAAGGCAAACACACATACATACACAAAACATACAAAACACAGTCGTGTGTTAAAGATAAAAAACAAAGATGGTCATTGACACTATATATCAAGCAAGTTAGTTAGTGTTCATAGACACGTCACTAAATAAACGCATACAAACACTGGGCGAAAGAAAGACAAACAATCAAGAACGAATAAACAAGGCCTTGTGTTTATTTTTGCTCCAGTGTACCTGATTAAAGCCCACACCGCCGTGCCGAGCTCCACGAAAACATCCTGACCAGTTTGTTCAGGAGGCGTCAAGCACATTCCAGGTGGATCTGAAGCTCCAAAAGACTTTATAGCCTGTTCATTTCGGATGTTGATGCTTTAACGATAGGTAGCCAGACTACGAACGAACGAATGTTGAATTATAGTGCCTCGTATACGCAGATACGTTTAGCACTGGTTTATGCTAGCAAAGCTAGCTATTTAATTAATCCCATGGGGTTAGGAACAGTGCCACATCCACAAGGGCGTTTATGTACACATAGTGTGCTATTTAATTTAGTCGTCATGTCGCATCCCTATTGAGAGACTATCGACATGAATGTAAGACCTTTTGGGTGAGTGGGAATGGACCCAACACACACTCAACCGTAGCAACCAATCAGCGTGAAGGTATTAGAGGTGCAATGGCACCAAATAATGATGAGTGACAAATAGTTTTCACATATTGTCATGTTGAAAGGTACTGGTCGTGAAAAAGAAGGAATAAAAGCCAGCCTACGGATGTCGCTAGCCTTGAAACGCCCTAGCCATACTTATTTCAAATCAAGTCCAGTTTTGCTAATGGACAGAAAAAATACCAATAATGTGTTAGCCACCAGTGCAATTAAATCAGATTCAAAACAGTCGTAGAACATTCCTTGCGCCTATCATATCAATATTTCTAGAACAAAGTGTACATAAGGTAAGTCCCTAACAAATTTAAATGCTAAAACTGTTTGGTTAATCGGCTTGTAAATTTTAAAATTTTCAAAATGATCAAATAAGGTTCCTCAAAAGAGCTTGTTCGAATAGAGTTCTCGTACCAAATGAAAACTCAGTGAGATAAATGGCAATGTTGCATAGCCCTTAGAAGGGCTGTATAGCAGCTCATCAGAAGGTACCTCGTCTTTCCTCTATTTCTGCAATGTGCGCAGTGTTTCTTTCTTCCTCTGTTGTTGTTCATGGAAAGTAGATTCCGTGGAGGGTGTCTATGTGCTGCGCTGCGTCAAAAAGGTGGTGTAGCGGCCGGCGTTCGAATATCTCATAGTAGTACTGCGTCAAAATTTTTAAGGCGAAGTTCCATTGAGCCGCTCGTGGTGGAGATGTTTGCGGTGACCTGAAGCCGACATGCGTAATGGCATTAACGAAATGTCCGGCTTTTTTCTTGTCACTGAGTACCTTGTTTAGTCCGAAGTCACTGCAAAGTTTTTGCATGAGTTGGTCTTTGGTCTTCTTGGGCATACGTACTGTCTTCGTGGGTGACCTAAATACCTCTTCTAAAAACGAGGAAACATCTAGATCTTTCTCCAAGTTTATTGCCAAACTTGGAGTCTGCTTAGGGGCAGGCTTGTGTGACTTTTCTTTCCCATTGGCTGGTGGTATTTTAGTCTTCCCTTTTTTAGATGGGGGTGGGGGTGTAGGTGATGGTGGTGAGACTTCAAGCAATGGCACCCTCCTCTGTAGGTTCCGCTAAAAGTGCTTGAATTTGGTTGGCTAATTCAGCCATTTGTTCACTGAGAGCCTTTACTACATCCTCTGATATAATAAACCCCCGGTTGGGACATGGGGGTACAGAGACAGGTTTCTCGATGACTCGTGGGGGTGGGGTGGTATCTCGGTCTTGCTGGGTCTTTCTACGCTGCTGCTGTCCTTTTCCCCTATTTTTCCTGTATCGAAGATTACCCGTGTCTTGATTTAAATTGTCGTTGTCCCATACTAAGAGAAGCGTAGTTCTTCTCTCAGCCGCTCTTAGGCTCCAACCTGTTAAAGCCCAACGTCCATAATTGCGTTCAGTGCCAGAGGGGGAAGGGATGTTTTAGTTTTAAAAATTACGCACATGCGCAACAGAGAAAATATGCCAACAACACTGTTAAGGCTTGGTAGCGATATAGCGTATACTGCATCGTACGAAAGTATACTTTGTTGGCCTTAACAATATCAACAATTCCAGGAATGTAGGCTGAAACAATGGACATATCGGGTGAAATTGCACACCACTCGATCGATCGATAGATCGATATTTGAATTTAAGTGCTTCGGCCACTTATGGTCATTCAACACTGTTTTATCAAGCAAATGCTGGTTATTTAATTTTTCCTGAGGGTGGGAAAGGTGCCACCTCCCTCAGGCTTTTATGTGTTCATAGAACACTATTTAATTTTGACCGTCAGATCGGAGTTGCTATTGAGCAACTATCGAAATGAATGCTAGGCCGATGTAAGTGGGAATAGATCCAACACACACTCACTCTTATCCAGGTCGATACTGCTGCATAATAATGGACTTGCTCCGCACGTGTGGTTATTTGGTTGGTGGTGTCCGGTAGTGAAAAAGGTGGAAAGGTGGCTCTGGCAGGAATGGCGTGTACGTCGGTCAGTTGTGCCTCCTTACTCCGAGATATCTTGGTCTAAAATTTTCTCTATTAATTTGGATAGACTCTTTGATGTTGTTAATCTATAGTGTATACAACCCCGTGTGACAGCCTAACTATGCACTTTTTTGACGCGCTGCCCTGATCGTTCTAAGTTCAATACCACTTTATCTTTCTTAAGTTGAGTGGTTAAGTACTGTGCACACCACTCACTAAAATATATCGACATAGTATCGCGTGGACCTAATAAAAGTCTTTACATGTTTTATCTATAAACACTTTTTTGCAACAAGCACTATAACATACACACGTTTGATACTCAAACGTTTCCCAAAAGATACAAAGACGACACATACAAAACACACACTATCACACAAGCAAGATAAGGAAGTATCTAAAGACACACTACTATATCCTAACATACAAACACACACAAAGAGGCGAACGAAAGACAAACACATCCGAGCTCCAAGCATACTAACAACAACAAAATATTGGCAAATTCACTAGTCCTATTTCTAGTTTCTAGGCGGTTTTGTTTTATCAGTTATCATTTTACCGTCTTGCATCCTTTGTTTCTCATTCCAATTTTTCTTGATCTTCTGCGATTTTTTGACGCTTCTATTCGGTGTAAGCGCAAATTTTAAGAAAGTCTTGTCCTTTCTATCTGTTTTTTTAAATCAGGTTTCGTCTCATTTGATGCACATGCACCTGGACCTCATTCAGCCTCGCAACCGCTCCGATGGCCCAGTGGTTAGAGTGTCTGCCGCGGATCCGGGAGGTCGTGGGTTCGATCTCCGACCGAGTCATACCAAAATACTTACAAAAATGGTACTAACAGCTATCTCGCTTGACGCTCAGTATTCAGAGGTTAGTGTTCAGACTGGCCGGCCGGTGTCAGGATAATGTGACTGGGTGGGACATTATGCTGCATGTCTGCGGAATGATGCCCCAGTGCTAAACATCACTATAAACTGCCTCACTGCAGACATCGTAGTGATATGACTGAAAATTGATAAAAACCTACGTTAAAGATCCTAATCAAAGAAACAAACAAACCATTCAGCCTCGCAATCTTTGCAGACATATTTACCTGTCGACGAGTCAGCAAACGGTGGTCAGAAGATATCATACGATATTTAACTGAAGTCTCATTTGACCACTGGGTAATGGTTACTGGCGTATTTCCCAGAGTGAGATTTTTAATTGATCGAGTGGAAAGCAATGCCAATGGAGCACAACTCCACTTGCATTTATGTGTGTCGTATCTGGCCTGGGAAAGCATGGAAGGTGGCAGGAGAGAGAACCGTACCAAAGCAGTCACACCCAACAGACTGGGTAACTTAATGTCCTAAAATGTCGCCATGGCATAATTTCGATTTAAGTGTATGTGTTATTTTATAACAGAATGAAGAAGGATGCTGGCTAAATAAGTCTATTGAGCAAGCTTAGTTTGGCACGCATCAGCATTTAGGCGTAATATGTATTAATGTAAGGTCTTAAGCAAGGATGTCCGAAGTCCGCCCCGCGATCCAATCACGGCCTGCGGTAAGATTTCATACGGCCCGCAGCTTCGGTCATATAATGTATTATTTATGGCCCACTAGTCCGCGAACCCTTCTCCGCTCATTTCTGCCATGGCAACTGAAAAGAAAAAGAGTTGACAGTGTGGGCCGCCGCTTTCAGGAGAGATGGGAATTACAGTACTTATTCACTGAAAATCGAGGCAATTGTGTTTGTCTCATTTGTAACGAGACGGTTGCCTTCTTAAGGATTTCAACATAAAGAGACACTACCAGACTAAACATGCTAACACATACGACAAGCTAACAGTGAGTGACCGCGCTGAAAAAGTGAAGCAACTCCAAGCTGCTCTGGCATCAAAACGGCGATTCTTCACGCGGGCCTGTGAGTCAAAGGAAAATATCACCAAAGCAAGCTAAGAAGTGGCCATGTTAATAGCTATTCATTTACTGAAGGTACATTTATCAAAGGCTTTGTCATGAAAGTGGTGGAGAACATTTGCCCCGAGAAGAAGCAATCATTTATGAATGTTTGCCTGGCACCTAACACTGTGGCACGAAGAGTTGAGGACATATTGTCATATATATTCAGAGACAACCGAGAAATAGGGGAGTGACTTTTGATTATTTCGCATTAGCCTGCGATGAAAGCACCGATGCTTCTGACGCTGCATTGATTTTTTTTAAGAGGTGTTGACGACAACATGAACGTAATAGAGAAGCTGCTTGACTTCCAAAGCCTTAAGGACCAAAACTAGAGGAACGAATTTATTCGTGATGCGGTTGATTATATGAAACTAATGTGGAGTAAAGTTTCTGGGATAATTACCGATGGTGCGCCTGCTATGGCTGGTGAACGAAGTGAATTGTCCACACTAATCTGCAATAAAGTCCGCGAGAAAGGAGGTAACGCTATTAAACTACAATGTATAGTTCATCAGCAGGCTCTCTGCGCCAAACATCTCAAATTTGATCATGTTATGAAACCAGTGGTAAAAGCAATACATTATATTTCGCTCTAAAGCTTCACCACCGACAGTTTCAGCACTTCCTGCTTGACATTATAGCTGAATACGGAAGACGTAATAAATCACAACGATGTAAGGTGGCGAAGTCGGGGGTCCGCAATGCAGCGACTGTTCTCTCTCAGGGAAAAAATAAGATATATTTTTATATGAAACGGGACTACCGATGTATGGCTGGCAGATTTACCTGTTTTGGTTGACATAACTAAGCATCTGAATGGGCTGAATGTTAATCTTCAAGGACGAGATGCAGTGGTGAGCCAGCTATACGCTCACGTCAAGGCCTTTGGAACGAAGCTGCAACTTTTCCAAAGGGCCCTGCACCGCGCACATCCCAGCTTTGAAGAGGTAATTGACAGTTTCCCACAGGACAACATCGGTGTTCAAGTGAAGCGTTATGCAACAGCTATCGCATCTCTTTCTGTGGAATTCAACAAACGCTTTCATACCTATCCCCTTAAGTGACATGATAAAAATATTTTTATTTCGTTATTTCGAAACAGTATTTCGTTTAAACGAAATAGTACTTCGTTATTTCGAAATAGTATTTCGTTTAAACGAAATAGTATTTCGTTATTTCGAAGTATTTTGTCGTTATTTCCAAATATTTCGGATTGGTTTTGAAATAACGCGTTTCACTGATACTTAGGCTTTTTAGTACTGCTGTAATTGTAAGAATGGATAAGGACCGTTTAGCTCTGATAAAAGTTTTTTTTTACTTGGGTTTAAAGTATAAAGAGATTGTGTGCATTCTGAAGGAAAAACATGGATATAATCTCAACATTAGACAGCTGATTCGTATTTTGCATGTTTATGGTTTCTACCGGTATAAAAATCACACTGATGTGATGACTGTTGTAGAATTCATAATGCACGAACAGCGGTTCTCCGGTACCATGCACGGCTATAGGTGGATGTATTATAAGCTGAAATGCAGAGGTATACGGGCAAGAAAAGAAGAAGTTCGCCTTTTGATGAGAGTATTAGACCCTAAAAATGTTGACCTCCTCCAATCACATCTACTTCATAGACGTATGTACCTATCAAAAGGTCCTAATTATATATGGCATATGGGATCCTATGACAAGTTGCGCCCCTCTGGTATTTGCATCAATGGTTGTATTGATGGGTTTTCACGGAAAATGATATAGTTAAATGCATATTGCACAAGTAGTAACCCTCGCGTTATCGGGGATACTATCTCGAAGCTCTTAAAGGCTTCGGTGGTTGCCCCCTTATAGTTCGAGCTGATAGGGGCACAGAAAATGAATATGTTTGTGAATTCCAGCGTCTCTTTCGCCGGCATGGAACTGATTCATTCTGTGGTGATCGCAGTTTTATGTACGGGCGCAGCACAAATAACCAAAGAATTGAAAGCTGATGGGGCTTCTTGCGCAAGGAATGTATAGAGGTGTGGTTGTCACTCTTCGACCAAATTAAAGATGAGGGTAACTTTGACGGCGGGTATTTGGACAAGAATCTGATGCTATTTTGTTTTCTTGGTATGATACAGGTACGGGCAGCATAACTGTGTCTCTGTATGTCTGTCTTTCTCAAACACACACACACACACACACACAAGCGCGCGCGCGCGAATATATATTAAATATGCTTAATTCGTCGTAAGAAAACACAAGTGCCGATTACAGATTACAATGTTCAAAGAACACACACTATGCAAAATAATTAATACATAACGCTCCTTTGAGTATTTTAATGCTGATTGGGAATGTTTGTTTCAAAGTCTTACCTGTAGTATAGATTCCAAATCATTATTACTGTTTTACGAACTAATGTCACTAATTATAATCACTCATATTTTAGTGTTGCGACTTGATACATCAGTTGTATATTACACAAAGATGTTTTACCAAATATCTAATTTATACTGTTTCTTTATGCCACATCTAGGTCATATGTTCACATCGAGAACTTCTTTCTCAGCCTTTCAATTCTTTTCATCCCTATTGTCAAGTATTTCAAATATGAATATGGTTCTTGTCTTTTATTTCCAGGATGAATTAGACTCAGTAACCGAAATGTGGGATTCCCATGTGATTCGACCATCCAAAAACCTAATGGTTCCAAGTGGCATTCAAAACATTATGTTTTCAGTTCCAGAGTTGTATGATTCAGATAACTAAATGTGTCTGATAGATGAGGAAGAATTTCAGTTATGTCAGAATAATGCAAGGTACCGCGATATAATGGCTTCTGACGAGGATGTGTACAATCTGTGTGTATATATAATGACTAAGCAAAGTTTACAAATGGCAAAAGATGCAGATGAAGCTCTAGATATGTATTTGGAGTTACGGCAACATATTAATGACATACTGTAAGGGGCATCCTCCTAATAATATATTTACCGTCATTGTATGCATCCAGTGAAACCAATATTTAGAAATAATGGGGTCTGAGATTGAATGAAATTTTGTCATTTGTGTTTATAATCAGAAAAATATATATTTTGTACGTAAATCGCTTGATGAATACATACAAAACTAAATTTTTCGGTCATTCAAGTTCATTTACATAGTGTGCATCTATTTTAATTGGCATCAAGTGTGTTTATGTATTTGTTTTGCAAATTTGACACAACTGATCTGTTTTTGAAACAACGATATCTGATTGTAGTTAAAGAAGTGTAAACAGTTTCTTAGCTATACTCATTCTGCATCCGTTCCTTTTCTCCAGTCGCACAGATAAATGTTTTAATTAGTATTGGGATCAAGTTAAATTTATTCAATAAGTTTCATAATAAACATGGAACCAATGTTCTGCTTGTAGTTATGCCCAAATCATTTTAATCTATATAGCCTTCACCCACCCACCTCCAACTTTAAAACCTTATTTTAAGCAATTTTGATTCGCATCATTTTGTAGAAAAAAAGGGTCAGTATTAGTCTGAGCTTTCCGTAATCTTGGTTCACCGTTTTTGTTAGGACTGAGAAAGGTGGGCTCATAATAGTTTTATGTCAGTTGCCAACCTCACTACCCTTCCTTTCTTGTGAAGGATTCACAAAAGTGAGGTGAGATACTAAGAGAATCTCAGTATAAACAAAAGATACCGACTGCAACCCTCCTCTCACGCTGTTGTTAATAGTAGAAATCATTGGATTGACCAGATAACCCCAACATTGCATTAAACACCTCACATAAACATTAAATTTCTAATGTTATCAAACGTGTGCATATAATATGTGTGAAAATACTTAAACATATGAGGTTAATATGTTACTGTTTTCAAGCCATTTATCTAACTTTCAGAGTCTATTAAATCTACATAATACTAAAAACATTTGACGTCAGCCTTAAACCGACAGTACAGTATAAAAGGAAATTAGATGACGTTTAGTATGGCAAATATATCAATTTGAATATGAATGGAGTAATGGAGTGAAGCAAATATGCGTCCATCAATATGTGCAAACATATATGCTTTCTGATAAATGTATGCACTAGGATTTGCTATTCTTTGGCAAGCGTTGGTTGAAAGTAAGACAAACGTACATGTTTATGCGCATTAACAGGAATGGAGATGGTTTAAAAACAATCACGTGTTTAGTTAGTACCGTCTCGTGTGCTTAAAATTAATACCGCAAACATTGAATTAGTGTTAGCAGACGAGACAAAGCGATCCCTGAAAAACTCAGCGAAAGCTTTTGTGTCTTTTCTTTCCTTTGGTTGTATTTTCACTCATTCAACTGATTTTATTTCATTAAGATACCACCCAAATCTATTTTACTTTGTTTATCTCTTAAATAGTGGCCTAGTAGTGAGAGCGTCCGCCTCGGATGAAAGAGGTCACGTGTTGGAACTCAAGACGAGTCATACCTATGACTGATAAAATGGCATTAACAGCTGTCTCGCTGGGCGCTCAGCATTAAGATGTTAGTGTTAGGACTGGTCATCCTGGTGCCAGGATAATGTGACTTCAGTGCTAGACATCACAATAAAATTGCACACTGCAGACATCGTAGTGATATGACTGAAAATTTGTTAAAGCTACCTTAATAATCCAAATCTCTCTCTCTCTCTCTCTCTCTCTCTCTCTCTCTCTCTCTCACACACACACACACACACACACACACACACACACCTCTCTTACATGACATGTTTAAAATAAATATCAAAAAGGTCTAAAGTTAACACAAAAAGAAATAGATAACGTATCCTGGGTTTTAATGTCTTAGAAATGATTATGGGTGTTGAGATCCAGTTATAAAGCTTGAATGGCATTCAAGACATTTCGAGTACTTTGGTTTTACAGGCGTGCGCTATTTTACGGTACGTAAACTGACAATGCAACATTTGGACCAATAAGAAAAGTTAGTATACATTGGCATTTCCCAAAAGAAATCCAGTGGGTGCAAGCATATAGGTAAGTATTACATTATGTTTACCAAAGCGAATAGATTGTCAGGCCCTTATATTCGACCTTCTTTCATCTTTTGGGTTTCTTTTTATTCGGGGGGGGGGGGGGGGGGAGAAAGGTGAGTGCTTGGCCGTGAGGGTTTGGACACTGATGATAGATGCAGTTACTCCTGGTATGGGTACGATTCACATCGGTAGCGTAATTGACAAATGATGATACCCATTAATCCTAATGAAATAAAAACAAATTTCTGCTTTTGACATTTTGTCACAAAATCAATAGAAATAAGCACACAAACATGTAGCTGAACTAATAAAATTTGTTTTAATTCTTAATTCTAATATGAAAACCGTAATACAGTAAATATTATTCCCGCTTTTTGGAGACCATCAAGAAAACGATTTCTCATTTGACAATGGACTTGTTCCATGTCATATGGTAGATGTACAAAGTTCACTAAGAACGCCTTGATAGGGAGCTACAAATTATGGCTTTTAGAATTTTTATTAAAAGGAAGGAGGGACAGAGGAAAGGACAAATAGATCTCATACAAAAGACACAGTGTTCCAAGGAAACAAACTTTTCAAAGTAGTTACACATCAAAGAGGAACTATGAAATTCTGACTAGAAGTTTCTTTCCTAGCCACATGGCAAGCAAAAGCAATTTATGTGAGATGAGGCTCTGGCACTTTTGAATGAAAGGTAAAAAATAACACTAATCCATTCTTTTGCACAGTACGCATTTGCCTAGAATATAAACTTTTGATTCAGTTTATAACAGTATCTATGCAGGTTGCAAAAAGCCTATGTGCTAATGAGTTACATCTAAAAATGGACTGTAACTAATTTACTTTTGAATCAAACTCCCAACTAGTTTCATGTATGCCTAATCAAAGGCTATATACATATTAGATGCTTGGCCAGGCTACAAAACAAAGTTAATGGAGACCAGACAGAAAGGACAACCTTAATTACAACACAATATCAATAACAGTATTTAGACAGAACGGCCATACTAAACCTCTAGTCCATACAACAATCTCAGCATATAAAGCAAATATCAAGAGGCAATGAAAACTCAATGTTAAAAGTACTTATGAAAACAAAAGCTGGCTGCTTATTAATTACATCAAATGTTTGAGTCTACTTAAGATAATAAACAGGAGAACTTAAGGAAAATAATGCTTATAAAAGTCACATCAGTAATGTCTAATATATGTTCTAATATGAAAAGCAATATTTGTACAAATTTAAATCAAAGGTTCAAGAGCAGTCATATTCTGTATCATCAAAAGCTTCATAAAAAAGCTTAAGGATAGTTCTCTTATCTTATAAAAATATCATAGTGTGCACACACACACACGGTGGATTCTTGTGTGCATGAAGACAGCTTAGTTGAACGTGTTAAGTTTAAAAGTGTTTTCAGGTCCAACAGAATTGTTTGTTTTCACAAACAATAGAATTTTACCAAAATATTTAAACAGAATTTTACAAAATGTTTAACACTTATGTGGTCAAAGCTATTACACACACAAACACAGAATATTGCAGTATAGTGTATCAAAAATCCAACTCTTGCTACCATGGAGTGATTTGATTACATGCAAGTTGTAAAAAATGGTTGATACTTTTTACCACAAAATTACAATACAATAAAATGGACACTAAATTCTACAATTAAAAGAACAACTACACAATGTTCATTTCCATGCATTCCCAGGAATCAAGCATGCTTTCCCACTTAGATCGAAAGTCAGGATAATCTGCATATGTTGATGGTAGTTCTAACATGGGTCCACAAGTGTGGATACTGGGAAGTCTTCCTTTTCCATGACGTACAATAAATTGAATATCAATCTTATCAACACAAATTAAATCTGATCCAATCAAAAACTTGAGTAACTTTCTCAACTGCCATTTATATCTTCCTCGAATAAATCTATGAAGAAATCCAATAGAAGCATTTTCCTCCTTTGTTCTTGGTGAAGCACAGAGCAGCTCTATTGCTTTTGGGTCTAGTCTTCCATCCAGGGTTATGATTGATTCAGAATCTGGAAAATCAATTTGCCAAACACCTTCACCAACACCACTAATAGCATCTTTGGCATATTTAGATTCTTGGATTAATACTTTGTGTGCAATTTGTACAATTGTTGATGCCATCTCACTCAGCTCTGGGATTTTGTGACACTGAAAGCAGTCAAGCAGAAAAAGTAGCTCATCTCAGTCATACTGTGTTCCTCTTTCAACAGCCTCAATAACATTATTTTTCTGACTGTGAAATATATAAAAGGAATGAGTCATTCAATAACTTTGGAGTGACAGAATTTTCCCAATGTACTACTGCAATAAAGAAAGCTGGAGCTAAACTTTTTGGATAGTATTTGTGTTCATTGTATCCCTTGATAAAACTTCTACTTACAGCCTCCCATTCTTCTTGGCCATAGTCTTGAGTTAAAACAGATATGCGATAAACCTCACCATCTGCATTTCTCAAAAACAAATGATTCCCAAAATGCTGTATAGGCATCCCTTGATACTCCATCTGCATCATGCCCACACTCATTTACAAACTTGAACTTTAATGTTGTATTCAAAATATCAGATGCTTTAAAATATTGCAGCATTTTCTCCTGTAAATTGGAACGGTGCAGCAGAATGGTCTTGACACTTTTTTCGTCTGATGCTAGTGACAGATAAATGGCTGGCTGAAACTGCTCATGGGAATGAACTGCTGTCATCAGAAACTCATGTGAATGAAGTATTAAGTCACACATGTCATGATTAGGACTGACTGAAGGCAAATTATCATTGGAGCCAAAAGAATGAATATGTTCAAAGCAATCTCCATCACATTTGTTATTAGAAGAGGTATTTGACTCTTCTAAACCCATCATATTTTCAGCTTGGTTATTATCAGGTATCTGCAGTTCAATGGTAGACACAGATGATATTGCCATTATATTGTCTTCTGCTTGAAACTGAGGAGACTTCTGACCCAAATTAGACTGGTTTGGATGTATTAGTTGGGCAGAAATGTCTGGTTCTGTATTATTTCTTTCTTTGCCGTTGTTACCATTCAAGTGTCTTGTGTGTGCTGTTGTTACAACATAAAGCCTAAGAGTCTTCAGTTTTGGGGATTCATATATATCCTTCAAAGTCAGTTCATCTGAAAATTTTTCACGAGTTTGATCAGCAAGATAGAAATCAAAGTCATCAACTTTTCCTTTCTTTGATATTCCACTGGGAAAAACAAGTTCTTTTCCTGTGGATAATATGTCAGAGACAGTTGCATCAAGGTGGACTTGAACAGCTCTTGACCACTAATACCATAAGTATTTAACCAGCCAATTTCCATTTTTCTTAGGATTTGTTTTGCATTTTTGTTACCAGCCTGAGGTGCTGCTCTCCTGAAATGCTCCTTTCTGTTCCCTAAGAAAGCAATCTCCATATCTGGATAAATATTTATGTAGTTGTTTTACATCCATCATGGAATTCATATTTACATCTATCTGAAAAAAAAGAACAGAAAAAATGAGAATATGAATTACAACATGCTGGTCTTAATGGTCTATAGCCATATAAGTAAATTTAAACTTCAACCTTCTGCATTTTGTTTTTTAAAGATAAGTGCCACAAGGGGATTATGTAATCCTGCCCATCTGTACAGCCATCCATTTTTCTGTCACTTTGTAATGTAGTATTGTAACGTGCCAAGGGGTCAAGGTCAAATAAAATGGAATAGATGGACAACTCAACGTCTTTTTCAGTTACTAGATCTCCCCAGTGAATTGTAGTGTCAATAAATGGCGTGTTCACCACAATGGTCCTATTTAGATAATAAACACACAAAAGAAAACAAATATAAATAGTCAACACAGTTTATTATATGACTTCCAGGATTGTAAGTGTTTGCTCACAAACTTAAGGGCTCAAAATGCTGAAATATAATATTTACTAATTTTCAGAACATTTGTTTTGATAAAGCTTATTAAAACACAATTTTCAGTGGTATATTGCATGTAAAAGTCAGCATCAATGTTCCCTTTGTCCCAAATTAATCTTGTACACACACAACAACAACAATAACAAAAATAAGTTAGTATGTATCAAAATGTGTTTGTATGACGTACCGAAGTGGTAAGGATATTTGTGCATCCAATAAATGTTCGGAACCAGACCCTGGTTTGTGTTTATAGCACAATGGTAAATGCGTTAGAGGCACAGTCTGGAACCGGATGTTAAGTGTGTCGCATTCTCGACTGAGACACAGTTTGTCGTTTAGAGCGACACAGTCTTGCGCAACCGGAAGTCAATAGTGTGCGCTTGAATTGAATGCGACAATGTGTGTCGTTTTGTGACAACAAAGTGTGTCGTTGTGTCGGGTATATTACTTCGCCATCGAAACGACACAATCACTACAAATTGGATGGGAATTTTATATCTCAGAATGATACATGTAATTGAGTAGGAACTTCGATAGTGCCAATCCGAATAATAAATTTCCAATGGATAGCAGACGGCTGTGTTGATGACGACACAGTGACAGTGTGTCGTCAGCCTAATCACTTTATGGGGACTTTCATGTAATATAACAAGTTAATATAAACGTGAAACAATATCAGAGAAACATTATAGTAGTCATTATGAGTACTAAATTTAATATGTCGGTAGTAAGTAGTCTACCTTGCTATTAATGCTTGAAATTATCAGATGGGATGACTAGAAACTTTTGTTCTGTTTGTTTGATCTTGAGACCTTTACTGGAGTCCAGCAGAACCACAACTGCCAAAACGGCGGATCTCGCCCCTATTTATAGGTTTTGGGAACACACTCGGGAAATTCACGACAATGTTTTCACGAAAATGACTATATATGGAAGAATTCGGAAATATTAACTTGAGCGCCTCCTAGTGGAAAGCCGAGCGCCCCATATACACAGTAGTAAACATGGCGCCCGATTTCAAACGACAAAAATAACAATTATTTCACAATAAATAATACAAAGATTCACATTGATGATGAACAGTTTCATCATGTTGGTGACACTTATGAACTTACATGAGTATTACCTTAATTCTGGAGAGAACAAAAATGGATACAATTACCTATTTTTCTCTCAAAATAGACGGTAAGTAATAACAATTTACAATCTTATCATGTACACTCTGGGCTTCAAAAATCTTTACCCAGATGATTAATATTTAAACAAATAATTTTTATATGATTTACATATTGTATCAGATTATCTTTGTTTTGTACAATGGTCATATAACAAAAACTGTTACCACAGTTACTATTATTTGCATTGGAAACAGGCAAAACTTTACAACATGAAGGGAATGTAAACAATAAAAGAAGATTATAAATTCCCTCAAACATTAATTAAATTTACAATTGCACTTTATAAAATTATAAGTTGACAGGTAGTCAGGATTGTTTCACTACCCCCGTCTTGCTGAAAAAGTTCGTCCTCGAACTTCTGCTAGTTAGTTAAAAGAGGTTATCATATATTCATACATCTAACTATCCAAAATTCAATGATACTGATTCAAAGACATGGAGTATTATCTTGCAATATACATGTTACACAACTTTGATAATATTTTAACTACAAAGGATATGATTATGGCTGAAAAATAATACAATTTGAACCTTATACTAATATTAAATATTCCACACTCATAGTTATCCAATTATCATGGTAAGTATCCTAGCTTGTCACATGAGAGACTGAGGTTAAATTCTGCATTGGAGACCCAGTTAATATAGCTGGAAACAGTGCCATTTGATGATTATTTAATTCCCTCCCCCCCCCCGTTTATGTGTATATATTATTATTATTTTATTTTATTAATGCCCATTTACAGTCTAATTTGATTGTCCCACTCAACCAATGAAAGTGAATTAAATTACAGGAAATGAGGAAGAATTTTTGTTTTTGTTTTGGGGATAATAGTTATTAACATTAAAGTAAAACAAATCTGCCTAACTCAAGTTTAAACTGAAAATGGAACACTGTGTTTCCTTTTCTTCCGTGCTCTTCGCAGACATGGTGATTGATAGTGAAGATTCCTCGGTCTGTGTCTCCATATGTCGGGTTAATGGTGTTGTATTCTCAGTCATGGTGTTTTTACTTTCTCTTCTGATGAAAGTAGGATCCGGAAACCACATTGATGTTAACTCATATACTGTACCATCTGTAAGAACTGCTTTCTCAACTCTCTTCAACCACACTTCAGGAGCTGGGTCAAACTGGTTAACATTGGAAAGTTGTCCAAACATCTTAGATTTCATTCTTATTCGCCTCAAGCATTCTGCCTGGGGAGTTTTTGCGTAAATGCTTGGAGCTCCCATAAATGCCTCCCTTGGGTCAGCGTCATGAAGGGAGGGAACTCGGTTCATATACTCATAAAGGGTTCCTTGTGTCGATGTCTCCAGCTGGATGGGCCTAACCATATATGTGGGCGCTGGGCGCAGAAGTTCAACATTTCTCTGTGGGCTTTGTGACTGCACCATCTTTAGTGGTGTTGGATGATACGGTGGCACTTCTACACACGATGATCCTAAACATGGCTCATAGGGTGAGTCGGGTATAGAAGTTGTTGTCATTTTCAGCACTGGCTGTTGCATAGACTTCTCTCCGTGTTTGGTAGTAGCCTTTACTGATGGTTCATAAACAGATCCAGTTTTGATTTGAGGTCTCTGGGGTGATTTAAAGAGATTTCTCATGCTTGGTGACACCATGGCTTCCCGCTCCGGCGTTGACGGAAAATCTTCTAGATAAATTGGGGTAGGTGATTTCAGCGGTGTTAGAGGTGATAAGGGGTGATCTGGAGTGCCCACTGGAGTCTCTCCGCTATACGATCTTGGAGTCTTCATAGATCTGTGAAAACTTGAAACTGATTTTACACAGGGCCGCACTGTTGAGACTCTCTCAGAATTTTCATGTTTCTTCCTATCATACGGACAGGCTCTTCCAGGGTGCTTGGCAGCATAGTGTGCCCTCATCCGGTATAGAGTGTTCTTAGCTACAATGTATGTGCAATATTCGCACCTGATTTTATCCCCATGATGATATCTATAATGTCTATGGAGCAGCTGCCAGTTCGCACAGGACACACCACACTCAGTACATTGGACAACCATTCTGAAAAGTGTCCAGAGAGGTATTGTTAAATCCGATGATAACTGTAAAACTATAATATATGGCTTATGGTAGCCCTTAATCATTATGGCCAATAATTTTTTTTTTTTTTTTTTTTTTTTTTTTTTTTTTTTTTTGAAATAATTTATTTTACATGTGTATAAGAATGAAATAAACTCAAGAAAGTAAAACCACCATACGCAGAGAGTTAATCCATTTACTTGCATGATGTTTGCAGGGTTATGGATTATGTAATGCCTTGCCATTTCTATCCCAATTATGTAATGAGAGTGCTATTCAGAATACCAAAATTTCTTTTCATTTAGAGTACCAAAACAATCCCCACAATACGCTGGACAGTACTGCCCATACCCTACCTAAAATGTATAAAAATGTATCCAAAACTATCCATCTCTCCACTATGCCAACATCAGAGCCCTCAAAAGTGAGAGTCCTCTCTTCCCTGACTTCCCTATTCTGGACTTTCCTTCAGGTGGCTGTGAATATGACAAACTACCAACTAACCTCAGTACAAATAACTGAGAGCATTTGTCGACTAATGTCTCAGAAAGTAAATAGGTACATTAATGCCGGCTACCCAAAAAGAGTCCCGTTCACTTCACAAATAAAATTTACAAGAACACCAGGGCTTACATACCCTATATATGTGTCTTGTTAAACAAAACGTGTCGGGCTCAACACAAATTAGAGGTTTATATCAACCATGCGGTTCCCGCCATAGAATGGCTTCAATCTGTCATGATGAACAATTTTTGGTACTGCTTTAGGATTGTTCTGTATTTTATAAACTAAATCAGATAACACTCCGATTACATGATATGGGCCTTCCCAGTTTGTTTGAAGTTTTGGACTTCGACCTTTCTTCCTTGTTTTTGTGTGGAGCCAAACAATGTCTCCTATTTTATACTGTCTTGCCTGTATCTTATGATCATAATATCTCTTCTGCCTGTTGCTTGCTTCCATCATATGATTCCTGGCCTTGTCATGAATTTTCCACATTCGGGTAAGTAGATATTTAATGTGCTCATTTTCTGGGTTGTCATCAGTTTCTGGTTGCGCTTTTGGTGGAGGTCCATAAATTAGATCAACAGGTAGTTGAACTTCTCGTCCCATCATCATCATATTTGGAGTTTGACCTGTGCTTTCATGCACAGATGATCTGTACGCAAGCATAGCCAGTTGAAGATGGTCATCCCAGTCTCGCTGATTCTGTATAATATACTTGCTTAATATATCTTCAATGGTGCGGTTAAACCTTTCAACTAGACCGTCACTTTGAGGATGGAAGGCTGTTGTCTTGGTCTTGTCAATGTGCATTCTGGAGCAGAGTTCACTAAATAGTTTTGATTGAAACTGACCACCCTGGTCAGTGTGTAGTTGTTGCGGTAATCCAAAACGGCAAATAAATTCTTCCACAAATAAGTTAGCTATTGTTTCAGTGTTTTGTTCTGGCATAGGGAATGCCTCTGTCCATCGTGTGAAATAGTCTGCAATTACTAATATGTACTTGTTTCCTCTATTTGATCTTGGGAAAGGACCCAGCACATCCATGGCTACCCTTTCTAATGGGGCATCGACAATGTATTGTTTCATAGCTGCTCTTGGGCGTAGCTTGGGGCCTTTGCGGGATTGACATATTTCACATTTTTGACACCATTGTCTGACACTCTCTTTATAGCCGACCCAGTAGAAACGACTTCGTACTCTTGCAATAGTGCGAGTCACGCCAAGATGTCCAGCACAAGGGTCATCATGCAGCATCTTCAAGATTTCATTTTTCTGGCTGTTAGGCAATATTAGTTGCCATCGGATTTCACCAGTGTCTACTATTATCCATTTTCTGTAGAGTTTTCCATCAAGAAGTTGTATACGATCCCATTGAGACCAATAAGTTTTAACTGCTGAATTATATGGCGATACATGTTCCCACAATGGTTTGGTATCTCCATTCTGTTTCCATTTCATGACAAAAGAAAGATTATCATCCTTGGACTGTGCATCTGCTATCGATTGATCTGTGTGTTGGGCAAACCACATTGCAGCAGACTCGACTTCCTCAACTGCATCATTGATATGGATATGAGTTGTTGAAATTCTGGCTTTTGTCTTACGGATGGCCATGATTGTATTTGTTTCTGTTTCCATGGTGTGCGCCTGGTCAAATGAAGCATCTTTCTGTTCTTGACGCTTACAGTGGTCACATGGCATGCAAGGTCGCCTCGACAACCCATCGGCATTGCTATGAGTTTTGCCTGCCCGATACTCAATTTTGAAGATGTACGTGTTGAGTACTTGCATCCATCTGGCAATTTGGCCCTCTGGTTTTTGAAACGCAACAGCCAAGTCAGCGCCCCGTGGTCAGTTCTGACAGTAAAGTTTGTTCCATATAGGTAGTGGTGAAAGTGTTTAACACTGTCCACAATTGCAAGCAACTCTCGACGAGTTACACAGTAGCTTCTTTCTGCTTTGTTTAATGTTCGACTGAAGTAGGCAATAACATGTTCTTGGCCATCAAACGTTTGAGACAAAACAGCACCTAGGCCATGACCGCTTGCATCTGTATCAAGAATGAATGTTTTAGTCATATCTGGGTAGCTAAGTATTGGAGCTGATGTTAAGAATTCCTTCAGTCTTTGGAAAGCCATTTCATGTTCTAGTTTCCAATGAAAACGGGCATTCTTTTCAGTTAGGCAATGAAGAGGTTTAGCTATTGTGGAGAATCCTTTGATAAATCTACGATAGTATGAGCAGGTGCCGAGAAAACTTCGCAGCTCATGGATATTCTCTGGAGTAGGCCAGTCTTTTACTGCAGCAAATTTTTCAGGGTCAGTTGAAATACCTTCAGATGACACAATATGTCCCAAGAAGGCAACCTTTTCTTTGAACAAGGAACACTTATTTGGAGATATTTTCATTCCAGCCTTCTGGATACGCAAGATTACTTCCTCTAAACGAGTGAGATGTTCTTCAAAAGTATCAGCAAAGACAATGATGTCATCCAAATAGACTAAACATGTTTTCCAGTGTAGTCCATGGAGGACATATTCCATCAGTCGTTCAAATGTCCCTGGGGCATTACAGAGCCCAAACGGCATAACCTTAAATTGAAAGAGACCGCATGTTGTGGTAAATGCAGTCTTTTCAGTATCATTTGGATGAACTTCTACTTGCCAGTAGCCACTGGCAAGGTCTAAAGTTGAGAACCATTTTGAGCCTCGCAAAGGATCAAAAGTATCATCAATACGCGGGAGAGGATAACTGTCCTTTAATGTTACATCATTTAGTCTGCGGTAGTCTACACAGAATCTCACTGACCCATCTTTCTTTTGGACAAGGACAATGGGTGATGCCCATGGAGATTTTGAAGGTTCAATTATGCCATCCTTTAACATTCGATTGATTTCATCCTCTGCAGCTTGTCGCTTTGACAAAGGAAGTCTTCTGGGATGCTGTTTTATAGGATTGGCATTACCACTATTGATTTTGTGTTGAACTATATTTGTACGACCAAGGTCACTTTTAGATTTGGCAAATACTGATTCATATTTGCATAGAAGCTTTCGTAGATGATCCTGCTGAGGTTCAGATAAGGTTTTCCTTGACTCTTCAATCAACATTTTTAAATGTTCTGGTTCCTGTGGACAGGTATTAGTGGTTATTTTATTTACCTTTCCTACAAGGTCATCATTCTCTGTTACTTCCAGATGAAAAGTGCAAGCCACTGGTTCACAAATTGCAGCACATGAATGTTTATAAAGCTTAATGGAGCTACGAGACAAATTAACCATTCGAAGTGGGATACAACCATAACTTGAGTTAACGACAGCTTTTGCAACCAGTATCCCATTATGTGCCAAGTGGGACTTGTATGGTTCCACCAAAGCCTCTTTACAGCCTACAATTTCCCCATCTATCAATCCTGTAACCAGTATTTCAGAGTTGGATGGTACAATGATGTCCTCTGATAATGTAACTTTAAACACAGATTGCATCTGACTTTCTCGTTGACACGGTAAGCACTTCCCATCTATCATAAGTTGACCCTCTCTCATGTTTATTTGACAGTTGTGTCTATACAAAAAGTCATATCCCAAAACTAGAGGTGCCTCTACATCAGCTATAATAAACTGATGTGTTAGGGA
Organism: Unio delphinus; assembly: GCA_029339505.1. Taxonomy (NCBI): domain Eukaryota; kingdom Metazoa; phylum Mollusca; class Bivalvia; order Unionida; family Unionidae; genus Unio; species Unio delphinus. The sequence goes on along the minus strand of JAQISU010000289.1, from coordinate 781,039 downwards.
TTTACCATTGATCTCGATATGAAACTCAGCCATTCCTAATGGAGTAACCAAGCCACCATCTGCCATTCTAAGTTGTCCACCACCATATTGTAAAGGGGGTCGTAGTGAATCTGAGATAGCATAATACTTCTGAGGATTTAGAACTGTGATTGAGCTGCCAGTGTCAATCAATGCATTTACCCCAATATCATAAATTGTTACCTTAACATATAAACCATCTTGTTGAGAATGTTTTACTTCATTCATAGGCCACTGGTATTGAATATTAGCTGAAGCTGGGCCCGTTGCTTCAGCTAGTGTTCGTTTCCCGGGACCTTGACATTACTGTTAGTATATTTCATCTGACTTTTCGTGTTGGTTATCCTTCTACTTTGTTCCAGTTTTTCTTCATCATCGAGGCGTTTAAAGCACTTACTTTCCCAGTGTCCAAGCTTACCACAATAAGCACATTTCATGTTACTATTTTGTTTATTCTTATTGTGATTTTTATTGGTTTTATTTTGATTTTCCAGCTGCTCTATTCGTTTTAGAATTTCTCTGAGCATGTTATCATTTTTATTTGATTTTTCATCTCTATCTATGGACATGCTGTTTTCTTTGTTCAAAACTTCTCGTTGCATCCGTACGCCATGTTTGATAGTCAAGCGTCCATGTCTTCCCTTTTGAAATGCTTCATATTCATGACCAACTCGCAGTGCATCATCCACAGTTTGGGACTTTGATTGAAACACCACCCATTCAAGCTCAGAGTCATTCAGGGAGTCAATAAAGCAATCTCTGGCCAGTTGTTCTCTAACTTGTAAGGGCGCAGTTGGATATGCAAGTCGTACCAGGCGTTTGATGTCCTGTGCTAATTCTGTGAGAGGTTCCCCTCTCTTCCGCAGTCTACTCTTAATCTGTGCTCTGTAAAGTTCCGACTGGTTTTCTGGCTCAAACCGAGCTGCTAATGCATTTACTAGACTTCTGTAATTTCTTCGCATGTCAGGGTGTAGATCACTCAGAACTCCCTGTGCAGCCCCACGTAAGCTAGTTGCCAGTTCCAAGGCCTTTTGATGATCATCCCATTGATTAATTTCCGCTACTAACTCAAAATGTACCAAGTAATCTTGCCAATGTGTCGACCCATCATATGTTGCTGGTTTGTGATATTTTGAATCATTGCGACGAAATGAGTTACCATGTGACATAGGTAAGACAGGCTCTCCATGATTATTTCTATCAGACACAAATCTGGGTTGGCGTATGGATTGAGGTAACATAAACTCATAGAGGTCACTCGACCTTGGTCTGTCCTCATTCAAACTGCTTCTTGTATTGTCAAAGGAGTCTACTGGTCTGCTTATTATGTCAGCATGTCCACTTGTTTCATTGGGTGAGCTAGTAGAAAAAGCTGTATTACCATTTCTTCCATCACACAGTTGGAAATGTGGCACATAATTTCTAAACGTTGAGCGACTGCTACTTTCTGACAAAGTGTATTGACTATCCTTTTCCATTTTTCCGCCATTACTAATTCTAAACTGTACTTCTCCACTGGGTGTTGCATTTAAGATCGTATGTGTGGAGGAGGCTCTCTGCGATGGCGGGAGTTGTGGTTCTTGGATTCCGATTATCTCTAACGTTGAGTCGTGAGCTTCCATTGTTGTTCCCCTTGTTTATTAAGTATGTACAGGATCAAATAGGTTTTTATCGATCCCACCGCTGCCACCAAATTTGTAACGTGCCAAGGGGTCAAGGTCAAATAAAATGGAATAGATGGACAACTCAACGTCTTTTTCAGTTACTAGATCTCCCCAGTGAATTGTAGTGTCAATAAATGGCGTGTTCACCACAATGGTCCTATTTACATAATAAACACACAAAAGAAAACAAATATAAATAGTCAACACAGTTTATTATATGACTTCCAGGATTGTAAGTGTTTGCTCACAAACTTAAGGGCTCAAAATGCTGAAATATAATATTTACTAATTTTCAGAACATTTTTTTTGATAAAGCTTATTAGAACACAATTTTCAGTGGTATATTGCATGTAAAAGTCAGCATCAATGTTCCCTTTGTCCCAAATTAATCTTGTACACACACAACAACAACAATAACAAAAATAAGTTAGTATGTATCAAAATGTGTTTGTATGACGTACCGAAGTGGTAAGGATATTTGTGCATCCAATAAATGTTCGGAACCAGACCCGGGTTTGTGTTTATAGCACAATGGTAAATGCGTTAGAGGCACAGTCTGGAACCGGATGTTAAGTGTGTCGCATTCTCGACTGAGACACAGTTTGTCGTTTTGAGCGACACAGTCTTGCGCAACCGGAAGTCAATAGTGTGCGCTTGAATTGAATGCGACAATGTGTGTCGTTTTGTGACAACAAAGTGTGTCGTTGTGTCGGGTATATTACTTCGCCATCGAAACGACACAATCACTACAAATTGGATGGGAATTTTATATCTCAGAATGATACATGTAATTGAGTAGGAACTTCGATAGTGCCAATCCGAATAATAAATTTCCAATGGATAGCAGACGGCTGTGTTGATGACGACACAGTGACAGTGTGTCGTCAGCCTAATCACTTTATGGGGACTTTCATGTAATATAACAAGTTAATATAAACGTGAAACAATATCAGAGAAACATTATAGTAGTCATTATGAGTACTAAATTTAATATGTCGGTAGTAAGTAGTCTACCTTGCTATTAATGCTTGAAATTATCAGATGGGATGACTAGAAACTTTTGTTCTGTTTGTTTGATCTTGAGACCTTTACTGGAGTCCAGCAGAACCACAACTGCCAAAACGGCGGATCTCGCCCCTATTTATAGGTTTTGGGAACACACTCGGGAAATTCACGACAATGTTTTCACGAAAATGACTATATATGGAAGAATTCGGAAATATTAACTTGAGCGCCTCCTAGTGGAAAGCCGAGCGCCCCATATACACAGTAGTAAACATGGCGCCCGATTTCAAACGACAAAAATAACAATTATTTCACAATAAATAATACAAAGATTCACATTGATGATGAACAGTTTCATCATGTTGGTGACACTTATGAACTTACATGAGTATTACCTTAATTCTGGAGAGAACAAAAATGGATACAATTACCTATTTTTCTCTCAAAATAGACGGTAAGTAATAACAATTTACAATCTTATCATGTACACTCTGGGCTTCAAAAATCTTTACCCAGATGATTAATATTTAAACAAATAATTTTTATATGATTTACATATTGTATCAGATTACCTTTGTTTTGTACAATGGTCATATAACAAAAACTGTTACCACAGTTACTATTATTTGCATTGGAAACAGGCAAAACTTTACAGTATAGCTCCACCTGCACCAATGAAGACATGGACTTGAAACGTTAGGTTCATATCGAGTGGTCTATATGTGTTCAAAAGGCTTAGAATATTGATGACTTGCACACATATCCAATCTGAGCTGAAGGCATGAGTTTTAGTTTCTGTTCAAAAATATCAAACAAATTGGTTATTTAATGCAGTCAACATAGCCTTTGTTCTTAGTTATTTATTTACTATCTTGGAAGTTTCTCACTCAATAGTGTCTTATGTGTATACTTACATAACTGTTCACACTGTTGAATTTAATCATGAAATACTGTTCTTTTCTTTGGAATACCTCGGTTGTTACAGTACAGAGCACACTGAATTTGCCTAAGGATGATCTAAATGAGAAAATTATCCCAAAACATAGTGCCAAGTTTGATAGTGTGTTTCACAGGTTACTTGTTGTGACATGGTACAAGCTCTAATAATATCCAAATTGTAGATTTTAAAATCAATAACTCTAAAGATTGTTAAAATTTCTTCTCTCCAATGAACACACAGATATGTATAGTGTCACTTTATTACATGTCCTCATCCATTTTGCAGTAATTTCCCTTGATTAAGTCTTATTACCATATAAACATACAAAAATGGGCTTGTCATCCTTGATGACATTTTCCAAATTTTAGGCACTACTGTGAACTAGTAAGTCTATGATGATTTACATCCATAGTTTATTTGACATTTTTTAAGAAGATGGGGTAACCCCTGATTGAACTGACTCAGATAATGTATCACTGATGTAAAACAGTCATTATGAAATATAGCAATCTATAAGCCGAACAGATCAGCAAATTATTTTACTCTTTGAGCCTTTCAGGTTTATGTGTTCCACTTTTAATTTTTGCACTCTCTAAAACATAAACATATGAAAAACATAAACCTAAGAAGCTAAGAAACATATTTTGTAGACTGGTACCATTGTCTACAAGTGCAAAAATGTTAATATTATGACTTTTATTAATTAAAAATTGGTTGATTAAATATTCCCCATCTTCTTTCATCCTTGTGATGGTGTCTTCGCTGATCTTTCTGTGTCTCAGGAATTCCTCCATTCTATAATAGACAAATTAACACATTTCTTAAATAATGAAAGATTAATAAAAAAAAAGTTAATGCAAAAGATAAAGATAATATGTGTCGTATTTACATAATACAAATAATCAATTGACCATATCTCATACATTTGTTGAGGGAAGCACCTGCCCGCAAAGTGTTTCTTATCCAATAGTGCGGTCTGAAATATCTGAAGCAAGGCTTCCATTTACACATTAATAATGCAATGGCATTTTTAGGCAATCTCCAGTCTGTAAACAAGTTAAAGGCAAATCATGGTATGACTAGAGTTGAAAAGGTTTTGTTTTTTTCTAAGTCATGCAGTGCTTCTTAAGGTGCATATATCAATTATTTCACTGTATATAAAATTATACTCTATATACATGTATCATGTTATATCCTAAATACATATATCATATTATATCCTATTTGCTTATATTTGGGACCTCGAGTGGTGTAAAGTGCTCACCGTTATGGATCACTGCCATCTCACCTCTATGTGGTTTCGAGTCTCGAGCTCATCCAATGTGGGCACATGAGAAAGCTTGCCAGTAGCAGCTAGCTTCTTGTGGGTCGTTGATTCTTTCCAGGGTTTTCCTGGGCTCTTCCTCCACAATTAATACTGGCTGCCATATATAGCCTATCTTGTGCCAATAAATGGCATTAAACCCTATAATAACAAGTACTAAAATATACTTATATCATGTTATATCCTATATACATATATCAAGTTGTATCCTATATACATATATCATGTTACATAAATATGCAGTAATAGTGTCTAAGAAACAGTTCTCAGTGTAATACGGTAATTTAGATGCAGATTTTTTATCTGTTAAATATAGTTCACAGTGATATATTTTGGATCGATGGGTGAAGTACTTACTTCTTGTGTACTTACATTTAAAGCTCCATGAATCTGTGCTGGGAACAGTGCAGAGAAACAGCTCAACACATAAATAGTCTACAATTAAACAAGAGGTCCTAGTGGACTGATATCGCATACTTGGATAACACAGCTTAACAATGGACCATTTTACTAAACATGTTTTTTTACTCTTAGTTTTCATTTTACTTTTAACACATTATTGCATATATCATACCAAGAAAATTGGAGCAAAGTGCCTTTCCCATGGACAGACCAAGGCAGTTAAACTTAGATTGATGGATAGACCCATGTAGTATCGGAAGAACACATCCTATGTAAACTAATGGTATCTTCAAAACTTGATATAATGTTGAGTTTACCAATTTTATTTTATCCTGATAACATTTCCTTTTAAATATAAAGCATAATCAATACGCAGTCTCTTGCTCATACAAAAATATATAAACTTAAGATGGAGAAAATCCTAACTGGAGTGTTACCAAGCTTGTCCAATAGCTAAAATATCACTTTATGTGTATGTGTTGATCAGGCTAATATCAAACTCATGCAAAATCTGTATGATATAAGTCTATTTATGAAGTTTGTTTAATTAAAATCTGATCAAAAATATAGTTGTTACACTGCTGACACCTTCACCTAATTAACTGCATTATCACACCATTAATGTACATGCTTGTCTCTCATAATCATACTCAACCAAGATCTTGATGACAGAAATCTTGATTGCCAATGGTGGTCAAAACCAGATCATAAATAGTGATACAAATCTCCAGATCAATTGCAACATTACATCATGCATATGCATGTGTTTCTTAATAGAAATCATCCAACATCTTGACAATATTAGCCCACTCCCAAAATAATTCATAAGATATCTGTGCTTTCTATACATGAAAACTGGTATTGATATTTCAATGTAAAAAGAGCTCAACTAATTTTAAAAATTTAATTCATCATTGGTATTTAGCATATATGACCAAATTACTGAATTGTTTTACATTGTTTTGAAATTGCTATTAATTTTTTTGATATTATTAAGTTTAGAAACAAAATATATTCATAAAAAATGTGGCTTTTAAAAAGCTGGTGTATAATATTTAAAGAGTTATTTCAGTTCTCAGTGTTTTGAAAAAAATAACAGTGCTTGGTTAAAGTTTATAGCTTCAGAAACATGCAGTGTCATGGATGGGATTTTTAACATTCATAGCGATGTTGCAAATAACTAAATCTGGACCTAAATGAAATATTTTAGAGAAACAATACCAGAAAAGTGCTCATATTTACTTGCATTTTAGTGAAATTGTTTTATTCTGGACTGTTACATCTGACTTTAATTCATTTTCGACTGTTTTCTACAGTTTTGTAATCCATTTTTAAAACAATATTCAGTTCACTTTAATTTTAAAGCTTAATTTATATCTCTAAAAATAGTTGATGTGCTCATACAAACTTTTTGTACAAAGATAGTTGATCAAAATATGATTAGGACTTCCAACGCCGGAGTGTTACATCTCGTGATTCTATACGAAACTATAGATAAATACAAAACAGACTTCAGCATACGCCATCGTCTTCCATCTTGGATTCTCCAACAGGACTTGACCTTGAATCTATTAGAACAGTTCATTACTATGATATGCCCCATCCATATATTTTCTGTTGTAACCATATCTGGATTAAAGCCGGATATTTTTGTAGGCTTTTAGTATGTTAATTTCTTCACTCGGTGACTGCAATTGCAATCAAGGCAATAAAGTTTTCAGTAGCTCATAACGAAGGTGCTTCTACGTTTATCCTAAAAATGATAAAAATCGCTTAAGTTGCTAAGATAGCGAAGAGTTTCAGCTACAAAGAACTCATCGAGAGTACTAACAAACTAATGTCAAGAAACATATTTACACCACTTCCAACTACCTTCTCCACAGTAGAAACCAACACTCGGCCATAACGACTTAACCAACTGCTGCCCATATAAAATAAATCATAGAAAATGTTGTTCTAACCCAACTTGTATCTCATCTGAATTCAGTCAGTATGTTTAGCAATGTACAGTCTGTATATCGTCTCTGCTACAGTACTGAAAAAAATATTATGAAAATAGTAAGTGACATTCTTTCCACTATGGATAACGGACAGATTACAGTTCTCACCCTCCTTGAGTTTCTGCAACATTTAACATAATAGACCATTATATATTACTTCACCGTCTCCAGCATGTATTTGGCATTCACAATGCAGCCTTACTGTGGTTCAGGTCTAACTTAATTAACAGAGCAGAAATTGTATCTGCAAATATAATACACTCCAGCCCAGTTGATCTCTGTTGTGGTGCTCCATATTGTTCTGTTCTTGGACCTGGTCTCTTAATTCTTTACACTCACCGCTCTCAAGCGTCATATATCGTCATCCAGTGTCTCACCAGTTGTACGCTGATGACACCCAAATATGCAATCTAACCACGCAACTGAAGTTGATGCTACAAGCCAAGGAGTGGAAAGGTGCATTTCTGATGTGAAATTATGGATGACATATAACAAGCTGCAGATAAATGACGATAAAACTGAGGTCATTCTATTCACAACACAAATACTTTTTCATTCACATCCTTTAACGCAACCAATAAACATCAGCAACACCAACATTAAATTCCCACAGTTAGTACGAAACCACTGTGTTACTCTGGACAGTACTCTCACATTGCACCAACATGTCATAAACATATGCATGGCTGCATATCTTGAGCTGAGACGCATCAGTTCCATTCGTAAATATATTTCAGTAGATGCCACTAAAACACACGCGTCTTCATTAGTACTTTCAAGACTAGACTACTGTAACTCAACACTGTCTGGTTCGTGTCAATATCTACTCCAGAAACTTCAAAAAGTTCAAAACACAGCTGCTCAGATCATCCTTAGAGTACCACGATCAGAACACATCTCCCCGCTGCTCTGTACCCTACACTGACTATCTATTCGTCCAGAATCAAACACAAAATGTCTCCAGTCCACCATGCATACTGGCCTCACGCATTTGTACATACCAGCAAGATAATTACGCTCATCTTCTGAGAATAAGATACTCATTATTCCCACTATGTAAACGAAGTCATATGGACAACGTTCTCTTGCATACCAAAGCCAAGCAACGTGACACGAACTGCTCATTGAAATCAGACACACAGACACAGTAATCGCCTTCAAGAGTGCTCTTAAAACTCACCTTTTTCGACTGCAAGAAGAAATTTAAAGACCTAATAATGTTTCCTACTCTAAATATTTTCAGCATGTGTTATATTTTCTAATTTCATGGCTTTTGGGAGAGGTTATTGTTGTTGTTGTATTCATATTATTATAGATGTTGAAAAAAGCTTAGATCGAAAGATTAGACGCTATACAACGTCTTCACTATTATTAAAGAAATAGAAACCAATATCTATACTTAAGAAATAAAGTGGCCCCAAAACGTAGTTCTAACATAATTATGAACAAACAATACATTGTTAATTGCATGCAATCATGAAGAAACTGTTTTTGTGAGTAGCAGATCCATTTGTAAAAAAGAAATAAGACCCGTGTATCATGCAGTGTAACACCGAAAACACATGATGTATGGAATATTGTTACATATCAACTTTTAAGAAAATAACAAAGGAATTAACATAAACCTCTCGACTAACTTAAGTTTTACGAAAGAACCTTTTCACAAAATTAGACAGGTATAGCATATTTATACATATCACACAGCACACTGAGTTAGGACATGGTAACTTTGATTGAAATTAAAAAGTTCGTCCTTTGTGAATCGTGTTAAACTTAAGCAACATAAAAATGAGATCTCGTCATGCAGAATGTTTACAGTTGCCACAAAAGCAAATACTGCTTTCTGTACTGCAACATTTTATCCCGAAAGAGGGGGGGGGGGGGGTCTTCTCCATTTTAGCAGACGTTCCCTACGAAAGATGTAGCTTGGTCACATTATTTTCAGGTAAACCAAGCTAAACATATTCTTATATTGGTAATGCCACAACTTGAATACATCTCTCTCGCTTGATTGCGACACCTTGCTTATATAGAGAAATTTGACAAGGAAATCGTACAATACATGTATTACCATCATTTGCCATAGTGTACGTGAAGAGTTACTGCTTCTGATTTAATTGTCACACTAATTCATTGTCATTACGATTGAAAATATTCTTAAAACTAATTTCTCGGGATGTTCGCCAATCTCACGTATGAACTGTTCCACACTGTCCGTGTTCGTGATGTTAGCCAATATTCACATCTGTGGGATGTTCGCCAATCTTACGTCTGACTTGTTCCACACTCTCCATGTTCGGGATGTTCGCCTATCCTATTTCTGACATTTATAACAATATAATGGTTCATGATGTTTTTGCATCTCACTTCAGACCTGTACCACACTGTCATTGTTCGGGATGTCCGCTTTTCTCACGTCTAACCGGTATTACAATGTCCTTCAATTTAGGGATGTTCGCCTTTTTTGGTCAAAAATGTATTGTACAGTTCTTGTTCAACCATCGCCTCTCTCACATCTGATTTGTATCATACCGTCCTTATTCGGAATGTTCGCCTTTCTCACTTTAGACCTGTGACACACTGTCCTTATTCTGGATGTTCGCATATCTTATTTGTGTCTTATATCACATATTCCTACTCTTACGGGAAATTATATCGGATCTATCCGTGCTTAAAATACACTGTCCTTTTTGAGGTTTTCGCATATCTCACTTCTGACTTGGATTACACGGTTCATGTTCGGGATGTTCGGGATGTTCGCCTAAGTATTGATTGGTATCGCACTCATCGTTTTCGATATGTTCCCATGTCTCTTTTCTGATTAGTATATCACACTGTCCTTATTCGGGATATTCGACTACCTCACATCTGACCTGTATCACACTGTAATTGTTCTGAAGGTTCATCTATCATAATTCGGGCCTGTATTACACTGTAATTGTTCGAGATGTTCGCCTGCCTTATCTCTGACCTGATGCATGTAGTTCATTTTCAGGGTGTTCACCTATCTGACTACAGGAATGTATCAAACTGTAATTGTTGAAGTTGTACACCTATCTGACTTCTGACCTGTATCATAATGTAATTATGTACGTAACTCTTACAGTAACTTAGGTTACCTTTTCATCATTACTTTATTTTTAGGACAGAGTTGTGAAGGAACAATAAATCCTGAGCAATAATTATTGTATATTTTCTGAGTTTCATCCAGGGCATGTTTTCATTGCGATTATGCGGGTTTAAATTTTGAAACAATTTTAATGTGACCTTATTATTCCATTATTTATCCACAGTCTTTCTTATTGTTCACACAAACGTTCTCTTTGATTTAGCCCATTGATTAAAATTAAAAAGATATGATAGAGTGTATTCTTCAGCCTTTACTCGTTTTAATCCATCAGATCCTACTAAAGGAGAAAATGGATGGTGCAAAAATTATAATCCGAATAATGCACATTAATTGTATCAAATTGTATTCATGCCGTCTGATTTGAGACACCTTAATGAGAAGGTCGTAAGGCTTCAATGCATAACGCATGGATTGTTCCATTAGACGGCAACCTGTAGCCCTTTTGCTAATGGCGCAGATAGTCCTTAATGATATCGAATAACAACATCTTTCTTCTGTACTGGGGGCATGGAGTTGCCTGAAGACGCGTCTAGAAAAATATGTTCATGCACTTTTAATGTCTCTGTATTCTTCAAACCATACACAATAATGACAAAAATTATGTCAGAGTTTTATCATCTTGTCGCCGAACTGCTAAATATGTATTCCACATCCATAAATGTAGTTTTGTATCAATAGAAGATCGGAAACAATAATGAATTCGCTCAAATCAAGTAGGCATCATTTTAATGATAGGTCCAACAACTCTAGGGTATAAAGGAAACCGATATTTACGGATCAAGAAACCAATATGTATGGGTTGAAAGCTAATAATACGTAAAACACATTGTCCAAAATATGAACAGCATCTAATTAATTTCAGCGTGAATATACAAAAACGCAAAAAGGTTTTATCGTGTCATCGAGTTTCTTTATGAATTTTCAATAGAATCTCATAATATTAAGGATACATACATACATACATACATACATACATACATACATACATACATACATACATACATTCATACATACATGCATACGGACAGACAGACCGATATGCATGCATTCATGGAAACAGACAGACATACAGACATCACGAAATATAGCTACAGTGAGTCAGTAAAGGCAACGTAAGGAGTAAAACTAAATTCAGATGTTTAATTTATTCATGACCGCGAAAACTAATAAGCTGAAAACCCTCCTCGTCTGATTTAAACCAATTACTAATTCGTCAACATTTTTTTAAATGACACATAAATTCCCAAAATGAAATAATTCCAATATTTTTTCGATTTATTTTTCTTTTTGAGGCATCAATAACTCTGTAAATGGTTATTGCGTTAGAGGTCATTAACTTATGTTGTCGTAATCGGACTTTTCGTAATTTTGTTTGAAATAGAGAATGACCTTCCATTTATCTAGACCTAATGGCTTGCAGATGAGCTTCTATGATTCAAAGATGTTGTGAAGACATGTATATGAACAGCGTTTGTTACGGGGTCTTTTATGTTTGTTTGTTTTGTTTTTTATGGTTTAACGCCATTTTTCAGCACAATATAGGCTATACATGGCGGCCAGTATCAATGGTGGAGGAAGAACCCAGACAACCCCCGGAAAGAACCACCGACCCACGAGAAGCTACTGGCAAGCTTTCTCACATAACTACATTTGCCGAATCTTAGACTCGAACACACGCAGACAGAGGTGAGATGGCAGTGGTCCGTAACGGACAGCGCTTTAGACCACTCGGCCACTCGGGGCCCCGGGTCTTTTATGAAAATGTGTTCTACTCAACCAAGCAAATGTTATCGTTTCATCGCATTGACGATATCGTTGTGTGTGTGTGTGTGTGTGTGTGTGTGTGTGTGTGTGTGTGTGATTTTGGATTTTTAACGTAGTTTTAACAATTTTGTCAGTCATATCGTTATGATGTATGCAGTGTGTCAATTTATAGTGTAGTCTAGCACCGGGCATCATTCCACAGACATGTAGAATGATGTACCACCCAGTCACATTATTCTGACACGAGGCCTTCCAGTCCTAACATTAACCTCTTGACTCTGAGCCCATAGCGAGGCAGCTGTTACTACCATTTTTATAAGTCTTTGGTAAGATTTGGCCGGGATACGAACCCGCGACCTCCTGCATCCGAAGTAGACTCTCTAACCACTAGGACACCAGAGCTGTTATAAGTGGCTTAATTTGAGCTTCCATATACATGTAGTGCATGCTCAGAATTACTGAATGTACAAGCTACAATTTTAATTGTGAATGATCTAATGAAATGTTAGATTCTGGTTACAAAGTTAAAGGCATACAACCTAAGTAAAAACGAATGACATTTATTTTTTTCAGTTCGTGATTACTTATTTAGTTGAAAAATTACGATTCAGGTGGTTACTGGGGCCGAAATCAGGCTAGTATTGGACATTTTGTGATAAAATACTCGATTTTTCATTATTAGCTATTTGCCACGCATATATTCATGTAACCTCTACGTTGAAATCTCCCGAATATTAAGAATTTTAGCCATGCGCAAACACGTGTTTACAAAAATAATGGCGTTTGCAACTATATCGAATGCGAAGACTTAGATTCTGAAAGGGGGGAGGAAGGTCTCTGGGCAAATTATGGCAGCACACGCATATGTATTGATGACCAGCATGAACGATGGAATCAAAAGAAGTCCACTTTGAGCCTGAAAACTAATCCAGAGGTCACCACATTCTTGCTGGATAGGTGAGTCTCAATTTTGCAACGAACCGTCAGGTTTTTATACCGCTATTTTTTTTCTGTATTGTTAATTCTTTATCAAAACTCATATAATACATATGTTATATAAACTGGCATTATTCCATAGCTTGAAATAAAATGGCATAGCCCTGCAACAATATCACTAAAACTTTGAAACCCGCATGTACGCCATGACATATATACATATATATATATATATATATATATATATATATATATATATATATATATATATATATATATATATATATATATATATATATACTGCTGTTTTTGAGGCTACCAAAGGGACATTAATGATCATCTTCATTTTCGCACGCAACCATAAGACTTTATTTTGAGACAATCAGTCACTACTGTTTTTTTTTCATAGAAATTATATGTAATGTAAATGGTGATGACTGTAAATTAAAGTAATGCAATACAGTTAAGTATATTTTATGCATACTATTATTTGTAAAGTATATAAAATTATTGTGTCTAATGAAACATTTATTTTCCCTTGCTATATTAGTTATGAATTGAATGGCAGTGCAAGGAAAACATCAGAAACAGAAAGGAATGTCACAGAAGACATGGCAACAACTTCTACACCTGGGCCAACAATTCATAGGATACAATTTCCTGCTGTGTCTGATATATCCACATCAGAATCAGATATGGCATCTGTGTAAGTATTAGTACATTTTATTAAATTATGTATATTTACTTGTTTACAAATATTTTGGTAGAAGCACATCTAAAATGACTAAAGAATGTATGTATTACCTGGAAATGTATCATTCTATATTAGTTAAATATTTTACATTATGTATATTTTGTTAAAATATGGTCTGTTTTATTTAGAATAATATTTTGTTTGTAAATTGTTTGTTGGCAAATGTTGTTTTTGTTATTGATATGTTCCTCATCTTGCTGTTTGTATTTAAGTTAAATGGCCTCAAGGGAGAATAGTCTTTTACTAAATGAGTCACCCCTTTAAATAAATTATTATTATTATTTCTTGAAGCATTATCATTCCCATCATAATAACCATGATAAATGATAATGCTTTCTTTTGATAAAAAAAACTAAAGATTTCCAAGTTCAACATTAGTATTTACACATTTCAAAATTTTATTTTAAGGGATTCAGTCTTGCCTGAAGTTGAAAAACTTAAGGAGAAGGAAAGTACAATGATGGAAAAGTCTAAAAGTTTTATCAACCCACTTAAGAAAGTATACTAAAAGGGGAATATTTGTGTTAAGTATACTGCAAAACAACCCTTATGATACATGCATGATATATGTAGCTAAACTAAAAGTAATTGCATTATATATATATATATATATATATATATATATATATATATATATATATATATATATATATATATATATATATATATATATATATATATGTGTGTGTGTGTGTGTGTGTGTGTGTGTGGTTTTATATTGGTATTTATGGATAGTATTTGTGTACGAACCAGAAAGTTGCTCGCACAAAAGCATTCTTTGCTGTATATGAACATACAAGTAAAAAATTACAATATATCTTAAATATAGTATTGATGCATAATTTAAAGAATGAAGATATACTGGTTATCATAGTAAGAAAATGAATGCATTGTATTATAAATACAAACCACAATAAGGCCATAGTTACGGTTTGACCATTTAGTATACATGGAGAGGGAAAGGGGGTTTACCCAAATGCATATGCTTGTGTATGGGAGTGGGTGGTCTACTGATAATGTATGTACACATATACCTCGATAGTAATTTGTCTAATATGTATCCTGTTTGACTGGGTTCAGTTGGTGATTGAGCTTTAGTGGACAATAGACAAACTTTTTAAAGTTACGCAGCTGATTTCTTTGATGCAGCCAGACATTCAACATTGGTGGATTATATGTTATATTAAATACATAATATTATTAATCCTTGATCTTTTCTGTGTGGATTAAATATAGGCTGTTCTACAGAATGAGGAGGGCAACTGCATGTACGCAGATAGGGTGTGTGTAAAAAAAAAGGTATGCATGTGTACAGAGAGGGAGGGGTCAATCTTTGCTCGATTTTTGTGCACATGCCCATTGTTGGAATCAGATTAGGTTTCCGGATGTTTTACTTATTTGCTTGCAATCTAATTCACACAGGTCTGAGCTATACACTGTCACAGAATTAGGCGAAAATTTGAACTGATTTTTGTTGTTCTTCAATTGCAAACGAAACTCACCATTTTTCTTGATTTCGTCGTACACGCATTACCTGGGGTGATTAAGTGGCGTGTAACGATTTGCATGTGCCAATTTGTAATTTACATGAAATCCGAAATACTCGTTTTACGTGGGGTACGGCAAGCTCGATGTGATTTATGTTCACCTATTGAGAGTATATAAGGCTTAGGATTTATCATAAATTTTTACGGGAACCCAAATATCTAATCGAAGGATAGATAACCTCGTCTTGCAAATCTCCAGCCAAAGGGGTGAGTGTTAAATTTACATTTCGTTTTATTGTGAATTTTATTCAGATTATCATTTCGTATAATGATGCTTTTATTGCAATTAAACGTGGAATATTTGGAATTACTAGTCACTTTTAGACTTTAAATACAATATCGTAATCTATGGCTTAGATTATTTTTGAGACAACTATTATTAGTCTGGTTTTGTTTATTATAGCTAATTCAGTCTGATTCAGTCTGATTCCAGCTGATTCCGTCGTTGATACCGTAGAAGTTCATCACTGATAGCGCATCTAATAACATCGTTGATACCGTCTCTGATACCGTAGCTGCTAACATAGTTGTTACATTGTTTCTGGTACCGTAGCTGCTAATAACATCGTTGATACCGTAGCTGCTAATAACATCGTTGATACCGTAGCTGTTAACACATCTGATACCATCTTTTGATAAACGTCTTTGAAATCGTTTGATTTGTTGTGGGACATCTATTGTTTGTTCTGGAACATCTCTGTATAAATATCTGAATGTGATTGTGCCGTTAATTTGTGCAAACGGAATTGAAGTATCTGTCTGTGTGTCGAACTGTCTGTTCGTCAACATCTGTGTAACATGTAAATATCCGGAAAGCTAGAAGTCCGAGTGTCGGAGCTGTCTTAGAGTTGTAAAACGTCCGGGTCGACATCTAGGGGAGTGAGGAACCGTTGGTTCGGGTAGATGTTGTATGCTGTCTGAACGTATAACTGTGGTGGATCCGTGTAGGGAAACGTCCGATAATAGTATTGGTCAACCCTCGGTTCTCGGGGAAACTGGGAGACGATTCAACTGTTGCTGAATCGTGCGGTTATACAGGGGAGACACATAGGTGTATTGAAATTGTGATATAATTTAATACATTGTTGTATTTGCATGTTTATGTCAGATCGCAATAATATTTCAAGTGATCACATAGATATCAATAAAAGCTAGCAACTCGATTGAATACAAGTATATGATCGTGCTAGTTATCGCAATCCATCGTGCGATAGATAGTTTGTCGTTTGTGTTTATTTTTTTCGTGAATCATACTTGCATTTATTTAACTTTCGTAAAGGATTCTTGGATCTGTGTATAATCCAAGAGATCCCTTTACATTTGTGATTCCTTTTGTATTGTTATTTAATTTATTCATGTATTGTGAATGGTTGTGAGTGTAATTGTGTGAGTGTAATTGTGGGTTGAGCGCGTGAATTATTGTGTTGTTACATCTGTATTTTTTTTCATTTATAATTTATTACATAAATTTATATTTTCTTTCACAAATTGTGTTTGTATTGTTCATTTAATCCACCCTCCTCTCGGTAACAATTCTGTTACAATGGTGTCAGAAGTGGGATCGTTGGATTAAGTGAACTGTCAATCATTTTTGTGAAGGTATACATTTAATGTTTATATTTGAGCGTGACCTCTGTTAAGATAATACTCTAGTTGGAGTTTATTTTTGTTTAGTTTACCTAGGTCCGTGTGTCCAGTATAAACGTGTTTAAAGTATTGGTTTGGTTATATATCTATATTCATATTACAATTGTCATTGTCATGTCATCCCTTAAGGACTTGGTTGCCTTAGGCAAAGAATTTGGATATGAAGGTGAAAGCTTAAGGAAATTTATTCAAGAAGAACAAGCCCGGGAAAGGGAAGAAAGGGCAAGGGCAAGGGAATTAGAAAAGGAAGAAAGGGCAAGGGAATTAGAAAGGGAATCTGATGAAAGGAAACGGGAATTAGAAAGGGAATCTGATGAAAGGAAACGGGAATTAGAAAGGGAATCCGAAGATAGGAAATGGGCCTTTGAGAGGGAAAAGATAGAATTTGAGAAGGATAAGATAGAATTAGAGAAGCAGGCTCAAAGGGAAAAGATAGAATTTGAGAAGGAAAAGATAGGATTAGAGAAGGAAAAGATAGAATTAGAGAAGCAGGCCGAAAAAGACAGGATAGAATGGGAAATGGAAGCGGAGCAAAAGCGAATAGAGTTAGATAAACTAGCTAGAGTAGAAATGTTAGAGTTAGAAGAAAGAGCAAAACAACGGGATCATGAGCGTAAGGTAGAATTAGCGACATCTGGAAGAGAACACGATTCTGCCACTAACAAATTAAGGGGCCCCAAATTACCTCCCTTTGACGATGAAAAAGATAACATAGATAGTTATCTTCATCGGTTTGAGCGGTATGCCGAAAACCAGAAGTGGAGTCAAAATGACTGGGCGCTGCATCTGAGTGCTTTATTAAAAGGTAAAGCACTGGATGTATACTCGCGACTTCCTAGGGACGATGTGTTTAAGTACGACGTCCTAAAGGAAGCACTTCTCAAAAGGTACGAGCTCACTGAACAAGGTTTTCGAAAAAAGTTCAGGTATAGCAAGCCCGATAAGGGAGAAACCTTTGGTCAGTTCACCGTCAGAATTGCGAACTATTTTGAGCGGTGGATTGAATGCGGCAAAGCGGTGAAAACGTTTGAAGGGTTGACTGATTTCTTGCTCAGAGATCAATTATTTAATACAGTTGGGCGAGAATTAGATCAATTTCTGAAGGAGAAAGTCTTCACAAACGTAAAAGATATGGCTAAGCAAGCCGATTTATTTGCCGAAGCTCATGGGGGAACCCAGAACGTGGTTTTAAAAGATTTTAAGTCTGGAAACCAGTCTGTAAGACCTATGCCTAGGGAGCCATTAAAATCAGCTGAGGTAAAAAGGTCAGTTGGGAATCAAGTTTTTCAGCGTGTGCGGTGTTTCTTGTGTAATGCATTGGGTCATGTTCAAAAAGACTGTCCTAAAAGAAAGGCACTTATACATAAGGTAGCAGTGGCTATACAAAGTAAAGGTATAACTGATAACATCGTACAGGTAGAACCTTGTATTCATTCACTTGGCACGTGTATATTTCCTGAAGCGCGTGTACCAACCGCGAGAGGGTTTGTCAACGGTCGAGAAGTCGTGGTATTGCGTGACACTGGTTGTACGGGCGTAGTGATCAAACGTAGTCTCGTGCAGGATAACCAAATGCTCGGGTGGGAATCCCCATGTATGTTACTTGATCAGACGATGGGTCGCATTCCCGTAGCAAGGATCACAGTAAAAACACCTTTCTTAACGGGAACTGTTGATGCCCTTTGTATGGACAATCCTATTTACGATCTGACGATCGGTAATGTTGAAGGTTCCCGTCTTCCAACCATGGCCGATTTTAAAATACCTTTGGCCCAGGCAGTCGAAACGCGAGCGCAAACACGGCGAGAGAAAACCGCGTTTCATAAATTAATAGTCCCTGAATCGATCTCAGGAATTTCCCGTGATGATTTCAAACAAGAGCAAGAACGTGATGAATCCATCAGAACAATTGTTGAGAAAATCACGTCCGGCGCGATTAAACATTGCAAGCGTGGGGGTAGCTCTAGATTCGTACGCAAGAACGGATTAATTCATAGGGAGTTTAGCGCTCGGGAGGGTAAGAAGTATTGGCAAGTGGTCGTACCCCAGAGATATAGATCTCAAGTACTTAGGGTGGCGCATGAGTCAAGCATGGCAGGACACCTAGGTAAGGCTAAGACCACTAGCAGGGTAGTCGCTGAATTCTACTGGCCAGGTGTTAATGGCGATGTCACACGGTTCTGTAGGTCGTGCGACGTATGTCAGAAAACCGTCTGTAAGGGAAGGGTCACAAGGGTGCCCTTGGGACAGATGCCATTAATAGATACACCGTTTAAAAGAGTGGCAGTAGATATTGTAGGACCAATACACCCAGTTACCGAAAGAAAGAATCGGTACATACTTACTCTGGTTGACTACGCAACCAGATACCCTGAAGCCGTAGCGTTACCAACTATTGAAACGGAAAGGGTAGCTGAAGCATTAGTTGATATCTTCAGTAGGGTAGGGGTGCCAGAGGAAATCCTCACTGATTGTGGTGCCCAATTCACCTCTGACCTCATGGGTGAAATAAGTAGGCTGTTATCCATCAAACAGCTAAACACTACCCCATACCATCCGATGTGCAATGGACTGGTAGAGAAGTTTAATGGTACCCTGAAAAGCATGCTGAGGAAGATGTGCGCGGAACGTCCGCAAGACTGGGACCGTTATTTAAACGCTGTTTTGTTCGCGTACCGTGAAGTACCGCAGGAAAGTTTAGGGTTCTCGCCCTTTGAACTGTTGTATGGTAGGACAGTTCGAGGCCCGATGCGGATACTACGCGAACTATGGACTGGTGATGTCTCGAACGAGGAAATAAAAACGACTTACCAGTACGTGTTAGATCTAAGAAATAAACTTGAGAGTACATGCCAGATGGCACGTGACGAATTGATTAAATCGGGGCGCAGATATGCCAAGTATTACAACCGCAGAGCGCGTAATAGGAAATTTCTTGTGGGAGATCAGGTGCTATTGCTTCTTCCAACGAGTTCGAATAAGTTATTAGTCCAGTGGAAAGGTCCATATGAAGTTAAAGAAGTAAAAGGTGACATGGACTATAAAATTGACATGGACGGTAATGTAAAAACATTCCATGCGAACATGCTCAAGTTATATATTAAGAGACAGAGCGACAATGTTGGAAAGGGGGTCTTAAATGTCGTTTGTACGGCAGTCGTTGACGATGATGAAGCTGATTCGAATATAGAGAGTTCCCTTGAATGTCCCTTGGGAGTTGCGGGGGAGGGGATAGATAAAGTCGATGTGAGTGCGGAGTTGACGAAAGACCAGCGTCAACAGATTAATGCGCTCTTGGCTAAACACTCGTATGTATTCACAGATAGACCAGGTTGTACAACTTTGTTGGACCTCAAAATTAAACTGAATACGTCTGACCCTATTCGAATCAAGGGATATCCGGTGCCATACAACGCACGTGAAGCTGTGGACGAAGAGGTGAGTAAAATGTTGGATCTGGGGGTGATTGAACCCTCCAACTCACCATATTCGTCTCCAGTAGTGTTAGTAAGGAAAAAGGACGGGACGAACCGATTCTGTATCGATTTTCGGCAGTTGAATAAAATCACTGTGTTCGATGCAGAACCAATGCCAGATATGGAGGGTCTATTTGCAAAGTTGTCGGGAAACCGATGGATTTCCAAATTGGATCTGTCCAAGGGATATTGGCAGGTTCCCATTGTCCCAGAGTCCCGAACTTTGACGGCATTTGCGACCCAGAAAGGATTGTATCAATTCAAAGTGATGCCTTTCGGGTTAGTTGGAGCCAGCGCCACTTGTTGTCGTTTGATGCGAAAGTTGCTGAAAGGTTTAACAAACGTTGATAGCTTTGTAGACGACATATTCGTGTACACGAATACTTGGAGTGAGCACGTGTCCGTACTGAGCGAGCTCTTCAATAGACTCCGCAGAGCGAACCTCACAGTGAGACCCACTAAATGCAGTATTGGTTATACAGATTTAGATTGTTTGGGTCATAGGGTCAGCGGTATGGGTCAGTTAAAACCTCATCCCAAGCAAATTGAAGCAATTAGAGACGCACCGAAGCCAACCAACAAAACGCAGGTAAGATCATTTCTAGGTCTAGTAGGTTTTTACAGAAAGTTTATACCGAACTTTGCAGCCATTGCTAGCCCGCTGTCTGATTTGACCAAAAAGGGGCAACCAAACAAAGTGGAATGGGGACCGCCACAAGATAAAGCATTTTGTACTCTGAAAGAGAAACTGGTTAGTGCACCTATATTGAAATTGCCAGATGTCAGCAAACCTTTTATTCTAAGAACAGACGCTTCTGAAACTGGGTTGGGGGCAGTTTTACTGCAAGAGCAGGACGACAGTAAGTTACCCGTAGCTTACTCGAGTAGAAAATTGCTACCCAGGGAGAAAAATTATTCCGTTATAGAAAAGGAATGTTTGGCCGTAGTATGGGGAATTGGGAAGTATCACGCATATCTGTTTGGGAGAGATTTCGTTCTCGAGACTGATCACCAACCCCTACTGTATTTAAACAAGGCCAAGGTCGCTAACGCTCGGTTGATGCGTTGGGCGCTAACACTACAACCTTATCGTTTCCGTGTAGAAGCAATAAGGGGAGTTGAAAATATAGGCGCAGACTACTTGAGTAGGGCATGATGGGAAATTTGTACGAATTTGCCCAGTAATAAAATCCAGTTTGTAGTATAACCAGTGTAAATGTTGTAAGATATCATCAGTAGTTATTTTTCTTCTATTCTGTGTTAGTTTTAAAAATGTGTACATTTTT
The DNA here is from genome assembly GCA_029339505.1 of Unio delphinus. Lineage (NCBI taxonomy): Eukaryota > Metazoa > Mollusca > Bivalvia > Unionida > Unionidae > Unio > Unio delphinus. Next base: position 759,146 of record JAQISU010000289.1, on the reverse strand, counting down.
ATTCTTAGGGGGGAGGTATTGTCACAGAATTAGGCGAAAATTTGAACTGATTTTTGTTGTTCTTCAATTGCAAACGAAACTCACCATTTTTCTTGATTTCGTCGTACACGCATTACCTGGGGTGATTAAGTGGCGTGTAACGATTTGCATGTGCCAATTTGTAATTTACATGAAATCCGAAATACTCGTTTTACGTGGGGTACGGCAAGCTCGATGTGATTTATGTTCACCTATTGAGAGTATATAAGGCTTAGGATTTATCATAAATTTTTACGGGAACCCAAATATCTAATCGAAGGATAGATAACCTCGTCTTGCAAATCTCCAGCCAAAGGGGTGAGTGTTAAATTTACATTTCGTTTTATTGTGAATTTTATTCAGATTATCATTTCGTATAATGATGCTTTTATTGCAATTAAACGTGGAATATTTGGAATTACTAGTCACTTTTAGACTTTAAATACAATATCGTAATCTATGGCTTAGATTATTTTTGAGACAACTATTATTAGTCTGGTTTTGTTTATTATAGCTAATTCAGTCTGATTCAGTCTGATTCCAGCTGATTCCGTCGTTGATACCGTAGAAGTTCATCACTGATAGCGCATCTAATAACATCGTTGATACCGTCTCTGATACCGTAGCTGCTAACATAGTTGTTACATTGTTTCTGGTACCGTAGCTGCTAATAACATCGTTGATACCGTAGCTGCTAATAACATCGTTGATACCGTAGCTGTTAACACATCTGATACCATCTTTTGATAAACGTCTTTGAAATCGTTTGATTTGTTGTGGGACATCTATTGTTTGTTCTGGAACATCTCTGTATAAATATCTGAATGTGATTGTGCCGTTAATTTGTGCAAACGGAATTGAAGTATCTGTCTGTGTGTCGAACTGTCTGTTCGTCAACATCTGTGTAACATGTAAATATCCGGAAAGCTAGAAGTCCGAGTGTCGGAGCTGTCTTAGAGTTGTAAAACGTCCGGGTCGACATCTAGGGGAGTGAGGAACCGTTGGTTCGGGTAGATGTTGTATGCTGTCTGAACGTATAACTGTGGTGGATCCGTGTAGGGAAACGTCCGATAATAGTATTGGTCAACCCTCGGTTCTCGGGGAAACTGGGAGACGATTCAACTGTTGCTGAATCGTGCGGTTATACAGGGGAGACACATAGGTGTATTGAAATTGTGATATAATTTAATACATTGTTGTATTTGCATGTTTATGTCAGATCGCAATAATATTTCAAGTGATCACATAGATATCAATAAAAGCTAGCAACTCGATTGAATACAAGTATATGATCGTGCTAGTTATCGCAATCCATCGTGCGATAGATAGTTTGTCGTTTGTGTTTATTTTTTTCGTGAATCATACTTGCATTTATTTAACTTTCGTAAAGGATTCTTGGATCTGTGTATAATCCAAGAGATCCCTTTACATTTGTGATTCCTTTTGTATTGTTATTTAATTTATTCATGTATTGTGAATGGTTGTGAGTGTAATTGTGGGTTGAGCGCGTGAATTATTGTGTTGTTACATCTGTATTTTTTTTCATTTATAATTTATTACATAAATTTATATTTTCTTTCACAAATTGTGTTTGTATTGTTCATTTAATCCACCCTCCTCTCGGTAACAATTCTGTTACATACACAGGCAGGTGAACATTTGCAAAAGTAGGATAAATTTGGGATTGGAGTTAAAAAGTTTCCAGGAGGAAAATAATGGGTCAGAAGAAGAAAAACTCCAACTGTTACACTTATACAGATACCGAATGATGTTTCTAGCACACCTATGCGTATATCTAAGCAAACAAATCTTGGAAGCAGATGTATATCGATGTATTCAAAATTAGCCCACAAATGCATTTCCTACCCCCATTTCAGGTGACAAGGGAAAAAATTGTAGGGGTGGAATGAGTTGATTATTCTCTGCCTGTATAATGCTACTTACTGTACATTGGCATTTTCATCAAAACAGATTTATGGGGATTTATAAATTTGAAATAGTTCTCTGCATCTGAATCTATTTATTTATTTAGTGATTTTACTTTGTTTCAGAAGTACAGCAGAACTGGAGAATTTCCAGAAGTTTGATTTTATTGTATGCCTCCAAAAGACATTCATATAAGCCATCAGCTTTCAGAGCTAGGAATCTGTTGGCAGCTCTTGATCATAACAATCATATTGACAGAGATGTGATTGTAAACACAGATGGAACAATAATGTAATAAACTTTATTCTTGTTTGTTAACGTAATAATTCATTTTTGTTAAAATATTAATGCTTTACCTGACAGTTGATGAACCATCTGTTTGTGGCACAATTTCATCTTTTACAGAAGAAATTTTTAAAATAAATTTCATAAACCAATTTTGGTTAGAATTAGTCTAATGTAATTAGAGAATTCTGTAAATAATCTAAACATTTTTATGATATATGGGTAAGATACAGGTTTGCTATATTGCCATTTTCATCTGTAGCAAAATAATTTGTTACATGTAATTTTATGCAGTTTTTATTTGGACTTTTGATAATTAAAAAAAAACTATAAAATGACCTTGTCATTGAAACGTTTTCAATTTGCTTGTCAGATACCAAAGGTCATTCAATAAAAAAGGGAGAGATGGTCTGCAAACCCAAGGAAAGATGATCACACTTACCTGTGTATTCCAGAAATAATTAAGAAAATATTGAAAATGAGGTTATATGATAGAGTTGGCATGAACCAGCCAGTTGTTTGGACATAAATGATCCTAAGTGAATATCTGATGTACTTGCTCTAATACTACCACCACCTACAGAAGAGATTGTTGCAAAGCAGAAATCTCATTTTAAGTTAAAATGATTTAGGCGTTTTTTGTCGGGTAACATATATTGATATCAAATTGTTATGGAGAGACTATTCTAATGATTATATGGTAACAAATGATCCCTACCAAGAACCCATAGAGACTTTGACTAAGTCTTTCTTGAAGTGCCTACCATGAGCCAAAGTCCTGTATCTGTTTGATTTCCAAGTAGCAGTTTATCTTCAGACCACTGTTGATTATGTTCTTAGAGCTTTTTAAAACATGCATTTTAACAAAAAGATGTAAGACCTTTTATAACTTTTCATACCCATTGCATTTATACTTGTCTTATGTATGTTTGGATTGAGGTAAATGCAATTTATTTTGGCCATATGATGTATTAAAAATGCACAGCAGAAACTATACGTTGTAATTCATTTAATCTTATAGGAGTAACAAGATTAAAATCATGTAATTGCAAGTCGGTATTATTGCATAAAAAGTACCTTTAATAATTTTATTTTCTAAATGTTTTGTGTAAAATTGCAGTCAGAAAGATTTCTAGCATACTTTGAAGCAGAAAAAAATGTACATTGGAGGCAATGACTTCAGTCCATAGTCTTCATTTTGATTCATTGCTCCCGCTAAACATTACTGTACCTATCAATAGACAACACACTGAAGCATTAAAATTGATATGTAACTAAACTGGACCCTTTTTTCCAAACTAAACCAATCAAAGAACATGTGTTGTGCCATGTGAATGCATCTTTATTTAACTACACACGTTTTAATTTCATTACAAACATCCAATATTAGGACTGCATATTTGTGATTTTATTTTTGCCTGAATACTGATACCAACGATATGCATTGCTTTATATATATATATATATATATATATATATATATATATATATATATATATATATATATATATATATATATATATATATATATATATATATATAGTATTGTCCCATATTTCTGAGTACATTATTAAATATTTAAGTTAAATCTTCTAACACAAAATATTTTGACTTTGTTTTAATTAAATTATATATTTTCCTGAATTTATTTGCCCAATTGTTTCAGAATGCAATGTAATGAAGTGGTTTATCACAGGTACAGCGATGTCTGCCATTACAGGTTCACGTACAGTTTCAAACTGATTTTATAAAGAAAGTAATGCTGTTAACTTCTGTTTTAAAAAAAAGAAGAAATAAATTAGAAATGATCTTCACTGATTATATGTGTTAACAATAAATTACTATTTTCATACTGGTGTTAAACGTTCCAGTGGCCTAGTGGTAAGAGCATCCACCTCAGATGCAAGAGGTTGTGGAGGCCTTGATCCATGGCCAAGTCATACCAAAGACATAAAAATGGTATTAACAGCTGCCTCATTTGGTGCTCAGCATTAAGAGGTTAGTGTATGGACTGGTCGTCCTACTGTCATGATAATGTAACTGGGTGGGATGCCAGGCTACATGTCTGCGGCATGATGTCTCAGTGCTAGACATCGCTATAAACTGCCACACTGCAAACATCATAGCAATATGACTGAAAAAAGTGTTCAAGGTCTGTTAAAAATCCAAATCACACACACTGTTACAATTTTGAAACATAATTTGGTATATTTTTGCTTGTGTCAAAAGCATTAAAACCAAGCACAGGATACTAAACCATCAATGTAATTTCTATAGAACTGTCTAGTATTTGGAATGGGATGTCTGTAATCAATCTTTTATAGTAATGGTACACTAGTTTCTCATATAAAAGTGTCTGGGAGACAAAGAAAAAGAAAGAACGGAGGCAGAAGTTAGATGGACTGGAGGGAATTGGACTACCAGTCCAGATAAAGATGAGGAGGAACACAGGACAGGAGGAAAATCTATTACACTAAGTCAGATGATAAAATAGGCCATAATTTTGTCAAGTTAAAGACGAGAAATAGGGTTTTAATTGGAATTTCATTTGAGAGATGACTGTTATTTCATGATATTAAATTGTTGTTTATTTGACTTTTACATTTTGTGGATTCATTAATTTAACTGCCGGCCCCACTGACTGGAGGCTCTAAGCATTGCATCTATCACTACTTCAATTCCTCACAAAAACAAGCCGGAGGCGGTCTTTTATAATAATTTAAATAATATTTGGAGTACCCCACCCAACTTAAATAACACGGAAAACCTCTATATATACCATAATTATTCTTAGATGATATCCTTCAGTTTTGCACGCCTGACTGTACTCTTGAATTCAAGTTATGTCTGTACATGCACATTGGTACTTACAAAAGTTTAGAACATTTCATAAAATATAACAGTTAGTGTTACAGTGTATGCAGTTGTGTACATTCATCTGGGTATTCATATAAAGGGTATAATTATTTCTATAGTAAATGAACACATTTTTTTTTAAAAAATGAACATTTTATTGCTTTTAATTGGTGTCAAGTATATTTGATTTAGTTGTAATAAGATGGCTGATGATGCACCTATGTGATATAAGCATTCAAGGTTGCTTTTGGTGAACTAGTATTTTAGTCTTAATAACCTTATTCTGTTTCCAGAGCCATTTTGTTTTACATGTAATTGAAATTAATGAGCAGTATCTGGATAGATTAGTATCCTAATGTTTGTAGTTCTGTTGATATTTACAAGCCAATCTGTTTTTAAAAAACACTGCAACAAGTTTTGCTTTCTCAACTCTCATCGTTATTTATCATTTAACTTAATGTGTTACTGTATATGCACGATTAAAATCATATTCACCAGTGTACTTTTGTTCTTTACATCCTTTGCATCCCAAGACAACTTCAATTCATCCTATGTTTTAATAAATAGTTTCCTCACAGTTGCTTTCAAAACGTAGCCATACATATAATCATTCTGTAGTGAGTAGGTAGCTAAAAAAATGCATACTACAAAATAAATGCTTTATAAAACTTAATATCAACATAAATTATATTATTCACACATCATATCATTGGATAGATCACCCAAGTCTTCTTTGAAATTATTTATCCATTATATGCCATACACAACAACACAACAGCTTGGAATGATATGTATGTAGCCAGTACTTAGGTATCCATTAAGTCCATAAAATTAACTGCCTATATTAGCAGTATGCCTTTTCCCCCGGTTGTAATCATTATCTTCTTCTGCTGCCAGGGCATCTTGCATGTACATATGTGCAACAAGCCACAAGGAGCACGACTTAATCTAAAACAACCAGGTCAAAGTCTTGCAGACATTTTTTTTTTAAAAATGGTCAGTACAAAATATTCCAAATAAAATAAATGCATTAAATGTTATGTTGGAAAATATTAATTTTTGTGTTATGCAATGAATCAAACGTGTAAATATACAAACAAATGCTCAAATCACATCGACTATCGGATACGTAACTCGTGAGCATGAGGTGGTAATGTAAATGCACAAGAAAATCAACTTTATTCTGAGTCTAAGAACCGACTTTATCGAAACCTTTTAATAGCGGTTCTGATTACAATGATACAAACTATCATATTTCTAGTTGGTTTATCTTACAACGTTACAATCTCACAAACACGACAACTAAACACTTTCAAGATTGGTCCCTTAAAGGATTATTGACGCCAGTAGTCTCGTTTGAACAATTCACCATATTTTGACCCGGAGTCTACGAACTGGTTTTCTCTCGCTTTCCATATAATGAATGAGATAGGGACTTTGCCCTAGTCAAGATAACTTTGTCCTCGTGTGGTGTACAGCATTCTGTATGCTTTGTCGTGCTGCATCGTGGTTTGTAAGGACTGGCATAATATTTTAGGGACACTGTTCACCTTGGTATCATGAGCAATGGTATAGCAAATAGATACGCCTTCATTATGATCAGCATACAGCGGCTAATCACAAGTCTGCTGCCAAATACCTTGCAAGAAGATAAAGGGGAAACAACTCAACGATCGGCACCTAGAACATATGCACACTAACGGGACAAAACATACATCAGCAGACAGACCATAGTGAAGAAACGTTATGTATGGTAAAGAACTGGCCAGATTTAACATCCCAAAAGCAGCCCTGAATGAAACCCGCCTGAAGGAGGAAGGACTGCGCACCGAATTAGAAGTCGTGCACAACGTATTATGGAGTGTTGAAGTAATTAAGTTCAACGTAAAGTTAGTGATGGGTTTGCCATCAAATCATAGCTAGTTAGCAAACTCAAAAATCTCCCAAAAGACGTGACTGACAGACAAATGAAAATGATAATCTCATTGTCAAGAAAACTACACGCATCTACCGTCAGCGCCTCTGATCCCACCATTATTAACCCAGATGACATCAAGGACAAATTATATATCGTCATGTTGTCTATTAGTGCAGATGTACCTAAGCAGACAAGTTCATACTTGGTGACTTCCATGTTTCCGTTGGTACTGATCACATTACATAGTCAATCGTCATTAGAAACAAATGTTGGTATAAATGTAATAACAGCAGACTCATCCTACTGAGGAACTACGCTGAATTCGACCTCTTAATAACCAACACAATCTTCCGCCAGCCAAACCGCAATAAGACGTCGTTACTGCATTCACGCGTCAGGCACTTGCATTGTACTGACTTCGTCGTCCTCCGGGTAAATGAGAGAAGCAGGATGTAAGCATGATGAAGGCTATGAAAAGTGCCGAATGCTAGTCCGACCACCGGATCATAATCTCTTTCATGCGCATCTGGATTCAGTCTAACAGACGACTACAAGTCATGAAATCGTTGAAACAGTTCCAAGCGGCATATACTGCCATGTTTTCAAAGGAACATTCGGAACACAACATAATGCTCAAGTACTCACGTAAACTAAACCAGTAAGTGATACCATGGTCATCTTCGAACTCGAAGGACAAATAGAACTGAACCCATATCCCTATAACTTATTGATCTTATTGCAATTTGTAATGAGCCTCTGTATTTTGAAAAGAAAATATGTTTAAAGAAATGAGAAGTAGTTGCTCAGGTGTCAAGACAATGATGATTCGCTCAATTCCGGCTCAACCCCTTCGCGAGAACCTCAAATTGCATACTAATTTCATATTCAAAAGAGCAACGGGTAACTTTCATTGACTATTGAGCGTGTACTCCTTAACCTGGAAAAGACAACATACACTGTTTTATCCTATTTGCTATAATACACATGATGCACTCGATCAACATATTCAGGAGCCAACCATTAAAAAAAGAATTGTGGTAGGTATAAATAATACACAAAATACACAAATGAGAAAGAAACAAAAGCACAAACACTGATCGCGCTGATAAAAATAAAGCACACAAACGTAAAACAGTATATAGAAAAACGTGCGACACATTTAAAAACTGAATAACTCGATACAATGCCTCGCAAATATTTTCTTGAAAGGTACTTGCAATGCTTCATATTGTTGATGGATAATTCGTTAACATGCTTAGCATAATATTATATGTCGTAGTAAACTACATTCACAACCCTAAATATGCCATCGAAATTAAACAGAAACATTTTTCATACATGAGACGGTAGTCGGACATATACCATCCAGTATCAATTAAGGAAACTATACGAATTTAAACTGAAATGAAAGCGTAATGTAAATATTACTGCCTTCTAATGATGTGGCGATACAGATATAAATACAGTCCTCGCCACAATTAAAATTATATGGCTGCTAACTTGAAAATTAGGAGTGGTGATATACCTCAAGAGGACACAAAATGTTTGGTTAATATACGCTATACTTACAGTAAACAAAATGAACAACGTTCACAACTCCCAATATTACTCGTAATTTTTGCGCACACAATGTTCATTACTTTTACCCAAAAGGAAACCAAATGTATGAGACACTTCGCACGCAAATCGGAAAACAATCAAGCCTTTCCACCACTGAATGAAAAAAGCTTACATGCACATTATTTACACGCGTTATACCAGTGTACCATTCGATGTGGCGACTCGATTTAAATGACTTGTTCTTGGATGACACATTACCGAATGGCGTTTTTTCACAAGCATGAACACATCTAACAGTTTTATTTACCGATATTTTGCAAATACTTTTATAAAGATGCCATACATTTTTTGACATTGTTCTATTTTTTTTCAATTTTGTACTTCAGCGTGTAACTGAGTCTGCCATTTTACTGTTATTTCCCCCCATCCTCCCCACCTCCCTTATTACGGTGTATTACCTGAACAACGTATTTTCAAAACTGATTTTGATAGAAATCCTCGAGTTCTTCTGAGTGACTCCCAAGCTTGAAACAGCTGCACCAGATATTACACTGGGAGAAACCATACCATGCAACTCAAATTGACGAAATGACTGACATAATTAAAAAAGGACCATGTTGAGTTTGGGGATTGTTTTGTCATTTTGTCATTTTTACTGTAAAAGATCAAATTGACACGTGTATCTTTACGAGCAATAATTTCTGGACCCCATTCACTAGTTTCAGAAAAAGAGTAGGTTAAGAGAGTTAATGTAGAACCTCAAACCTAGACTGTACCAACTTCCGCAACAGAGACTGGTTACATTTTCAAAACTGCAAGCGTACACTATTCGTTTCCCCTCTAATACAAAATGCAATTTATGATTTATGATTGTTTAAATTCATTCACATGAACACAACTAGGTGAGATGATTATTTATTTACTTATCTTCCCTTTATATTTGTAAGCATTCCCGATTTTAAGCAAATTGAATTACGAATTTAATTAATTGTAGAGAAGTGCTAATATATTTATGAATCCCTTTATGCTACTTTATATATACCAAAATCCTGGAGGTAATAGCACAATTCTAAAATTTGATCTTTTGTAAGACCTGCTCGCAGTGGACAGCTTCACGTAATCTCTTATGCGAGCCATGTTCCTGCGGTTGTATTGTTTTTTTTTTTGTTGTGGGTGGATGGGGGGTGGGGGTCCTGTTGTTGTTGTTGTTGTTATTATTATTATTATTATTATTATTATTATTATTATTATTATTATTATTTGTAAGAGTAACATAATTTTGATTGTAGTCAGGGACGGATTCAGAAATATTCGGGGATGGAGGTAGAGCAGCAGAGGGCGGAAGCAAGTAGACATGAAATCTTTGGGGTGGATCCTCTTGTACGGCCCAGGAACCAAACATGTTCAGCGTGTCCAGATCACAACATCTAAATGCAAATAAATTTTACTTTAAAGCCCCTATGCCGCCGTTTATCATATACTTCATCATTTTTCCAATCTAACTAAAGTCTGGAAATGAAGGAAAGTATTTACTATGAAAGCTATTGTACATAGGTTAAAACGATTTTCAAATATTCAGTTTTACAATTAAAAGGTACCCGCCCCCCCCCCCCCCCAATTCAGACAACGAATTCGCTCGTAACTCCGGTCTCTTAGTGAAGTAATACATTCGATATATTCCGTTACTGACTAACCTAATACAAATAGCCATATTCGCACGTGAGGCACACATTGAATCACGATTGAATAGAGATATTCCCGCTTTTTTAAGCAGATCTATGAAGAAAGGGTGCATCACATTAAAATAACACTCGGGTAAATATTGGTAACCAGCTGTGGAGCTGGAACATAAGTTAAAGTGTCATACCAGTGTAGATAACGTAAATCAAATTTAGTATTATTTGAATAGAAAATAAAGTTTGGAAGCGGTATAAACAAACCCGATGGAAAAATTATCCATAATAAGTGAGAAATACGCTCAGGTGTGTTTTTGAAAATATTACACATCGGACCGATTTTATCGCTCGGTAATTTCCGGAGTGTATAGATCGTCTGACGTCATATTATGAACACACGCCTTACTTCCGTTTCTATCGAAACATAAACAAAGCACGTTTTCCGTTCCACATTAGTTATTTTATCATCCCAATCATGCCAAAAGCACATCGTGGAGGTACAATCAAGGGCAGCGGGTTCAGGTGTGTTGCAGCAAATTGTGGGAATACAGATGCTGATGGGTTTTCCATGCATTCCTTCCCAAAGGACCAGTCACTTCGTCGTAGGTGGACAGACTTTGTTAAAGTCAAAAGAGCAAACTGGGATAGTCTTCTGCCCTCTGCTCCTTTCATTTCAAACCCGAATGCTTCTCTTTTACGTATAGATTTGAGGTTGATCATATGTGTAGGGCACCAAAGAAAGTCAAACTCAGTGATGATGATGTCCCGTCTATCCACTGTGTGGAGGAAACTGACAACCAAACCAAGGTAAACAAAGGTATCATAACCTTCCACACCAAAGCATCAGCTGTGTAGACTTCAAATGTTGTCACCATCAGAAGAAGTTACTTGTCAAGTGTCACCGCCAAAGAAAATAAAAAGGGACTATTCAAAGAGAGAAGCAGCAATGGTGAGTTTTTAATAACAAGTACCATATTATTATATCTATGATATTCAACAAATCAGTCACCACATCATTTCCATGTGTACCCTAAATCAGTCACCACATCATTTCCATGTGTACCCTGTAGAACATTTTCATAATTTCCAAAATAATGCAGTAAACATCCAATCAATCAGAACTGAGATATAAACATTTGATAAATTTGATGTAAACATTTGATAAATATTGTCACAATTTTCATAATGCTTTTAGTTTTAACCATTTGAATAGAGGAATCTTTCTGCTGGTCGATTTAGAAGGCCCACATATATATTTCATTGTCAGACTAATGTGTGCATCAGATTAAATATAGATAGTTACAAACATGATGAAGTTTATTCCCATCCCCAATTAATAAAAATCTACAAAACAAAATGGAATGTCGGTGGTTCTTCCCAGGGTTTTCCAGGGTTCTTCCTCCAACAGTTATACTGGTTGCCATATTGTGCTGAAAAATGGCGTTAAACACTAGAACAACAACAACAACCAAATGGAGTAGAAATTTTACAATATTATATACCTCAAAGTTATCTTCGTAATGGAAACACAATATTTAAACTCCCAATGTAGATGACAGTACATTTTTAAAAAAAAAACACATGATATTTGGTATGCAAAAGCACATTGGGGTCTTATGGAGTACATGTCATGTAGGCATGTGACTCACTAACTTTATTGGTCTAGTAATTTATTGAATTTAGATATATTTTTGTTAGTGCACATTTTAATTTTCATGTAAGATAGCATAAAACCAAGCTTTGATGAATATATTTTATAGCTTATAGGATCTAAAGTATTTGAAAAGCTTGAAGAGATTGTGACCAGCAGGCAAATGAGAAAAGTTGTGCCAATGCTGTCATCTGGACAACAAACTTCAGCACTGGAGGGATACCACTCCGTAATCAAACATTTTGCACCAAAGATGATTGGTTTCTCTTATCATGGAGTGCTTTCAAGGTAAATCTTATATTATTGCACGCACAAAATCAGGTTTTGCAGTGTTTTATATATATTCCAATATATTCATTTTCAAATTATATCATAGATATAAAGATCTGATTTTTTATATCCTGCAATGTAACATTGTATAACAGTTTTTAGTGTTTTGGAATGTTTGTAAATAAAGTGTTTGGTTTTTGATAGAATTATGTATTGTATTCTGCATCTTTATTTACTTTGAAATAGGCTTTGGCTAGCTGCATTGCATTTTAATGAAAATAGCCAAAGAGAGCGAGCGAGCGCTAAGAGTAGGAGGGCCAGATATACAATAATGTATTCGAAGTACAAGAATGAAGAATATACACTGTCAGGAAAATCCTAGTTGACTCAACATATAGTAAGAATATGCATTAGTAATTAATGAACAGAATGGAATATATCACTAAGAGATAAAAATACTCTTGCAACAAGTGTAAGTACCTATATTATTTTTTATATATTAAATTCAAACAGTAAAGGCAAAATATTTGTTAAAGTTTACACTCCTTTGATTTTAAAGATCAAGATTTCGCCCTATGGTAAAATAATAAAAAATATGCAAAGAGAGACAAATACTTTTAATTCATGTATTAACTTCAACACAAAGTTTCAGTTTTTGGCTTGTGCAATACAATGCATATTAAATTTTCTTTAATTTACAGATTGTGTTGAAAGTCTGATGAAAACAGAATTGGACAGGTAAATAATGAAGGAGTCCAACTTTGGGTAGATGTACCACCACCTATGTGTAGTCTGTATGAAAAGCCTGATAAGATATTGCTACTAAAAATCTTCTTAGAAGGTTTAATCACTGTCAACCTCATGAAAGCATATGTAGTTCAGATTTTGATCAGGAAAGGCAGTGCGGATCCTCTGAACAGCACATGATGGAATGATGACCCTCACTTCCTTGCCCAAGAAGTGCCAACATCACCGAACAAATTGTCTATATGCTGTATACAGATGTATTCTGAAATAATAATTTGAAAACTTAGTTGAGATAAAGTATGCTTTGTGCATTAGATCAAATTACGAAATCAAAAGTTTTAGTAGATATTGTTATTGGTCCAGTGTGATTTATAGCTATTTTTTAAACCAATAAAGTTATATGATTCCAAAATAATTTGTGTGTGTGTGTATATATATATATATATATATATATATATATATATATATATATATATATATATATATATACCTAAACCATTTTATTTTCTGACACAAAAACTGAAATAAAACAATATTTGAACTTATGACTTATCATTATCACTGTGGTATAAAGGTTAGACGGTGTAGGCCTCAAAAAGAGGGGTTCAATCAATGAAGGTGGCATAAAATGACTTGAAAAAGTGGTTTATTTATTTTCTGTATTAATAATCCCAATACTATGAAAACAAAAGAACATGAAACATTACTCAGACATTTTACTTACTCATTTCCTTGTTCTGGACGTTCTCCAAATTGTTGTCTATACTGGTAGTATACAACTGTTAAAGCATGGATGTCGAGACAAACTGGACTGAACAATGGATGGTGTGGACATATATATTGTATGCCTGGTATTCATTGCAGACACTTTTGACCTACTCTATGTCACAACTATATACACATTCCCTTGCTGTGGGCATTACCAAACAATGTCCACCTAAAATAAGAGGTTTCTTTAATGCCTTGTGCTGTGCTTATCAAATTTATTCCTATATTTATGAACACATCAACAACACAGTACAATGACGCAAATTGACTAATGTCAGGAACAGGTAAAACATTTAGTACAACCCTGTAAAAGTAAATTAGAGATGAAATAAAATAGAAGTTGCAAGTAGATGACTGCCACATAAAAAAGGGTTTATTTCATAGTTTATAACATACACTATTTGCATACATAAAAGAAATTAGAAATTTTAACTTATAATACAGTGTACAAAATATGAATTCAATTTTGCTATCATATATCAGTAAATTTCAACAGTTGTGCAAAAGAGGACGTCCTCTTCTAGGAATCTTAAGTACTTCTAAATCGTATCAATTTTTTCACAGGTTTTCGAAGCTTACAACTGTTATCCAATGTACCTTTTACTTATCAACGTATAAATACGTCTCTACCCATGAAATGCAATACACTTTTACATCCTTTTTTACAGGTGAGAAACATTCATTTGTAAACGAATATGATACTGTGGAACACTACTGCAAATATCGTCGGATACATAAATGTTTCTGAAGACTTTTTCATAATGTGACGATACTGACTCTGCCATTGTTTACAACAAGTGTTCATAATGTGACGTCACGCTTTGTTTTCACTAAATACCGAAAGTGATCGGCAGTTGCGTTCGGTTATTATCGTAAACAGGTGCAAATGCGATATTAGATTGGCTCCCATGCAGTTATTACTTAAACATTTTCAACTGGATTTTTTACATTCGTATTTTGAATATATATTCTCATTAACCAAGAAATAAAATGGATAAGTGTGGATACACTGTTATGACACCTATCCAAACACCATGATACCAAAATTTCAATAACTTTAAATGTTTGAGTGTTTATGATCAAATCTATATTTATCAGTAAATATGCATCCTTGATGACAGCTTTTGTGCAGTTAAAACCATATGATCCGCGGCATTTTATGGATCTACTTGTGGTTGAAACAATGTGCTTTCAATTCCGCACCAAACAGGCAGGTGCTAATTTCACTAGCAAGTGTTTCAAATTTAATTCTGTTAAGAGACTGAAATTCCATCATTAAAACAATATCTCTGTTTCTTCAGTTATAACTAATAAAAGCTCTTGAAAGATTAATTTTACAAAAATATATCCTTCACTGTCAACCTATCCTGGCCAGCCAAACCCATATATACTCAATGTGCTCCCTCCCCAATTTCCAGACTGGTTCATGTTTATCCATAGAATTAGTGTGTGCGATTAAGATTTTTAACGTAGGTTTAACAATTTTTCAGTCATATCGCTACGATGACTAAAGTGAGGCAGTTTATAGTGATGTCTAGCACTGGGGCATCGTGCCGGAGACATGTGGCATGATGTCCCATCCAGTCCCATTATCCTGACTCCAGGCCGACCAGTCCTAACACTAACCTCTTAACGCTGAGCGCCAAGCGAGGCAGATGTTAGTACCATTTTTGTTAGTCTTTTGTTAGTCGAACCCACGACCTTCCGTATCCGCGGCGGTCGCTCTAACCACTAGGCCACCGGAGCGGTCATGCATTTAGTACCGTATGTCATGAAGCGAAAATTTGAGTTTTAGACAATCCGACATAGCGTGGTGTTAGCTACTTAAGTGGATGGGGTGGGGTGGATGGGCTACTTTGTGGCTACACTTTTGGATGTGTTTACACTCTGAAAACTTTGATGTTCTTATTTGTTTTACTGTTTGCTCTTTATTTTGCGTTTTTCATTGTCATAACCGCAAAATATAAATTTAGCACGGGCAGAATTGTTTTAATATGCTTTCGTTTTTTTTTTTGTTTTTTTTTTTTTATGGTTTAACGCCATTTTTCAGCACAATATAGGCTATACATGGCGGCCAGTATTAATGGTGGAGGAAGAAACCGGACAAACCCCGGAAAGAACCACCGACCCACGAGAAGCTACTGGCAAGCTTTCTCACATAACTACATTTGCCGAATCTTAGAGTCGAACCCACGCAGACAGAGGTGAGATGGCAGTGGTCCGTAACGGACAGCGCCACTCGGGGCCCCCTTTTTTAATATGCAGTTAGTTGCGTAATAGAAGAGACTTATGTTTATTAGACGTTTAACTCACATGTGGTGTATTGTTGACAGTTTGGTTTTTTATTGTATAACAACAACACATGATGTGATCTGTTGACAGTTTGTTGTTTTACGGAAAAGAAACATAAAACGTTTTGACCAATAGCAAGCCAAAGCAACTTACAATGTATAATTCTAAGGCAGGATCACGTGCACATCTGGTCGCGAGTTTAACAGATTATCCCACAAGCCATTACAGCACAAGATAGGCTATACATGGCAGGTGGTATAACCAATGGAGGAAGAACCCGAACACAAAAAAAAACGGATTTCACAACCGACCCACGAGAACCTACTAGCAAGCTTTCTAAAGTACCTATATTGGAATAGCTCGAGGCACGAACCCGTGCATACAAAGGTGACATGACCTTAATAAAGGTAAGGAATTTAGATCACTCGGCAACCCGGGCCCCTCGTACAAAGTAACTGCTAGAAAGAGGGCTATTCCTAATGTAACTGTGTAGTATAGTGCAGTAGAGATCTGGAATTATCCCGATTATTGAAGAAAAGTGAATGTTTAATAAAGATGAGTGTGGCGGGGGTGGAGATTTCTCTCTCTCTCTCTCTCTCTCTCTCTCTCTCTCTCTCTCTCTCTCTCTCTCTCTTTCTCTCTCTCTCTCTCTCTCTCTCTCTCTCACACACACACACACATACACACACACATTTATGATATAACCATTACACAAATCTTCAATATCCAGTATATTTCTTTGTTTTGAATGTTTCTAAACACTAAACCCAAAAATAAAAATTGTATCGTGAGTTAGACAGCCAAAAGTGTTAGCAGAATGCGCTATTTCTACTTGTAATTCATGAAGTATCCTTTATACCCTTTACCATGTATTCTAACTAACGTTTGCAATGGAAGATTTTATAATTTTAGGGATAGTTCGATATTATTTGAAACCTTGGCTATAATACTGAATATCACAGTTTACGATTATGCTGATTTTCATTGCAATATATCAAACAATAACTACGTCTCATATTGCTCGACAAAAGCCCACACGATTCCATTTGCATTACACTCACAAAGGATGCTTCTAATTATAGTTCTTTTACTTGACATAATCTAGGATCATCCTGATTGTTTTACACACACAAATCTGTATTATCGTTAATGACTACGTTCCTGTATTTGAAATTGATTGCATCGTAATGATACTTAGTCTACATTATGCTAGTGGAGATGGGGTGCATTAAGTTAATTTATTATAACAAATACACATTTAGATAGATTTCTAGCCATTAAATAAATTCATTTTACTATTGGATAGTGTCGTGTTTCCGTCAGTGCAAATTGAACAGAGATTTGGCCTCTTGAAGGTAACAGAAATAACGCACAGAACAAATATCAACATCATAAAGTATAGAGTATGAGACACATTATCGAGTTTTCGATTCCGGAAGTCCGGCTGTTCTTCTGAATTTATATTCAGAAACAATGATCATTACCAACAGTGTACACAGCCATCATTTATTTTTCCACATGCCATATTTGAAAGAAAAGAGAGAAAACGAATGGGTTCACATCCTTAGGGCTAATTCAAATATTCCCATAACAATTAATGTTTCATTTTCGAATATATGAAACATTAATTTCCTACAGTTTACAGCTAAAACGTTCGTTTTGTAAGCCTCGGCTCCCCTTCCCTCCCCCTTTCTTGCTTGCGTTTTGGTTTGTTTTGATTCGTTTTGATAAATATTACATCTTTTGAAAGTTTAATATAACGGCCAATTTGGTTTGATAATCTTTTATCAAAGACGTACCTAGCTGATTCAGATATCCTTAGAATATGTCCAACATATTTTTTCCAGGTTTGCATCAATTTTACTTTCATTTTCAATCGAACCAGTCTTTCATTTTCAGCTGTGTAAAACATAGAATTCCTCCGCATCTTGAAACGTCACGGGGGGTGGGGGTGGTTTTGCTCTTTTTCTTTACTTTGTTTTTGTTCAGAGTTCGTGTGATCTTTCTCTGTTTAGAAAATTATTCATATTATATATTATATGTGACCCCAGTTTTTCACAGGCTTCGTGGCTGATATAACGTTCTTACCTATGTTACTTTTATACTCAAGTTGTACATTTCTCTCTGCCTTGTTATGTACCTATCAATCTACTACCAGTCTACCGAATATTGACACAGCTGGCTGTTTTAGAGCGAATGTAATGGTTGGTTTTAAGCTGTGCATTTTTCTAGTTAATTCAGACTATGCACATATCGTCAAACAAGGTATAAATTTTAAAACTTTAGATTGTTTCATGGGATACAGAAATAGTGTATTGATGAACCTTAAAATGCATTTCGTTGATGAAATAATCAGTCATGTACGCTTTAGAATTGAGGAGCAAATTTTCAAATATACCATTGCACGGATAAATAAAACATCCATCTGAACATTTTATTACAAATTATGGTAAAAATCAATAGCAGTGCTTGCATGCTGACATTGATACATGCAGGCATTAATACATGATGGCACTGACACTACTTGCATGATGGCATTAACACATGCTGCGATTGGCATTGCTTGTATGCTGGCATTCGACTCATGCAACGAGGGCATTTGTGTTGCATGCCTGCTGGCATTGACACATGCTGCCATTAGCATTATTCGTATGCTTGCATTGACACTTTCTGGCATTGGAATTACTTGCATTATGGGATCGATACACGAGGGCTTTAACACATGCTGACATTGGCACTGCTTTCCTGACGTCTTTAGCACATGCTGCCATTGGCAATGTTTGTATGCTGGCATTCGACACTTGCAAGAATTTGCGTTGCTTGCATGCTGGCATTGACACGTGCTGCAATGCATAGATCCGACCTGTCAATCAAATCCACAGATGTTGACCAATCGGATAAGAGCGTCCGGTTCTACAGTAACATCCGCCATGTTTTACCTACAAACAAACGTGTGGTATGAATACAGCTCCATTACAGACTTTCATGATTTTTTGTATATATTTACAACATGGTGCTTCTATGTGCATGGGGATCATGCACTGCAGATGAGAGATATCCGGGAGGGTTGGATATAGTCGTTTTATACAGGAACAGTGGTGAAGTTATGTTTGAAACCCTGTAGTGACTTAATTAGCCATACTACATGGGAGCAATAACCACTGACACTGCAACAATACATGTTTATTTTTCAATATCATACACATTCATTAGTAAAAGAAATGCTATTGGTGCATGTATCTGAAACACACTATTTACACCACTCAGTGAAATGCCAGATGAAGTGTTTATATATTATTTATTAGGTTTCCAAACAACATGTGATAAAGTTACAATTTTGATAACTGCAGTTAGTGAATCATCCCAGTGACATAAATACAAAAAAAGTAATTTCAGACACTGTTTTTGTTTGTTTGTCTATAATGCTGCTGTCTGAGATTCCAACTTATGTGAGCTTACCTCATCCGAATATATCCATTTACGTAATTTAACATTTGTTTTTGCCGAGTGTACTTCTTGAACAGTGTGTATATAATGAATTTCTAAAGGAATATGGATGTATGAGGATCCACATAAAGTGAATGCTCGCCATTTAATGTATGTGAAATCAAATTGTAAAAAAATAAGCTACATAACTTAAATAGTCGGTACCGATCGGCTACATGACCTGCATGACTTGTACTATAACAGTTGCCATTACTTCAGGGTATTAAATAGTTCAAACTTAAAAAATAGTTCATAAAAAAATACAAAACATTAAATTTACATCGCTATTCATCAACAGTATGCATCTTCACACTTTTCATCCGTAATTTCGATGTGCAGACGTTGCGTTGGGTGCTTCTCTTCCGATATGGACGGCGTCTCACTCTACGCGAATCTTATTTTCAAACTCCAAACCTTTGATATCATGTATATATCCTTGCGTAAAGTAGATCAAAGTCTTCTGCAACACTTTACTGGAACGTTTCTCTGATCAGGAAGGTATTTAAGTGAAATGTTATCGGGAATATGCGAGAGAGAATCTGACATTGTGCCTGTATTCTGTGATGAGTCAGCCATTTTAAAGGGAAGCTTGGGGTTCGTAGTAACTGTCTCTAATGGGGCGGAACTTAACTAGTCATTTCCGATCTATCCATTGGCATAGCTAGCATGCTGGCATTGACACACGCTGCCATTGACATTGATTGTATACTGGCATTCGACACATGCAGCATATTGCGTTGCTTGCATGCTTGTATTGGCAATCCTTGTAATCTGGCATTGGCATATGCTGTCATTGGCAATCATTGTATGCTGTCATTGGCATTGCCTGCATGCTGGCATTGCTTGCATGCTAGCGTTGAAACATGCTAGCATTGGCATTCCTTGTATGCTGGCATTGCTTGCATGCCATAAATGACAATCCTTGATACTGACAATTGCATTGCTAGCATGCTGGCATTGAAACATGATGGCATTGGCAATACTTGTATGCTGGCATTGACATTGCATGCAAGTTGGCATTGGTTCATACAAGCCAATAGCCCAAAAAAGCAAAAGTGCATCAACCTTTTCGAAGATGAATTAAGTTTGCAATTTCGGCGGTGTAACCTACGTTTTTCTATTCTTCTTTGATTTAATTGTTCAGTTCTTTTTGCTGTCATGTTTTAATAACTTCTGATGCACATCGTTCGTTACCACTGAGATAGATTAAATCGAATCTCACAATCTACACACACACACACACACACACACACACACATACACACACACACACACACACACACATATATATATATATATATATATATATATATATATATATATATATATATATATATATATATACAGCTTACTGCAGAAGACGAAATACAACAATAAAAAGAAAAATATAAATGGTTCTTATCTTTCATATTTTGTTAGTTTATTTATTCGAAAAGACGGACACTTTAACAAGCTCTTTAAAATGAAATATATAACAAAACGATTAAAGTGTATGTATAAAAAGGACATTTAAACAAAAAATACCTAGAAAGAAGAAAAATAATTGCTATTACGTCGAAACCATATATTATTTTCTATATGTTTATAGTTAATTTAAATAATATATATTATCAAGCAAATATTTGACTTTTTGTTTCAAAAAGATACAAAAATGGAATGTTGTCTTTTTTAATTTAATAAGACTTCATTTGCCAAACATATCCACTATCATAACAGTATTTTCATCAAATATAACAATAATTTTAACACTCTTCTTGCGTATCTTTTTTCTTGGAATTTAAGGATATGTATTTACTGCAACAAAAAGTACAGGATATGCAGACTGGATGGGATATTTCTGAAAAATTAGATTTAATACAGAATTAACATTTCCGGTGACTTACGCTACAATGACCAATACATTACAATCAGGGTTCCCCCTCATAATACTGTTTGTAAGGAATGTGAACATTTATTGGAAACATTGATAAACTCAGCATTATGAACATGTCGATCTTGAAGAAAACGAAAATGTTTCACTATTCAAATGTCAATCGGCCTTCATTGTCGAAACGAAATAATTGTAATTATCATTGTCAGTGAAATTTGGAATGTTAACACAGATCTGTGGACCAATTATTCAATGACGATTAAGAATAGTCGCTGTAGTATAATAATTGATTCCAGCGCCATCTATTTTAGGGAGCTAATTAACTTATTGATAAGTGTGCATTATGACCCAGAAACCACAAGCTCATCTCCTGGCTTAAAACGTAGGAGATGAAACAAGATTCTAACATTGCCTGTTATGCACATATACAGAGAAACTTCCATCCTTTCGTAGTGGATTAAAGTCATCTGTTCTTTGGATTTTTAGTTTTCACAACATTAGTTACATTCGACAAATCTCTTGTTGGGCGATGGTAGTAAGGATGCTACAGAGTGCTTTGTGACTATAATAGTGAATATTTAAAAGTTTAAATGGTACAGCCTTGATGCTTCTTTATGATGCTACGCGTTACGTTTATATAATGAAAAAGGTAACATTTAGACTGGGACCTCGCTCAGCAAGGGAGATGCCGGGTTTAAGTAGTCACAAGGAAACCAGTCATACAAAAAAACATGGATGAATTTAATTCATTACGAATGCCTTAGCATTCAGTAATATATGAAAAGTCGCAAGATAACGTTTGAACCAAGAAACTGTTGCAAAGAAAACCTTGCTAAAGTTGAGAATAAAATCCAAACTTGAGAAGCATTCAAAACTCAGATATATAGCGAAAAATTATACAGTTTGCCGAACCAACATGGAGTCAAGTTCGGACTGAGTTTTCATTCTGCAACGAATGGAACAGAATATTTTAACACAAAATGACGATAATCTCTAAGAAATGGAAGATGATATTTTAAAAAGGGGGAGAGACGATCAAGCATGACTCAGCTCACTTTCGAGAATAAAGTATACATTTCTGGACTATACCTTTCAGTTTGCAAAGACAAACATAAACCAAGGGGTGACTGCGAAGCAGAGATGTAAGTATCGTGTGTATAAAGACTACAGTTCTACCCATCCCGTACCCCCAAAATGTTTCTCAAACAAATATAATTCAGTTAAACTCGGCGACAGTTGTCAAAATCAGATCTTTTTAAAACAAACTGTGAAGAAATTGATTAAAATATATATGAACACATTTCCCCTCAGTACGCAGAATCGAAACGAATCGAAAATTGTTCTGGAACATTTTGCACACTTTGTAAACTCTGGTCATTGAAGTTCAGCCACGTTTGCTTCGTCCGGGTCAATATCGCCTCACAGATGCAATGACATAGTCATAATTTAATTTAGGTTCTAGACGTTAGGTCACATGTTACCGTCTTGCTAAAACATTTGTTCATAAAATGTACACCTTTATGTGTTTTTTCTTCAAACTATGACATTATATTATTATAGCCGCACTGGCAACAAACATTGTAGTGTAACTTTGCATGTCTTTAATCGACACTGTATCTTTATATGGAGCTTTAAAAAAAATAATTATACCAAAAAGAAGTATTAAAAAATTGACATTTTAACAGGGGTTTTCCCCCCGATAAAATAATGCTTAAATAGTCACTTATTTCAAGTGGTGTTAGTATCTAAATCAAGCGTTTTAGAACTTGTTCTTTTTTTCCTATCTTGGTTTTGTAAGCACATTTAAACTTGTTCGGTCATGGGGTTAATCATTATTCTCTTCAAACTTATCTGTAACCTTATTCGAGGGTTTTTAACCGGTTGATTGAGCGCGGGTGGAGAGCTAGAACGTTTATTTGAAAATATTAAAATCATCAACCTTTTGCCAGCCAAGTGTGCCAGCCATTTCTCAACACACAACTAAGAGCTGAAACAGTTTATAAATGGAGGTTAGCAACTCTATTCTGTAACTATAAAGGTAATATAAATACAACTACACGAGTAGGTTTTGAAGTAAACAACACACATTTTGGTGACCAATATTTTCCCCCACAAACATTTTACAATCTGGTTTAAAATGATCGTCTAAGCCAGGATTGTCGTTTTATATTGGTTTTTATTTTAAAATCCCTGTAGACTCTATAGTTGACACAAACGTATGAAACATGAGAAATTAATGCGTTTGCTAGACATTAGGCTTCTAGCAACCTGAGAGAAATATAGCTTTGACGCTTTGTCATTTCCAACTCAATATGTGATCATCAGAATGAAGAAATTTGATCCAGTCCATTGTTATCACTGCCGACAAAAAATCACGATTTTTGTCGAGTCCATACAGAAACATCATAAATGTATGAACGGCGAGTCAAAATGAATTGTACATTTTTGCATTATTAATAATATTATTCGGGCTGGGGGTGAGGGTTTAGGGGGGGGGGGGACTTCACCAAAAAAAAAGTTTGTAGTGATCTGATTGTCAAACAGATCGAGTTTTCATTACCACTCGCCACATAAGAAACATGTGAAAAGTAGGTACATCCAAGAAAGCTTTTACGTCTATTAATTGTAGCCGGAAAGGACACAATATTTGAAAATTTAAACATAATGAACATTAATATCTAAATAATTTCGATTCTGAATTAAATACTAATTGGAAATTGTAGATTTTAAATGTATATCCGTTTAGTACAAAGGGAGGGAAATCAAATATATATAAATTTGTTTATTGGAAGGGGTTCACTCCCCTGATTAACTTTTCCACGTCAAGTTTCTGATGTACATGCGCTGTGCAATTCTTTCACTTGCCTGCCATGACAAATATCATGAATTAATTATTAATCTAGGATAAATGCCATTTCCCCTGATTAACTTTGCAGCGTAAAGTTTCTAATGTACATGGGCTGTGCAATAGTTTCACTTGCCTGCCGTGACAAATATCACGAATTAATTATTCATCTAGGATACGAAGCCATTGTCCTTAATATATTATATAAAACTAACACATTATATAACGTTAACACAGTATATAAAATAGAATCACACTCCTTCAATCAATGCAGGATGAAGTCACAGTATATGGCATATGAGCAAAAACAATCACACACAAACAAATGTCTTCAAATGCAGTCATAAACAGCAAATCATAGAAAATTATGATTAGTTCCCTCAAGATTTGTTTTTAAAAAAAGACCCGGTGATATAAAGTTTTAATAAAGGATTTGTCGGGGCTCCTTTCTATTCATGTTGCAAGACATCATATAGGTACCGCCGTTTATCGGAGCCACTTTTTCCACAGTTACGATTTCTTTATCAATGTTACATTATTGCGTTGGATTTATCTGTAATCCCCTTCTGTTAATTTTATTGCATTTAGAGTTGCGTTTTAAGAACTGGTAAAGTAAACAAAAATATATTCGCATGACCTTCAATTGTTTGTATTATCATGCCATCTAACTCATGTTAATGGATAAATTATCATGGGTCATCTACCTCTTTGTATTAGAAAATTACCTCCGGCCATATTACTCCTATTGATAGAAAATTACCTTGGACCATTTACCTCTTGTTGGTGTCCTCCTGTTGGTGTCATCCTGTTGAAGTATAATTATTATGGGTTATTTGCCTCCTGTTAATGGAGAATTACCATGGGCCATATTGCTCCTGTTCATGGATAATTACCATGGGCCGTATGGCTTCTGTTTTATGGACAATTACCATGGGCCATATGGCTCCTGTTTTATGGACAATTACCATGGGCCATCTGGCTCCTGTTCATGGAGAATTTCCATGGACCACCTGGCTCCTTCTAATATAAGATCCATAAGACATACACTGACGCGAATCAGGCCCGCACCTAGTAAATTCTGGGCCCCAGGCAGCTGACAGAGTTCGGGCCCCTTTTGTGTTTCAAATATGTGGGTATATGTGCCTATCTAGCTCGGGCCCCTGACAAGTGCCATGGTTGCCCCCCCCCCCCCCCCCCCCCGTGCGGGCCTGCGCGAATGTCGTCAGTAGACTTGACACTACGACATTTACTGGCGCCCGAGTAAACAGTGTCACCATTATATTAATTTAGTCTGGTGCAGTTAATCAAATAGTTTAACACACACAGACACAAACACACACACGCACGCACACTAAGACCTACACAAATAAATGCAATTATTAGTGAGGAACTATCAAAATTTAATGAAAGGATGATGGTAAAAAAAATGTATTATTAACACAAAAAATTTGCTGAATTAATTAAAATATTTCAACCATATGATACATTTTTTCCTTCTGTAAATACACAGAAAGAAACAACAAGCGAGGTTATGACAGAACAGCAGTGTACGTGAAGGTTACTATTAGGACAGTAGTGCTGGTAAAGGCCGGGCTTTTCCAGTAAGGTCACGCCACTCTTTTATGTATGATCTGAGAGCGAAGACTATGCTATATTTATTGAGGAGAATGATAACGTCATTATAATATAAATAAACATCAAAGAAACGAAATGCGATCTGCAAAATTATGGTACCGAAAAAAATCTCTACGAGCTAATTGTAGGAACGGTAAACGTGTTCTAAGTACTACTACTACTCCAAGTCAGCAAGAATGGTAGCTGCTTGTGATTCTATAACGTTTTACACAAGACTGAATAATTTGGTTTGCACGATGATAATCATAAATTGAATTTACCCAATACTATGTAAAATAAAATGAAGTGATTTTGCAATTAAACAACGAAATCTTCTAAAGATCGTGGCATGGAGAGAGTACCCTACTCTTCATTAAGCTGGTGACCAATGAGATATCAGACATATCCTGCGTCATACAATTCTTTCTCCGGATCCGAATAACAACGGCTCGAGTCTCATAGTAGTGTCTAGCACGAGAAGTTATCAGAAAGTACTAAGCGCCAATCACTTTATTTTAAATGCTGGCATGGACTTAAGCTACGAGATAGCATTATAGACCACCACATTGGTTTAAATTGTTGAACAGCATCGTGAACTTGGACGAGATCACGAGGCAGAGAAATAAAAGCATTAAGGAAAACATAAAAAGATAGCTCGCACAGTCCGCACAACCATAATCAATTCCGGAGAATACAGAAGTTTTGATTCTGTGTTCCGAGCCGAGGATTTTTTAGGAGTCAACAGGCTTTCAGTCCTTTGTTGTTGCTCTCTGATACGAAATAAATCTTACTCGCCAATTCGCAGTTTCTGATATGCGATTTCTTACATTGACGCTAAAAATGGTTGGGGTATTTTTTTTTTGGGGGGGGGGGGGGTAGTGCTGTGATGTATTGTACTTAGTCTCGCTTGTCAAAAACAATTTTGTGAAGTACTAAGCTATGTTCTATATGATTGTGTATTGAAATGTTATTGACCTGTTTGAACTCTTGTTTTCATACCTTTGCTTCAATATCAAACTCATCTTTTAAAATAAAATGAATTCTTTTAACTATGAGTTGTATTTTATTCATCTTAGCACTTATTGAACATCACTTTGGTGATATGGTATAAATCATATTATGTCATATTGTTTAATAGTAAAGTCAAAGGTCAACGCACTAGTTAGCATGTACCAGTTTTACTCTTAAAGAGACATTTTGATCTAAAATAAAGGACTTGTATTTGTTTCATGAACACAGAAAGTAACAACAAGGACAGGTGGACATGGCCCAATCTAATTATAAAGTATTAGCTTTGAACACTTTACATTGTCAGCATATGCAAGAGGTCACTAACCCCCAGTCCTCACACAAAGATCAAGCTACCCATCCTCTTTGTCATACAAATAGAAAGCTTCCGTCCTTTCTGTAGTGCATTCAATTGATGCAATAAGTCAATCTGACACCAAATAAAGTAGATAACAGCTTTCTAAGTGGTTATGTTGGATTTGGGGGTGAAAATGGGGACTAAAATACAGAAAAAGGCTAAAGTTTAACAATGAGTATAGTGAGTCCAATGGATTTAAAAACAGGAGTAATGTGTGTATCTAAATGGGAGATGTAGCTAATGATACTGGAATTAAAGGAGACAAAAGCAGCAATGAGAAAAATGAGAAGCTAGAGCTTAATTATATTACCTTGGACAATATTTGGAGGCAGTAGAAAATTGGTGCAGGGACAATAAAAAAGGCACCTGTGCTATAATATCCCTTACAGGCACCAAATATCAGGTGACATGGTGTTCATTTACAGCTAATATAAAAGTGTGAATAATGTAGATAATATAGATGCATATAATTCATATTTCTTCTAAATAAGAAATTAATAATAATGGGCATCAGTTAGGCAGAAAATACCTAAACCAAACAAAGCATGTTGGATCAGTTTTCAAACATGTAAACTTTACTGGGAGAAATTATTAAAGTACTTCTTGTTAAATTTGCATTAAGACCGAAGGCTAATATGATACTTCACAAATCTTCTCTTATTTTCATACACCATCACTAACAATGTGGGTTTCTTTTTATTGAAATGGTATGTCTGGTGTTAAGGAGATAACCGAATGAGATACATAAGGTGTGGTCTTTTTATTTCCTCCAATATATTATCCATGTAATGATGAGTTCAAGAACACATGTATTAATTTCAATGCAATTAAATTATCCAATAATGCATTACTAATAAAGTGAGAACTAAAATCCAGTATTATATATGTAGTGGAGACCTCAAGAATGATTTTGTAACTAACTAGAGAATCGCATTTTCAATTTCAAGACACAAAAGTGTACAACAAAAGACAGAGCAGGACAATTAAAATCAAAATAGGAAGGAATACCATATCTTTAACAAACTACCTAAAATACTTATACCGGAATATTCTTTATGATACAAATGAACTATCTACAAGTGGACCAGGAGTGTCCTCTATCCTGGTCTATAGCATGCTTTACAAGAACCAGATTGTCGTTTTCATCCATGATTTGTCATCTTTTGCGCATAAAATAGTCAATATTTGACTACAATTAACTATATTAACTTTACATAACTTATTTTTGTCGCCTGTATGCTAATATTGGAGCTGACTACACAGTCACAAAGCCATCAGTCTATATATGTTATAGATATAGTTACAAAAGCCCCATTCCAAAGCTAATGTCTGTTATTTACTACATTTTCTATGTAAAAGTCTGTCAATATTAGACCAAAATATCTCAATATCCATTGTTTAACCAAATGACACTATGACAGTATATAAATGGTGGCTATGTATACTCGTTACTATGGATACACTGTGACGCTGGTAATACCTTTTTGGTATCACGGTACCAATTGTTTTTTCATAGACCTCAATGCTAATATTTGGAGAGATAACTATATTTTCTGTCCTAATTTAGCGTGCATCTCACACACTGTTATAGAGAACAATTATAGATTGTCAATTTGACGATGACAAAACCAGGTACTCCATTGCATTTAAGAGAGATAACTCTGCTGGAATTAGACAGGGGTATGAGTTATCTAGTCACAACATACTTATTTTCAGTCATGCGTATCACATTTTCAAAAAAACAGGCACTAACTGAGAGTTTTAAGCATGTTAATATCAGCGACAAAGCGTATCGAAAAACAGGCACTTACTGAGAATTTTAAGCATGTTAATATCAGCGACAAAGCGTATCGAAAAGCAGACACTAACTGAGAATTCTAAGCACCTTAGCACTTGCTGCAATTCATAATCGGGCAGTTTGCTGACTGGTTCAAAACCGGTACCGATCTGCCATCAATAGAGAAAAACAAGAACATTCCCAGGTGCGGATGTTGGGAGTGATCACGACGTCGTCAGTATGAACTTCCGAGTGAGGTTGAAGAAAATTAACAAGCCAAAGAAAATCAGTCTCAAATTCAACCTTGAACACCTGAAGGACCCTAACATCTGCAACTAATTCCAAGCCACAATTGGAGGAAAATTTGCTCCACTCCTTGTAATGGATGTTGATGTTAAAGTGATGACAGACACTTTCAACACAGTCATGACAACAGTTGCCAAGGACATCATGGGCCTCCATCGCCCAAGGAAACAAACCTGGGTTACAGAAGACATTCTGAATCTCTATGATGCCCGAAGAGACTCAAAACACCAGACACACAACAGCGGCAGTGGAGGATCGTGAAATAAACAAGAATATCAGAACAAACTTGAAGACAGCAAAACAAGATTGGATTGCACAAAAGTAAACATTAATAGAGAGCAGTCTGATAAAGAATAACAGCAAAAAGGCATTCCAAATTGTGAAAGACCTCACCAGACAGAAGCAACCAAGGGTCAGTACCATTCAAGACTAAAATGGAAAATGTCTCACAGAAGCAAGTTACATTGCCGAAAGATTTACTGAGTATTGTAAAGAACTCTACAACCATCCGTCCACAGTAGACCCAGAGGTGCCTGAAGTTCTAAACTCCACAAATAATGATGATTTGCCCATTCTCAAAAGAAGAGGTGGAGTCAGCAATTAGAGCACTGAAGAATGGGAAGGCAGTTGGAGTAGACAACATCCCAGATGAACTTATCAAGAATGGTGGGGAATCAGTGATAGTGCTACTAACAAAAATCTGCTACAAGATCTGGCAGACAGGCGAATGGCCAACACAGTGGACCCAGTCAATGATTATAACATTCTCCACAACATAAATAAAATATAAAATCCCCAGCTCTGCCAAAATTACAGAACTATCAGTTTGATAAGCCTTGCTAGTAAGGTGATGCTGAATATCATCTTGAACATATTGAACCCACAAGCAGAAGAAATACTCGCTGAAGAACAGGCAGGGTTCCGGAATGGAAGAAGCACAACAGAACAAATATTAAATCGAAGGGTTCTGTGTGGAAAGTACTCACGACATCGACAAGACATCTAACATGTGTTCATATATTTCAAAAAGGCTTTTGACAGAGTGTGGCATGAGGCAATGTGGGCCAAAATGAAGAAGTATAACATGGATCAAAAGTTGACCATCACCATCAAGCAGCTATATGCCAAGGCTACCAGTGCAGTAATTGCTCAAGGTTCTGTGGGCAACTGGTTCAAGACTACAGCTGGAGTACGGTAACGCTGTCTCCTGTTACCCATGCGTTTCAACATCTACTTACTGCGCATTATGAGCGAAGTCCTGGAAAACCACTTACAACGAAGAATCCAGGTACTTGAAATGAGATGTTACAGAACTATCATTGGCATCTTTTACATGGACCACATCACAAATGAAGAAGTGCGTAACACCATCAGGCACAAAGTAGGCCATTATGAAGACCTCCTCACCACTGTAAAAAAGAGAAAGCTGAAATGGAATAGCCATGTCACAAGAGCCAACAGTCTATCCACAACAGTACTGCAGGGTAGTGTCCAAGGTAGTAGAAGGAGAGGCAGACAGAGAAAAAAGTGGAGTTGCAACATCACAGAATGGACCAGGAAAAGCTTTGCAGAGACACAGGCATTGGCACATGATTGAGACAAGTGGAGGGAACTGGGCAGATGTTCAGCAGCACAGTACCTCAACTACCACACTAGATCAAGAGACTGATGATGATGATGATGATGATGATGATGATGATGATGAGTTTACTGACGTGTCGGACAAAGGGATACCTGACTTCCAGAAACAAACTTTAATTACCGTCTACAATGTAGCCATCTGGACTGCGTCTAATGCTGTCGATATTTCCGATGCAGATATCGTTGCCTATAAGTTTTTGCCTGTATTAATTCAAAATAATGTATGTTCACGGCTCAAAATTGTTTCCCAAAGACAAGGCAAGATTATATATGATTGCCTCTTGTCAATCATCTCCTAGCTGTGCCTTCTCTGGTGTTGCAAATGGACAGATACCAAGAACTGTGGATCACTCAGAGCTATATACTGTGGTTGGTGAAATAGAATTACATTATGTTGAGTTGACTTCTGTTTCATCTAATGTGATCTCATAAATATTGTTCTACGATTTTAGTCAAATCCATTTTTATGCTATTTCGGCTCCTCAAATAAGCCGAGTAGGTTTTTATCTAACATTCATAGAAAACACAATACTCTATCAGCTGACTTTAATTTGTATGTCAGATCAATATATAACTTATGTGTGTTGCCAATTCAAACATTCAGGTGTGTGTAAAATCAACATATATATATATATATATATATATATATATATATATATATATATATATATATATATATATATATATATATATATATATCATCCTGTTATTATTTTGACGACTTTAATTAGTAGTATAATATAGGTGGGCTATTAAATTTATCTGCTACCATTTCTACAATGAGCTCGCCGAGCTTGTCCGATAACACAATTATTTTGCAGGGAAAAAATTCTTTCGATTGATATATGCTGATCATTATCTCAAAGAAAAAGACTGGTCAGCACTTTCAGAGTATAAGAAAAAGCAAGGCATGACCGCAGTGAAAATGTATCCATGGTTTCATAACACCATTTTTCTATACTTTTATGAGATGATGGTTGGAATGTTCAATAGATAGATCTCATAAACACATACTGGGAACTCAGGAAGATAGCAAGAAGAGAAAGATGAGTTCCCAGATAAAGAATGTCACCCGATGATGGAAATGTCTTGGGGACAGGTACGGAATCGAAGCTGTAAAGAGAAGGCAAACATCTATTTCTTTTGTCGGTACGGAACTGACCTTTATTTAATCAAACAACACAAATATATCGACTACATTCTAGAAACACATCTAAAAACTTTATAATAAAAGTTCATGCAATACATATTATATTTTCCTTTTTCCAGCTTTCCAACTTCATTTATTCGTATAACTTCTACTTTTTAGAATATTATACAAATAGTTAATTCTCAATCAATTTCAAGGTAGCCAAAAGTGTAAGATGTAATTACTGTAGTTAATGTAACAATTAATTTAAAGAAATGTATTTTACTAATTTTAAAATAGAATATTGATTTAGAATATATTGCTAGATAATATTCTTTCTTACTTAAAGAATACTTTATTTCAATATTAAATCTAACATGAAGTTGGTAGCAATCTTAACCTTACAATAAAAAGTACATAAATATAATTAAATATAAATTATTTAGAACATTTAAACATTCCATTACAATATATTATAAAAGCAGCAGAGAGGGTGAACAGACCATGTTTTCAAGCAAAAATAAGGCTTCCAGATAAGGTTTTCGAGCAAAATATGGCCTATAGATAACGTTTTCGAACAAAATATCAGGTTTCCAACAAATCTCATTTAACCAAAAAAAAGTCTCCATTTTTGCAAAAACGGAGATTTTACGATTTTTTAATCAATTTTGCTCGCAACGATGTGGTCATCCACCCTCTCTGCTGCTAAAGTTTTCAGTTCTGGGTTAACAAAAAATAATAAATGATTTTAACCAAATATTTGATCCAGTCCTTAGGACGAAAATCATTTATGATTTCACAAACAGACTAATCGCTAACACCTCTTCTTGTAAATCTATCAGATTATTTGACTGGTCGGTGAGTTTGAAATTAATTCTGGTTAATGAATTATCATGGCATCGCATGTAGACAGGATTAATTGGGTTTTCAATAATTAGGAATCCTGGAGGAGCTATTAGTGCAAACGAATAAAGAATATATCCCTGCTGAGCTTGATTTGATTGCTCTAGATTAATCTGATAGCTTCCCTCGATAACATCACATACTAAATTAAGCGCAATCACTGAGGATATATTCACGTTGAACGGAGCGATATGCCTACCGCCACCGTCTGGGTCATTATTGTGTTTGAGGATTTTTATTTCCGGTGATGCTGTTTTTTTCCACGTATCATGAATTATTTTGAAACCAACATCGATGGCATCATTGAGAAGTTTTTTTAGTTCTGGTACGTTATATCCTGGTAGTTTGAATGTTGGAATATCTTCAACGCGGATATTATAGATTAATGCAAATTCTGTTCTCGATAAGGGATTATCGTCATCTAATATATCCTGAATAATTTTTAGGTTAAATGTTTCCATATCGTCGATAATTTTGTTGCATGTTTCTACGACGCTGATAAATTCATCTCGGGTGAGAGAGCCGGATTTAAGATATATTAACAACAGCGAAAAATCATTATTCATTGCTGTGAAATTTTCATCGATTTTACGATCGTCAGCAACAAGAAATTTCCCTCCCCCAACTATATCGTGAAAGATCTTAAAAAAAATCTCTAGTGATTGTGCGATCTTGATAACTCTTTACTGGATTATCAGATTTTATCCTGTCGGTGATATAATCAGTTTTTTTTGGTTCTGGTAAATCAACGGTTTCTCCCCGGGGTGGTAATTCAGGCCATCCTAGTACGGTTCTAATAGAACTCTGATAGATATCTACGACGTATCCTTCTGTGCTTATTTCAATGGCAGATGATAGCGTCGGCTCATGAACTGTTATAGCGATTTTCGATTCTGTTCCAGTAATCGATTTTATTCTACGCGCGAATTCATTATTGATTTGTTCGATTTGGTATGATCCGGTTGGTATCGAAACGACGTTCCAGTCTGGGGTACCGTCGGGTTTATTCTTATTTGCAAATACCAGTGAATTATTCGGTTGTTGACCACCAAATGATTTTGATCTGATATTAGGCCAACTGTGGTATACTCGTAATTTTGCTAGCGCTATCTCCTTCACGGGGACCGGAGAGGGGAAATTCACACTGAATTCTGGATTCGTTGATGTTATTGATATCATGCTTGTTTGTACTGGGTTCGTGTTCTCCACTATTCGTTGAAGTAATTCCTGCGGTGTTGTCATTGTTATTATACTCATGTTGTCGCTCTAATTTTGACACCGCGGAATCATAAATACTGACCATCACTGAGAACTCACAATCTGGTAATGTTGATATTATTGAGATCATTTTGTTTTTTGGGTTCGTGTTTTCTGATTCCATCGGTGTTGTCATTGTTATTATATTCATGTTGTCGCTCTAATTTCGATATCGCGGAATCAAAAATACTGACCATCGCTGAGAATTCACTATCTGATATAATTGTATTATCGAGTGACGACGATATCATCAGGGATAACTGCGAATATGCGGTTGATGCAATATGAAATTGAAGTAAGTAATTCTGCAGTTTACTCTGGCTGTATGATGATATCTTTTTTGCTATCCCGGTTGATATACCCCCGATTGTAGCCACTGCAGAAATGCAAATTGGAACTACGACCGGGGCAATCATTGTAACCGATGCAAGTATTATTCCGGCGCCAGTGAGAACGCTTGACACCGAGTATATAATAACATCAATTGCGGTGATTCTTCGTCGGTATTTTTTTATTTTTATTTGATACTCCTCAGTGAGGGTTTTGAGTCTATTCTGAAATTCTCTGACCTGATCATAGCGACATTGAGTTGATGAAATCATTTTTATTTTAAAACCACTAGCGTTTTCAATTGTGAAATCCGAAGAATTTAGTTATTTACTTAAATCCGCTACGAATTCCACATACCAGGTTGCTGAAACCTTATTCAAATTTTTATCAGTAGCTGTTATAGTGAACTTTTCAGTTGTATCCTTGTCGATGATCGTTGAAATTGTATTATTAACCCCGGATGAACTCGACGATGATATATTAAATTGAGTTAATGGTGTTACTAGTGTTAATCGATAAATACCCTTAACGGTTGCAGTGATATCTAATTTGTTGTTTGAAGGTGTCCACGCAAATGATCCGTGTTGGATTGTGTATACCACGTTGTTGGTTTTCTCATGAGGAATTTTTGTTTTTTCAATGATTGTTATCGAAAAATCACCTTTGACGGCTTCGATGAAGTTTTTCGTCTCATCGATGGATTTTTTAATATCCGGGAGTTTTATTTCAATTTTATCCAACGGGGTTCCAATAAATTTCTCGATGATATTTTTACGAAAAACTGAAAACTGTTTTCCGTTTTCTTCAATTCTAGATTCAAGTGTTGTTAGTACAAACACAGAATTTTTTAACTCATCGTTGAGAGTTTTTAATCGATCTGTAATCGTCGAAACGAGTACACCCGGTTTGAGTTTACCCTGATCGGAAAATAGCGCGATAGTATTTTCGATTGCGTTTTGTTGTTTAACTAAAATATCATCCAACGACACATCACTAGTTTTCAATTTACCCTGATCGGAAAATAGCGCGATAGTATTTTCGATTGCGTTTTGTTGTTTAACTAAAATATCATTCAATGACACATCACTGGATTTCAATTTACCCTGATCGGAAAATAGCGCGATAGTATTTTCGATTGCGTTTTGTTGTTTAACTAAAATATCATTCAATGACACATCACTGGATTTCAATTTACCCTGTTTGTCCTGAAATACAACTATTTCGTTCGGGTCAACACTTGTTAAATTTAACGTCTCAGCGATTTCATCTTCAATTATTTTTTTTTATATTCTTGATAGAATCAGGTGGTGCAGTGCCATCGGGTTTGGGTTTCAAAGATCTCCCCCAAATATCAATCATGTTATTATAAAACTCTTTCTCTCTCTAAAATCGTTTCGATTTCCAGCGATTACTAGTGTATTCATTAACGACAACATGTGGTGGTTTTCCGCTTGGGTTACTCAAGGAGTTAGAAATAGCGTCAAGGACATTTAATACTTCGCTGCCACATATCGGTGGGTCATTCATTTGTTGTGTTGGTAGCGTAGAATACCAAGTCTTCATTGGAAACGTTTTTATATACCGCATAAACTCGCTTGGTGGGGCTAATCCATATGAATCGAAATAAACAATCCCACGTGGATCAATAGCGTATGCAACCCAGTGAGTTCCAGGTCCGGTGCTGTTATCTAAATTAATGATTCCGGTTTCAGTGTTGTTTGGTTGATGTGGTAATTGATCTTTCATAAAGACACCTCTGAAGTTTTTAATCGCGAGTTTTTTAGCAGCATCGAGTAAATCAAAATTGGACATGGGAACCATCGATTCCTCAATTAATAAATCGTTCCTGGTAGTCTTAGACCCTTTCCGCTGTACCACGAATACGGGGTTCCTGGTAGTCTTAGACCATTTCCGCTGTACCACGAATACGGGGTTCCTGGTAGTCTTAGACCCAATCCGTGAACGGATCGTCCCTTTTTTTTATATCCTTTCCCAGTTGCCTTCTTTAGTGCCATTCCTGCTGCAGTACCAACGGCTCCTAACGCAGCCGCTGTAGCCACCGCTGGGGCTACTGCTGCAATCAATGCTGGAATCGCAGCTAACAACGGAAATATACCGCCTGTTTTAATCATATTTTTGATAGCAGCCGCAGAAAGAGTAATCTGAACACCCTTTTTTGCTACTAGTGCATCATTGAAATGTTTCACCTGACGAGTTGTCAGCGATAGTTTATTTGCACCACCAGTCATTTGGTTGGGTTTCAACGTGATTGTGGTTCCACATTTTTTAGCTGATTCCGATTGCAATTTTTTTAATTGACCGGGAGTTAACGCAACACTAATAACACTATATGACATTATACATAATTGATTGATTCTAAATCGTTTACAATTTCAATTACATGTTTTCCACTGGGGCATCTACCACTCTCATTCTTCCTCCAACACCTTCGAGTAGCATTGATTTGTCACTGAGAATGACAGCAACTGCTCTATAATTAGCAATACCACCAGGACGGGTTACATTAGCTCTAAAGTGTATATCAACGACAGACTGTCTTGTTAAATCAAGATGTTCCAGTGAGAAGTAATAGATTGGATACAGATTTTTAAAATCATATTGTGATATTTGCAAACCAGTATCCACATTTTGATCGCGTGCCATAAATGACAACAGACGATGATAAACTCGTGCAATATGATTTTCTGTGTAATTAAGTTGTATATCCTCGGATGGTTCCTGCTGGCCGTTTATTCTCAGTGAGACGTCTTTCACACCTAATTGATCAAATATCATATGACTGAAACGTTGATCGCTAACTCGTGTGTTATCCTGTAACGCAATAAATATATGACGTGGCGCAGAAACGCCTTGTTTTGATGCTAGATTCCACGTGAATAACCCGTTCAGATTTGATTGCTTCACATCTGTACTCACGGTTAGCCAACTCAACAACGACTTTCCTCCTTGGTCCATAAATGATAGTAATCGTCCTTCTGCGGTGATTGCTGGAGTCAACACTGGCATCCACAATGATATTTTTGTTAAATTGACTTTACCGGCATCAGCATTGGGATTTGCAGCATCTGCTGGAATCCTCCAGATTGCGTCGTTATCATCACTTTTTCGTACAAGCGATACTGTATGCTTCGCTCCATAAATAACTTTTCGGACGTTTCTACAGAATCCAAATATATGATGCAGTGGAATCGCGCATGAAAATGATTTACGCGCTCCTTGCAACATTGAGTTTCGTGTTGCAGCTCCTAGATTGAAATTAGCATCGTTGTTTATAATCATATTCTCGACATCAGCATCACTATTATCACGTTTTTTTGGTCGTCTTACAACAAATCGATTTCCTCCAGCGGTATTCTTACCATCTTTTGCAAACATCATAGAGGGTCCTGCTGATCTTGTATAATCATCAGAATATCTCGCTAACCCGATTATTGTTGTAGCCACATCAACATCGCGATCTATCGACTCAATTTCTTTTCCATCAATGAGATATCTAGCACTCTCAAATAGCGCCATAATACCATTATTGACAAAACCGACTTGAGTACCATCTGGATACGGTGCTGGTACAGCAGTAGTATCAGCAGCTGTTACAAGTTCTCCTTCTACTTCAATAAACGCTTCACAGGGCAAAAAGTATTTACTGGTATCATGGACTTGAAGTTTAATTCTTGCTCGACTATTTGAGTCTATGGCATGATAGGCGTAATATTGATAATCGCGTACAGAATCATCCTTGCGAACTGGGGCATCTATATCAAACGCTGGATCAGGTGACTGTTTGAACATTTTATTCTATTTATCAGAGTCTAAATCGCGATTTTCCATTTTCATCGTCGTAGTTTTTTAAAGCCACTTCCTGCTATCATATTTGCAATATTGCTTTGGTCGGGGGTTAAAGCCATCGACGCTAATTTTTCGTCTACTGCGTTATTTATAATTCTACTAACACTTGCAGGCATTTCCGCTGTAGATGGCAATGGTTTTGAAAATCCTTTGGATTTCATCCGTGATTTCACTAATGATGTTATTTTATTCTTCGCAGTTGAAAACGCTTTTCCAGCAAAATCTCCAACAGCACTAATACCCTTATCACGAATAACATCAATGGCTTTCATTCCTAGTCGTTTAGCCAACGGCATCACTTTTTGAGCCATTCTCGCAAATAACCCTGCAATGGTATTGCCTAAACCATCTCCGTAGTATGCTCTATAAACCGGAAACCGTGAATTAACAACGTAGACGGGGGTTGGTTTATCATGATTGTAGTGTATGATCATTATTTGAAATCAGAAACAATTTTTCAATTGACTTTCAATTCAGTCACTATGATACCCACTTTCCACTAACTCGCCAATGAAATCTCGATATGTGCTGATATCCATGATACCACCCTGAAATAATCGTCTACAGATATCAGCTGCTTCATTAATTATTTCCGGTGAGTTATTTCCGGCTCGTTTTCCTCCGATGAGAACTTCTAATCGTGATATATCACTGAGAACACTACCAGGACATGTCATGGTAGAGTCAAAGACTCCAGCGTTGAAATCCTTTGGATTTCCAATCGAATATCCTTTTCCGCTTGTTTCCTCAGTTGTACCAGTTGCGCCCTCACTATCATCAAGTAATTGCCTTTGTCGGCCTCGACCTTGTTGTTTTTCTCGACCTTGTTGTTTTTGTATACCATAACTATCAACTCCTGCTTTAAAAGTTCTGTACTTAATTGTATCCTTTTTCAAATTACCAGTAATATCCTTGTTTATTTTATACAAACAATTAACCCATTCATCTCGGCTTATTTTATTGTTTTTATACTCGTCTTTTAAAAACTCTCCCTTTGAATAATATTTTTGGGCAGCGAAAATGCCAAAATTCGCATAATCTTCGAGTTTTATTAATTGAGATTCTTTGATTTCTGTTATAGCTTCTTCGGTGAATTTGTCTTTAAAGGGAATACCTCTTGGGGTGACGACATCAACAGGTTGTGGTTCAGGTGTGGAAACTCTTTGAGTTTCAGGCGCAGAATCATCAATATCAGCTAATCGTTCATACTCGCGCTGAGTTTTTATATCACTGGATAACTGTTGTATCCCTGCGCGTGTTTGTCCGGTCTC
This sequence comes from Unio delphinus, assembly GCA_029339505.1. Lineage (NCBI taxonomy): Eukaryota > Metazoa > Mollusca > Bivalvia > Unionida > Unionidae > Unio > Unio delphinus. The sequence continues at coordinate 719,517 of JAQISU010000289.1, read as the reverse complement.
TGCTGCTATCTTTTCAAGCGTATCAAGCAGCGGCGCCTTCTTTACTCGTTCTCGCTCAGGAATATCTCCGTATATCGCTGCTTCAGTTAACTTTTTCACATCTTTGGTCGCACTTGTTAGCGGAGTAAACAGTTGTTCACTTGACACAGAAAAGTCAGTCTGCGCTTGTTGTCGTTGTTGCAGTTTATTCCGTACAGAGTCACGAATTGGTACAAATCTCCTGATTGCATCCAGTCGTTCACGAGCCAATCGGGTTGTTAATGCTTCATTGACCATTATTTGAAATCAGAAACAATTTTTCAATTGCAAAACAATTTTTCAATCCGACCTAACACCACCGTGGAAGTGTTTTTTTACCGTGAGACACCTTCGTTCATCGATGAGGGAACTATCAAAATTGTATATAAATATAATAATACTGTTAGTTCCCTCATTCTATTTTTGATCAATCCGAACCAGCCATCAATTTTTTATTCACTGTTTTTGACATTGTCAATCAAAAAATGCTAAAAAAAAATTAAAATCTCTATGAGGGACGGTCACAATCAAATAATGATAAATGGTCAATCAAAATTGTTCATTTTCTTGAATTAACGCCCGTAGGTTTCTGACTTTAGAATCAACCTCCTTTTTCAATTCGTATTCGTACCCCAATTCTTTTCGTATTCGTTCTACGATGGTATACAACGGAGCGAACACACTTACGTCACTGGAAAATGCGAGAGAGTCCTTAATAGAATTCTGAATTCTTTTGATGAGCGCATACTTCTTTGGTAGCATATATTTATTGTTGTTAACTCCGTATTCTATATCCTGAAAATCAGACATGATTTGATCAGGATTTAACCCATCAATATCCCAACTTTTCAATTTTGAAATCTCGGATATGATGCTATTCATGTTTTCAGAATTCATTATTCTATAATAATGATATATTTTTAAATGAAAAATATGACGCATTAGACATAACTTAATCGAATTTTCTGTCCCGTCCTTTTAGAAATAGCCGATCGACAAATCCCCTCTGCAACTTTTCGTACTGAGGGTGGACAAATATCGAAATACTTGCCGGCTTCATATAATGATTGAAATATTTTTTCTTCGTTAGTTGTTGTATTCAAAGATTTTACTGGTCTCGCTTTTTTTGAACAAGTGCCAGTCTTTCCTCGTTTGGTATTCTCACTTTGTGTGATAGCCTGCAGATTTGATAAAGAATTGTTTTTCGGATTAGAATCGATATGATCAATAACAAAATCATCCTCGATCAATCCATGGAAACACTCGTTCACGAAACGATGGCAGTAATATTTCTTCTTTCCAGCACCAAACATCAAATACCCTTGATTATTCACAACACCAACTGGTTTCTTCAGTCTGCGGTTTCTTACAACACTATCACTGGATGCTTCATAATTTGTGATAACAGGGTGTGGTCTGAATTCTTGGTTCATTTATATATTATACTATTGTTTGTCTAATTCATCGTTTGGTTCAATAATGAATCTTTCAATGTAGTCTTGAGGGGTTCTTATGATTTTATCCTTGATGTTGTCAGGGTCAAGGACCTTTTCAGGGTCAAAATTTCTGATTGATTGTCCATTTTTTATTCTTTTATCATATTAACGCTTCAACTCCCTGTATCGCTTACCACCGCAATTTAGACACAACTGAGATTTTCCCCTGACCCCAACTCCACATAGAATACAAGGTAACGGACCAAGGCTTCCACGACGAAAGCTTTGCATATGATACCCACAAAACTCATTTCTGCATGATTTGTTACACGGGGTTATTGATCCAATCATAAGCCACTTGCAGTGATTCATTATATAAAAATCTTTCATTTAAATGCTTGTTTTAATTATAGCATGAGGGAATTAAGGAGAACGCCTTCGAAAAATGCTGATAAGGAGTTTAAGAGATTATTAAAAATCAATCCTAGATTTCATCTCGATAGACCCAAAAAACGTCCAATAGACGGAAACATGAAAGAGTTTAAGAGATTATTAAAAATTAGTCCTAAATTTAATCTCGATAAACCCAAAAAACGTAACAAACGTCCAAGAGACGGAAACATGAAAGAGTTTAAGAGATTATTAAAAATTAGTCCTAAATTTAATATCGATAGACCCAAAAAACGTAACAAAATTAATCTCAAACGTCCAAGAGACGGAAACATGAAGGAGTTTAAGAGATTATTAAAAATTAGTCCTAAATTTAATCTCGATAAACCAAAAAAACGTAACAAAATTAATCCTAAATTTAATCTCGATAAACCAAAAAAACGTTTAATAGACGGAAACATGAAAGAGTTTAAGAGATTATTAAAAATTAGTCCTAAATTTAATCTCGATAAACCAAAAAAAACGTCCAAGAGATTACCCTGGAAAGATGCTCAATTCAATCTCGATATAGTTTCTAATACACCAAAGAATACAATTCTTGATAAAGCCATGATTAGTAAAATCAGAGACTGTTTTAATGAATTCAAGCGTGATGGAGCATCTTATTGTTGGTCAACATTTCGAATTGATGGTGTTGTTGATGCTACCATGAATGATGAAAAAGCAGCAGTGATAATTTCACGTCTTGGGGAAAAACGGCATTTTTTCCGAATCAAATTCATTATCGAAGTCGATGGTAAATGGATTATTAGGGATAAATTTGAACCAATCCTCAAGAATAAAAAAGCTGTCATTGTGAGTAGAGATTCCAAACCAGGAATTCTAACCGGAATCGATAAGCCATACTACGAAAGATCTTATCCCGTAACAGCAATGGTTTATGGGATATATCCGTTAAATGATAAACCCGATATCGCAAAACTAGCTCCTATGAAATATTCTAGTTCACTGAATTGTGTAGCAGAACGAATAATAGAACACTTCACAAATGCGTCCCGGGGGAATAAACTAACTGATCTAAGACGAAAAAAAATAACCGAGTGGGAATTAACGGTAAAACAGCACGGTGCAAAGATTTCTGATAAAGCTAAATTAGAAGCATCATTAAAATTCCCAATATCAGTAACGACAATAACCGGTGAAGTATTTTACGAACCGAAATATCAATCGCGAGGAGCTCCAATTGAAATTATTGATCATAACAAACACGCGTGGACACCTGCGGTAACAATATTTCCACGAGAACGAACCGTGAGATATATCCCTAAGGAGTTCGTCGGGGATGTTTTCTATGAAGAGAGATTATTCGATGCTATTCATGCGTTGTGTAAGGATGATCCTGTGTCAGTGTGGTTACTTAGAAGTGATGAAGAATTCGATCAATTTGTAAAACCAAATGGTGAATTATATCGCGTTGAAGAATTAGATATCAGAATGAGAAAAATCGCTAGTGATTTTTCACCGGAGAATTCCCATGAAAAACTACTCACGGATAGTTTTACTATTCCATCAGTGGTAGCTCACTTCGCAAGAGAAAAAAACTCATGGCGTCCAACATGAAGTGATTTTCTCGAGGATGTTAAATTGAGTTGCGTCGAATTTGGTCATGGAGGACTGTGGAATACGAAATACTCACGTGATGGTATGATTTCAATTGATATATCCGCGTGTTATCCCGGAAGTTTTCTCGGATATGGGGAATGTGCTGAGTACTTCAAACGATTTGGACACCCCACGCATGAAATGACTCGTGTTGCGATTAATGGACCATTGCCTGATTTTGATTTAACCGGATTCGCTCGTGTGATATCATTTGAATTAGCGTCAGGATTACATCCGTGTAGTTATGTTTGGCTCCGTAGACACCTATCTGAAAAACACTGGATGCCAATAGTGCTATTGAGATATATGATTGATTGTGGTATGCTAATATCGTTGATTGTTTCCGAGGCTATTATATGCTATCGAGCTCAGAAAGAAGTTTGGCTACCACAACCCGATCTAGATAGAATAATCAACGAACTACGAAAACAGTTTCCAGATTTCAGTGAAGAAGAAATCATAAATTGGTCTAAGAAGTTATTTGAAATTAAAAAAGAACAAGCAAAAGATCTCGGAAGAAGAATAATCGGTAAATTTACCCAGGGTGGACGATACGACAACGCAAAATACTCTTCGCGGTTGATCATAGATGTCGCTGAATACGATTTTATTGTAGCGGATTTAATGAAACAGGGAAAACTTGTATCCCGTAAGGATGCTTTTCTATCCAATGGTGAGAAATTAGGTACGGTTGTTACCTACTGTGATGGATATAATTCCCAGTACACACATTTGAGAAGTTCAATGTTAGCCTATGCTTCTATTAATCTATTTTCGATGATAAATAGATTTCCTAATACCGCGGTTAGAGTGGCCACTGATTCGATGTATATACACAATAAGTACAAATCAGCTGTAGCGGCATTCACAGATCCCGAAGAAAATTGGGGGCGTTGGCGATTTAAAAAAGAGATGCTACATGAGTATTGTGAATCCGCAGACGTTGCCATGGATGATAAATATCTTTGTTGTAACCGTATTGAAATTCAATCAGAACTTTCTAATGCACCACCGGTATCTGATCCAGTATGTAGATACAAGACAGTTTATTTAAACGGTTGTGGTGGGTCAGGAAAGACAACTCGTGCAATTGAATTATTTCGTCGTGGAAAAGCTAGCGTTTCTAATATGATTGTGCTAACACCGACTCACAGACTCGCCAGAGAGATGATACAACGAGGGGTAAATGCTTGCACTTACCATAGTTTCTTTCGATGGAAGGGTGACAAATGGACTCCTGAGCGTATGGGTGATAAATTCATTCCTGAAATCTTAATTTGGGATGAAATATGCACAGTGTCATTAGATGTATTAAAAACATTTTTTGAGTGGTTGTTAAACAAAAACACAAAAGTCGTCATGTGCGGTGATCACGGCCAACCACCACCATTTGTCGGTGCATCTCCACATGAATGGCTAAAGGGTTTTGTAGACTACTATGAAGAAATCACCACTGATTATAGATCACTTGATGAACGATTACGAGAATTTAAGAAACTAATTAGATTACAGCCGGATAGAATCCAATGCGAAATAGCGCGTGAAGTGATTTCAGAAACTCCAATGAATGATTTCTGGGAAACATGGAGACCAAACGATTTGATCATTGCAAGTAGAAAAATAGTCAGGGATACACTTCAGATGAAGTTATTTGAATTGCATAAAGAAAAATTTGCAACGCTTCCAGTGCCCCTTTGTTATAGGCCATCGGATACACGAAAACAGAATATTGAAGTTGATATTCCAGGACAGAGTGAAAAACAAATTCTCGTATTAAATGATATTGTGCTGGTTGATATCAATGTCGTTGAAGATGCATTGCGTGCTAATAAATCCCCGTGGACGCTAGGATACGCAGCGACAATACACTCTTCACAGGGATTGACTATATCGAATACAATTGTTTGGATGGTGGATAATCACATCGAATGGTCGAATTTAGTCTATCTCGCAGTATCCAGAGTACGAAACATAAATCAACTTCGAAGAGTTGTCCTCGATGATGAAATCATTGGTGATGATAATGACACAACAATAAGTGATATTGATGTTCGCATCATTAATAAAAAAATCTCCGGTTACAAACAACAGGACAAAAAAAAAACAACGAGAATTTGATATTGATGCTAAATTAATAATTACACTGAAGAAACAACAGAATAATCACTGCGCGAGTTGCAATTGTATAATGCATTGGCATTATTCGGATAAGGATCCTCGCCAATTCACCGTAGACAGAAAAAATAACAATCTCGGTCATGTCAGAAATAATGTGATGTTGACTTGTCTTGAGTGCAATAGACGCAACGGTGCTAGTTAAGACCATGCGGTGGCAATTGAGTATCCTCGGGAATCACTTGTAGTTGTTGTCGAGTAAAACCCCGCTGAGGGGCAGTTGAATCCAGTTTATAGACTGGAGGTCTACCAGTTGATCGTGTTATACTAGATATCTTATGCGTAGTGACGCTCCAAATAGGATCAGTAGCCCTTTTTCTACCCCCTTCAAGCTCTCCTGGTTCGTATAAGTACCTCACAATGACATTACTACCAAGAATTGGTTCTTTGAAATCTTTTTGTGGTTGTACGGGTATTGACTTCTTTTTAATCGCGTTGATAGGTTTCATGTTGATTGTTCTAGTAATCTCGTTATTCAGTGCAGTAATCACAGATGGTAATCTTTTAACCCATTCACGGGATCGCTTTTCTTGAATGAATTCTTTTGCGTATTGATATCCAAATAACCGCTCAGCAATCGTCCGATTAAATCGTTCTACAATGGCCTGATCGCGATGTAGCGCAGTATGCCCTCGTCGTATGGTGACATTATGATGTTTCATTGTAGATAACACTGCACCCTGAAATTCCTTGCCAGGATCAACCTGCAATAGATTTGGCCAGTGCAGAGGACCTCGTCGATAAATCGTTTCAAATGCATAAGCGACTTCAGTGGCTGATTTTGTTTTTAACGGTTCTGCTTCTTTGTATCGACTTGCAATATCAACTACGGTTAAAGCGTATTTGTAACCACGATCATGTGGCAGAAATAATATATCAGCCTGATGAACTTCATTAGGAGCGGTCACATCAAAATGCGAGAATTGAATTTGTTTAGGCGGTGGTAGATAAATTTGCCATAGTGCCTGTTTGGATAACCAATTAGCCGCAGTGGTTTTTTTCACTTTTGCAGCACTAGCGAGTTTATGGACTGCTGATTTACCCCTCCAGTATCCTCTTGGGGAATAATAAACTGATTCCATATTATTAATTACCAGCACCTAACATCAATTTACTTTTCATAGCCGATTTTATCAAAAATGAAGCCAATTTTTCTTTGAAGGATTTATCAGGAATAGCATTTAACGCATGAATTAATTTCACATCCGCGAGATGTCTGTGTTGCAGATTGCTGCTTTTATAAGCAACATCATGAAGGTGACAGGCCTTATCAATGGCGTTTATTGGTTATTCACCGGGTCGGGACTGATTTTGATCATTGAGTCTGATATCAAGTCTGGTTCCCGGTCCACAGTAGCTATATCCTGGAAGGTGCTTTTCTCCGGGGTACTTTGCCCATGGGGTTCCAGGGAGCTTTGCCAATTTGGCTGCGATATCACCGCCTCGTTTTTTTTTAAAACATCTCCGAATTGTAAAATCTTTGATTTTGTAGAAACAAATCTAAATTTTTTTGTACCACATGTTGCACATCTACCAGTAAGTGCTGATCTGTTATTTTTAGTTGTAACCGTCGTCACATCATTTGTGCTAGTACGCGTTTTACACTTCACACAATATAGATCCATAATTTATGTATAGAAATATGGATATAATTGATTTTTCAGCGACTAAAACAAGAGAACCAGTTAAGCATCATGCAGCGCTACCAAACTCTATCCGGATGATTATAATCGGGCCATCTGGATCCGGTAAAACGCAATTGTTGCTCAATTTAATAATGAGATGGATGAAGTGGGATAAGTTGTATTTAATTGCCCCTAGCGTAGATGATCAACGATGTTATGAAGTGCTAAAAGATTTTAACGAGAATGCATCAGAAATTAAGGGTGAGAACGCCATTGATTTTATAACCGATATCGATGAAGCACCGAGCATTGATGATATTGATGGAGATATTAACAATTTAGTCGTATACAACGATATAATGTTGGATAAACAAAAAAATCCTGCTAGAATATTTTCCCGTGGGCGTCACAAAAACACTGACGTGATATATGTCACTCAACGCTACACTCAGGTTCCAAAAGTCATCAGAGATAACTGCAATATTCTTTCTGTATTCAACGGAGTTGATACTCATACTCTTAGAAATATTTGGCAGACATGGTGTTCTGATATGGACTTCAATCAATTTCGAGATTTCTTTTGTCATGCTCAGTCGACTCCGCACGGATTCGCAACAATAAATCTACATGATCCTCGGACACGATATCGTATCGGACTTGATCAAATATTCGGTTAAAATCGTAAAAGAATTATTAACCCAGAACTGAAAACTTTAGCAGCAGAGAGGGTGGATGACTACATCGTTGCGAGCAAAATTGATTAAAAAATCGTAAAATCTCCGTTTTTGCAAAAATGGAGACTTTTTTTTGGTTAAATGAGATTTGTTGGAAACCTGATATTTTGTTCGAAAACGTTATCTATAGGATATATTTTGCTCGAAAACCTTATCTGGAAGCCTTATTTTTGCTTGAAAACGTGGTCTGTTCACCCTCTCTGCTGCTATAAATAAAAGAATTCAGTAGCAATGTTGCACACAAAACAATTTTACCATTAAAATCTCAATCATTAAAAATACTTATTTCTAAAGAAGTTACGAATATACAATTATTTTACCTGTAAAGAGAAGGCAAACATCTATTTCTTTTGTCGGTACGGAACTGACCTGACCCTTAAATGCGTGGTCTTTTATATGCATCCTGTGTCAGGTTAACGTACCCTTGGAAATAGATGTTTATTCTCTCATCAAGTAAAAGTCAGTTTTTCCTGGTCCAAACCAGCTTAATTTAACGTCATCTGACATAAGGTACAACTCAGATTTGTAGTTCGTTTGGCATTAGTTACGTCCGAACATGATGATCCCTAAATATTCTAAATCAGCAACATGTTTAATATATTAAGCCAGCAGCAATGTCCGTTAAACCTTAGATACTGTCCAACATTAGACATGAACCATTCTGTATTTACGTCAGTACGGAAGTTTGTTCTGTGTTTTACCGATAAGACTTTAGGGGCTGGCTGACTTTTGTAAGATTTTTTGCCAATGCCTGGTTTTACGGAATATATGTTCACTGATAAGACTTAGAAGCTGACTGACTTTTGCTTTATAACCTATTTCCACACAATAATGCACATTCGTATAATAATGATTTAAGTTGCCAACGTTTTGCTATAAATGCATAAAACATTGCTTTAATAATACAATTTAAAGAAAATATCAATCTTATTAATTTTACTAAAAATACACTCCTAACAATACCCTCTGATTTATTTGAGCCGAGTCCTCGAGGCTCGAAAAGAAAAATCAATTTTATTCATCAAAACAAGATAAAAGGTGAAAGATCAAAAATACAATGATAAAACATTGCGAGACATTTTCGCAAAGCATAAAGATACAATGTAAACACTGCAAAATATATTGCAAAATACCAGGTAAAGTACAAAAAATACAATGAGAAAGTACATTGCAAAATACTCAGTCAAATTCATAAAGTACAGTACAATGTAAAAGATTTGAAAAAATTCCCAAAAAAACAATGGGAAGTATATTGCACAATACTCAGTCAAATACTATAAAAAGTACAATGCAAAAATCGTGATAAAATTCCCCAAAAATACAATGGAAGCAGCATTGAATACCTTCATAAAATACAGTAACGTAACGTGGTACGACATTAAATAAAAATTTAAATGTTTACGCAACTTAAATAGCTTTACAATATAAAATTCTACAAAACCTACATAGAAACTAGTCTTGTCAGACGATTGTAACACAAAATAGTAGCATGCAGTTCTTGGTATCTTTATTTTTCTTTTTCTATTTGAGTTTACTCTTTTTTATACTTTTTTCTTTCTTTTTTTTCTTCTTTTGTCTCTTCTTCTCGTTTATATTTATTTGCATAACATCAGCAGAACATATGTATGGGTGACTACGTTATTAGATTGGTTCAGCCAAGTGTAATGAAAGAATTCTTGTTCTTATGAATAATGCTAGTAAGCCGATATTGAGATGATCTTCCTAGTTCCACAAAGAATTACCAGTAGCTTTCAAGTAAGAATGGATGCAATAAAGATGGCGTAAAAATTTAGTATTAATGAAGAGTTAGGAAACTGACAATTTAATGTTGTTCTAGCCTTAATAACCATGACGTATGTTCACTTGCAATCAACTTTGACCTGTGCGTGTATGAAATACGTATCGCCTTTGAATTAACCTAAGAACAATGAACATATCATTTAAGCGTTTTTGGTACGGTTTGGTCTAGTACATCTTTGAAATGTACGTGTATTATCTGTGACGTGTGAAAGAGAATGTATTGCCTTTATCATTTCAACAAATTTGACTCAGAAGCTGGCCGTATATAGACCAATAGATACTCATCTCGTGAGAGCTATGCATTACGTTAACTCGGATTCGAGTAATCGCCAGGACACTTTGACTATTTTATATCATTTCACATACATTTAAGTCAACATCAATGGATGTTGCAAAACCAGTGAAGGAAATCGCCTCTTCTAACTGGCTGATAGGTAGGCATTATAGCCGTTCCTATAGTACGTACCATAAGGTACAGACCTTCATACAATGGTATGATAATTGTGAGAGAAAAACCTCTAAAACATTGTCGAACCATTTGGCTGACAAACAAAAAACATCTGAAGTCAATAAGTTCGAGACGGCTAGGCGGAATTTACAATTCTCCCTCAGATAGGTAAATACGGTAATACTATGTTGAATGTGCTGTTAGCGTATCATGTATACTATAGTTTCAGATTTCAGTACGAACAGGGTTTTTGATAGCGTAGGCAAAGGATACAAGAAACGTCAGGTGTTTCATTCAAGCTCTGTAGGCAAAACATTACAACTGTGATGAATATTGTAGTAGATATAAGCAATAATTATGTTACTACATAAGAAATACAGTAAAAATTAGATCAGTTCTTTAGGAATATCAAGTAACGCATTAACCTTATAATATTTGTATAAGAAACAAAATAAGATTAAGCAAAAAACATACCTGTGTGAATTACTACAGTCCAGAAATATTATTCCTATGAATGAATGGTATATTAAGGAATAGTAAACAATGCACGTATTGTCTGTGAGTTCAAATTGTAAAAAGTTCAAGTCACTGTCAATGGGGCTGTCGTTGACTCTGGGTCTGGCGGAGATGTTGCTGTTATGTCCACGGAAAGTTCTGTTTAAGGCATGGATAGGTGTATTTCAGTCTAAATTGCAAGGAGCTTGATTTCGTCACTGGACTAGGTATATATACGTTCGACATGTGGGATGTTTCAAACGATACTACAAGAAGAATTCTCATCGGCGATAAGCATTGTATGCTGGTAAACGTCTCAGTTTGTACATGTTGTTATTCCCATGGTGTGATGATACTGGTGCTGATGTCTTAGAACTGACCCTTCGTGTGGGCGAACAAAATACGAAAATCACAGAAGAGTTGTTCTGTCATTCCTGAGTTAACGTAGTGTAGCTGACGGCGTGATGTCTCATGATAGTAAAGATGTTGGTGCGAGTCTCTACCATGGATTATAGTTATACGTGTGACACCTGTATTCATGATGTTGTCTTCTCCAACTTTTATGAGAACTTTTGTTGGAATGTCAACTCAGGAAAATAGGAAGAAGAGAAAAATGATGAGTTCCTAGATAAAAAATGTCACATGATGATGGAAATGTCTTGTAGAAAGTTACGGAATCGTAGCTGGAATATGAGACTCTTGCTGTTACGGAAAACTTTATGAAGATGTTAGTCCAATAATGTCGTTTTTCCCAAGAATCTTCTCCATAAGTTTTCAAAAGAATTAATCACTCGAAACGGTGTAGATAGGCTAGATCTTGGGGACATTGGCTCTGCGAGAGGGTCTTGAGATCTGTAATGTTCTCCATCCACTTGTTATGTAAGAAGATGTTGTTATTGTAATAAAGGTTGTTGTACGGCTACATCTTTGAGAGAGAGAGAGAGAGAGAGAGAGAGAGAGAGAGAAAGAGAGAAAGCTCTCTTGACCGCGTGCCGTCACAATGTTAAACCAGCTACATCTGCATAATTATTTTGCCTGTAATAAGAAGACAAAACATCTATTTCTTTTGTCGGTACGGAACTGACCTGACCCTTAAATGCGTGGTCTTTTACATGCATCCTGTGTCAGGTTAACGTACCCTTGGAAATAGATGTTTATTCTCTCATCAAGTAAAAGTCAGTTTTTCCTGGTCCAAACCAGCTTAATTTAACGTCATCTGACATAAGGTACAACTCAGATTTGTAGTTCGTTTGGCATTAGTTACGTCCGAACATGATAATCCCTAAATATTCTAAATCAGCAACATGTTTAATATATTAAGCCAGCAGCAATGTCCGTTAGACCTTAGATACTGTCCAACATTAGACATGAACCATTCTGTATTTACGTCAGTACGGAAGTTTGTTCTGTGTTTTACCGATAAGACTTTAGGGGCTGACTGACTTTTGTAAGATTTTTTGCCAATGCCTGGTTTTACGGAATATATGTTCACTGATAAGACTTAGAAGCTGACTGACTTTTGCTTTATAACCTATTTCCACACAATAATGTACATTCGTACAATAATGATTTAAGTTGCCAACGTTTTGCTATAAATGCATAAAACATTGCTTTAATAATACAATTTAAAGAAAATATCAATCTTATTAATTTTACTAAAAATACACTCCTAACAATACTACTCCGAGATACTTTCAGCTGGGCCAATCGGTATATCACTTTGAAAGGATCATCCACTCCTTAGAAAACGTACACTCTGTGCTAATAAATACTGCTGCTTTGGCTTCAAGGAATATTTTTAAAAAATGTTGAATAAAGATAAATAGTATATAATTCAAGTGACGAAATTTAACAGGAGAATATAACTGTCTTCCTTTTACATGACTGCCTAAACTTCTTCAAGCAATGAATATCCATACTTACGTGTGACATATGAATCCCATCTGTCACACCCGAAGTGGCATTAAGAAGAAAGAAAGCAAGTAAATGTACTAAAACTCTCCTGATATTTTTTCAAACAAAACATATACATCGCTACTTGTAAGACTATTCCACTGATGGCACTCACTGTTCATCACATTTTGTTTCTTTATTATTTGTTTTAAGCGCATCTGCTCCCGTGTAATGAAATTACTTACAGAATGTTCTGTGTTATGTCATGTACTCGGTGTGTGTGTGTGTGTGTGTGTGTGTGTGTGTGTGTGTGTGTGTGTGTGTGTGTGTGTGTGTGTGTGTGTGTGTACATGTTTGTGCTGACAAAATAATAATTTTAATTAAAACAAGTGAAGTGCTTGAAGTCGACTTATATATAACGTAAAGCATGGAAATGCATTACAATCTTTGTAATTTTATCATATATCAAGCCGATATTATCCTGCCTAGTACCGATGTGAACGATTGTAGCTTAATATGCAAGTTGCGGTTACCTCCCCTACACTAGGAACCTGTCCTACTCGAGAGCAAACTGGAGTAAATACAAATTATGTACTTCTTCAAAAAATCATACACGTTTACAACAAAAACGACAATACTACTACTACTACTACTACTACTACTACTACTGCTACTACTACTAATAATAATAATAATAATAATAATAATAATAATAATAATAATAATAATAATAATAACAACAACAACAACAACCACAATAATAATCAGTAGTAAAGAGGATACCATATTTAAACATTACAAGTAATGAAACATAATACACATGTAAACAGCTTTAAAACGCTGAGAAAAAAGACGTGTAAAATATTACAGGATGGTATGGGATGATATCATTAAGTTAAAACAATGAAAGAAAACGAAAATAGATGCATAATCTTAAATGGAAAAAAAGTAAGTCTGCATACTGAACCAGTCCATATTGCACAAATCCATATTAGGCCAGTCAATATTGGATAAATACTTTTTAATTCAGTGCGAATAAGTAATATTTGTAGATTGCCATTCAAATCCCAGACTTTAAAATCTCAAACACGTGTCCAAATAATGATTTAAGAAAACGCTTTTAGAGAAAGTCTTAAAATCTGGGAAAAACTACTGAATTATGTATTATTGAATATCTGATTAAGGAATAAGGAACCAGTCATGTGTTCGTTGTTTAATATCTGATTAAGGAATAAGGTACCAGTCATGTGTTCATTGTTTAATATTGATTACGAAATAAGGAAACAGCTTAATGTTCTCGTAGGTTATTCGACATAAAGTCTAATTATAAACTGAAATTTGAATATGATAAATGGGACATCATGCTAGACATAACATAAATATGCCCATCAAAAATGGATAATGTTGATGCACCGTCAGATATGTATTGCATACCTTTATGCGGACCACCTGAATGAAACACGTCGTCCACCATTGGTCCGCCTATACAGTTTGGAAACCTCCGATCTTAGTCACAAACATTCAGCATTTACTTTTATCGAGGTCAATAATGCCTGACAGATATCATATCATATGCAAATTTATTTTAAAATAGGTTTGTATAAGTTATTTCACGTTCGTGAGCTACATTTGTTTTCAACATAATTATACCTTTTGGAAAATGGTGGTGAGTTGTTCTCTTGAGAGGTGGGTGTCTCTTACGTTTTTTATGTAAAGGTTATAATTATAGACGAGTGTTTTCAAAAATGGTGATGATTTTCCTTTTTTAAATTTCTAAAGTAACAAAGGTGAGGCTCTATTGACTTATTGAAGATGGTGGAAAATCGACTTTTTACTTTTTGTTTTACATTAACTAGTGTTATAGTAAGCAGGTGAACCAGCTGTTTTCCCCAAAATTAAAACTAGCGAATGGTCTTAATTTTGAGTTGAAAAGTATTTCAATGGGCGCGAACCAATTTGATGAAAAGACTTTATAATCAGTATTGATTATATTATGTAGACGAATGATTGTTGCTAAGAAAAATAAATCGTCGAGCTAGGTTTTTGTTCAAAATGGTTTAAAATCAGTTTAAGAGTGATCGACTGAATTAATACCAGCACTTCTTATCTACTTGTACAGCCTTTACTGTGATATGCTCACATGAAGAGTGAGATATTATATTTGCCAAATAAGAATTGCATTGCAGCCTGAGAGAAATAAAGCTTTGACGCTTTGCGATTTCTGTCTGATTGTTGGATCGTCAGCCTGAAGAACTTTGATCAAGCCATGGTAGTGATCTATCTCTATTGTTATTATGGCTGACAAAAAGCACGATTTTATTACGAATCGATACATAAATGCAAAAATATGTGAATAGCAAAACGAAATAAAGTGCACTGTCTAACATTATTAATGACATTGTCTGGGCTGTTTTGTATTTTTATCCAAAATAAGTATTTTGTCTTCGATCGAATAATTAATTAATTATTACCAAACCACGAGGAACAAATATGCGTCAGATGGAATGCAGGTTTTCAGTGTATGTGTTCAATAAGTAAGGCATCCTAAATTAATATTGTGCTGTTTACATAGCTTGTACTTATTTTGAGTCACAAGAAAAATATGTTATTTATATTGTTGTTTTTGTTGTTGTTGCTGCTGCTGTTAAGAAACACAAACCATAAAGCAGAATATTTGATCTCTAAATATGCAGCTGGTGTACTTTTGCTCTGCTCTGGATAGGAATAACAAAACCTTGAAGTATGCCCTTTTATTTTATTATTCTAAATTTTCTGGACTTAACGTCAATATTGATAAAACTAATGTTATCTGGTTTGGAAGTAAAGTTGGAAGTGAGAATTGAGTATGTCAGAGTAATTAAATAATTGGGGAGACGTTAAGCTTTAATAAACGTATGTGGACTAATTCAGTTCGTAAAATTAGAAGAAAAGTTGTAAATAATAACGATTTGAGAGTCTTTAAAATGGTATATGTTTTCGCATTTGTAGAAGCATTATAGATAACGTAGAACACGTGACTTGCAAATGTATCCACAAAATGGAAACACGTCTCAAAGACATCTTGCAAGTGTATCACTAATTTCCACTTTGTGGTGGGGTGGGACGGGGGTAGACCTACGTTCCCTCTAAGCGAATGGCAGATGTGCACGCAGTACTCGCTGCACTGCGCAAGCATTACAGAGACGAGCACAATTTAACGTCGGAATGACCCAAAAATTTACAATTCAGCTGCGCGGGGATGCGCGCGCAGCTTCGAGGGAACGTTGGGGTAGACTATCTACAAAAGCTAAGTTACTAAATGATTTATGGAGAAATGTTGATATGCTACTGGATCAATTTTTAAAATACTTTTTTTCAGTTTATAAACACATTGATTGTTATTTAGCCACCTATTACACAATTCCATAACTAGAGTAGGCGTTAAATCTGTTTCGAGCAAGAATTTGTTTAAGACTAGAATTAGAAGAGTTAACGACATTTTTGATGGAGACTGGTTAGATGCAAATCGGTTTCACATGGTTTTTAATCTTTTTAAATTTCAAATAAATATTCTAATTCACCAAGGCTTAGAAAGATCAATAACTGAATGTCAGGCAAAAGTTGGAATTAGACAAACAGATAGTATCGCTGATCCGTGCATTATCTATGCTTTACACTCTAGCGCAAGGAGTGGCTGAAAACATGTCTGCAAGAAAATGATTTTTTTTAAATCCGACCTCACGCTGTACATATCATATCGATTTTGGTCTAATAGAAGATGACGATTGGGCAACAAATATTCTCTGTTACATCCAAAATTAACCAAGTGTCCACAAATAATGGGTTTACATTCTACACATAACTACAGCTACATATAGTCTTTACCAAAAAATTGTAGGCACCTAAATCTCAGTCATTTGTTTAGGGAATGGGGAATGGTTCAGATGTTTTGGACAGATTTTGGATCGAGAGAGAGAGAGAGAGAGAGAGAGAGAGAGAGAGAGAGAGAGAGAGAGAGAGAGAGAGAGAGAGAGAGAGACTTTTATCCAACCATTGTAAAACCCTGGCACTTTAACTTTTGCCTAGGATAATACCATAAAATGTGAATTTGCAACAATATCGCTCAGTTATTTGTATTGTTGTTTATGCTGATGTTTTCCTGTTGTTGTTGTTGTTGTTGTTTTTGCAAAAGATTTATTTTTATTGCATCTCCTTTTCATATTGATTGCAAACGTTTTACGAAACTACCAAAATAAGAATTCGGAAATGTATTTTAATATGATCTTTGTGCCCTACAGTGATTGCAGTTCCGTTATTGTTGTTGATGGTTAATGCTATTCTGCACGGAACTGGTGGAGCCTGTTTCGATGCACGGAATCCTATACCATGAGGTCATTGACTTGGTAATATACGGATTATAACAACCCTTGACCTTTCTCGTTTTGAAGACACCACTCCCTTACTGATTTTCGAAGCAGTGAAAATGCATTGTATTATAGCTCCTGTAATTTAAAGCTAAATTTCAACTGTCAGATCATTGCTCGTAAGAATAAAAATTTATTATTATTATTATTATTATTATTATTATTATTATTATTATTATATATATATATATATATATATATATATATATATATATATATATATATATATATATATATATATATATATATATATATATATATATATTATCTCGCTCTTTGTGGGTGAATCAAGCTTCGTTGAAAACCACTGAGTGCAGTTAGGTTATAAGTGAGACAAACATATTTACCCGCTGCATATTAATGTATTCAGAGCGGACGTCGACTTCACGCGCGTTCAAACACAAAAACAAACCTTGACCCTGAGCACATCTCAATCGATTCTTAATGACGAAATACCATGCGAAGGACGCATTTTGTGTACTTGTTCATATGCGAGTTTATAACAGAATAACAGTCATCAAGGGAGAAAACTGGGGAGGACAATGTTTGTATCTGGAAATTTTTGGAATTTCTTTGTGTTTCATTTTATATAACAGTCTGCCGATAATGACTTCTTACTTCTAAATCAGGGGTGGACAACCTTTTTCGGCCAAAGACAAGATTGCATTTTTTAAAGACTATTCGAGGGACTCAAAGACTTATTTATGTACTATTATTACCCATATTGTAGTACGTTTCTTTGTTGTTTTAATTTGCCCTGAGGGCCGAGCAGAACACGTGTACGGGTCAGGGGTTGTGCACCCTGCTCTAAATACACTCAACAGGTACACAAACTGGTTATAAAAAATCCAAATGTATTCGAGTAAACCTGCCCAAGGGCGTTAGTATGTTTGAGTGTTTTATTTTTAATCATAAAACGTTTGAACCAATTTTGCACAATTAAATTGATTTAAACTGTGAACCCGAAAAAACCTGGAAAGGAATTCTGATCCATCGCAACACACTGTAAATTATGCATAAGTTGTTAGAAAAAGCAACTTTTCGCGTATATTTAATACATTAATTTCAGATTGCGTTGCTTATTTTATTCATTTATGTGATTTTGGAAAATATTTCTTATTTCAAAGGAATTTCGGTCGACCAATGACAGTAGGGTGATTGAGAAGAACACATTAGGCAATGCAGGGTTTACTTTTGATAGAGTTTGGTCAACAAAACATTTGTTTATTCCAATTGCGATTAATACATGTACTACATCGTCATCTGTTTACGACACTCCAACGGTCAATGTCCTGTTGCGTCCTTGGGCACTAGGGAAACAAATTCTGCTTTAGCAATAAAGACGCAGGTCTTAAGCAATGGTATGGAAAGAATTTAGTTAACATTGAATGGTTTTCATTACTTTGGTGGTTTCTTATGTGGTTGAAATAATTGCTTCAGTGTTATATTACATCTTTATATATTTACAGTGGTTACTGTTACGTATTGATTGGTATCGATTTCGGAAAATGCTTAATAAAATGAAGCGAATGCGATGTGAAATGCTAGTTTTTGATCAATCGAACACTGAACAAATGATCACGTCGAGATTTGTGGAGGGATTAATAGTCAAATAATATTCTCTTTCTCTAAACCTCGAAGGTTTGATAAGTCTGTTAAATAGTACTCTAATTTAGATTCATTATTCCAATAGACCTGCAATTGCATCATTTTCCTAATAGTATAATGCTCATTTTACAATATATGGTGGTGGGGGGTGTTTTGTTTATTTTTTGTATTATCATTGCTGTGGTTATTATTATTATTATTAGTAGTAGTAGTAGTAGTAGTAGTAGTATTATTATTATTATTATTATTATTATTATTATTATTATTATTGGTATTGATATTATTAGTGTTGTTTGTTTATTGTTGTTATTATTTTTACATTTGTGTTGTTATTATTATTATTATTATTATTATTATTATTATTATTATTATTATTATTAGTGTTGTTTTGTTATTGTTGGTATTATGTTTATATTGTTGTGGTTATTGTTATTATTAATATTGTTGTTGTGGTAAATGTTCATACAGGAAATACGGCTACATCACTTTCTATTGTTAAGCTGATTCACCTGAAACTAGCTCTGAATGAACCGGAATTTTAGATGTAACATAACAAAAACTGCAGAACCTTACCTTTAGTATAGTTACATGGCCGCTCTCCAACCCAGCTGCTCATTTTTATGAAGTTCTTTTATGGTATCACGGTACCAATTGTTTTTCCATAGACCACAATGCTAATATTTGGAGAGATAACTATATTTTCTATCCTAATTTAGCGTGCATCTCACACACTGTTATAGAGAACAATGTTAGATTGTCAATTTGACGATGACAAAACCAGGTACTTCATTGCATTTAAGAGAGATAACTCTGCTGGAACTAGAGAGGGGTATGAGTTATCTAGTCACAACATACCTTTTTTCAGTCATGTGTATTACATTTTCAAAAAATCATAAAAAATACAAAATTTGATCTATTTAGGAGTTAGCATAAATTCACATGTTGCCAAGAGGCTAAACTTTTTTTTAAGCCTAACAGAAAGTACAACTTTTACATAATCCACCAATCAAAGCTTGTGTTGTTCTTTATGTCTGAATGGTATGGACCTACACCTTAAGCACCTCCCAACTGGACTTGCGCAATTGGTACCGTTATACCTTATGAGTTCATGCTTTTAAATCGGAAACTTGTGATATATTTCGGCCAAAAATCAGACAGGTCGATCTGGTAAATAGACGTCATTTTTGTGAGTGTACATAACACATTTTCATAAAAGAAGTACCCGTATAAACAGTGGTGGCTACTGCAGTATTTCCACAGGGTTATTTGGGGTTGTTTTATATGTTTCTTCAAATCGTAAGAGAGGTCCAAGTGAGTTTACCAGCACATTAGGTTATCTCCCTTGTAACATTCAAGAACATAACGTATTTCTCTTGTCTACGCTGCATTGAATCCAGTTATCATTAACTTGATAACTGGTATTAAAGTATTGTAGCTGTAATTAGTTAATTACGAAGGAACTGTCATATATGTAGTCTCTTTTAAATCGGGTCAAACTGAATTGACCCAGATATATGGTTGCATAGTGCACCGACAGATCTGAGTCTATGCAGGTTGTAGGACTAATCAGTAGAATAAACGTGATGGCAGATTATGAGACTGCAGAGCATGGTCTATTGTGTATGTAGTTGGACGTAATTTATAAGTGAGTACATACGGTAAATCATAATGCCTTAAATAAACCAAGTATTTTATCAATCAGCTTTTAAGTCATAAATATTATAATTAAATAGTAAAATAAACTCATAAACATTATGGCATTTAAAGTAGAAAAACAAACAGCCATGCTACTCTAAATTTAAAAACAAACGAAGGAAAGGGGGGAAGTAAAGGAAAATGAGCATGCTAATTGTATACAAGGTACTGCATCCATTTTTAACTTTATGTCCAAAATAATTGTTACTTTAATATAAATAAACTTTACACATCGCTGGGTCCAACAAATCGTGTTTGTTGTGTCTGGGTTACCATATGGTGATTTCAGGTAAAATAGTGAGTTAATCCTGTACGAGTGATGGCTGGAGTGTTGTTAGTGCAGCACAAAGTTTGAAAACATCCGATGTTGTTAAATGGCAACAAATTGGCATCACCCCATTAAGGATTTTAAAAACTTTAATTCGCTGTATCTCCCTTTCCACATGTATCTTCAGATTTGTTATCCTTCGTGTCTCCTCAACCTGCATTCTTGTAAATTGTTTCAGTTTTGATTTGTGATGAGGAATGACAGGAACAATTTATTTTGGAGTTTCTAGGTCACTTATTAAAAGACCTTTATCCACCATTATTGAATCACCTGGCTCACATATCCAACACACCAGACAGCTCTGTAATTTTCTTGTCCGAAATACTTCCTGCAAAGTAGTCAGATACAAGTTTGTTCACATTTATTAAACATGCTACTTATCATTGCAACTGGTCCTATGTAATCATGCATGTGCAAAGAAACGTTTAGTAAAGAAGAATCTTGAAGAGAACGTTTTAATGATGAGCACATATTTAACTGATTATGTCAAATAAAAAAATACTACATAACCTTTTTGTTTCATAGATTCCAATACATCATTTTGTACACATTTAATTTTATATTCTACATAGTCCATTGATACTTCATAATTGTATTGATATGTTTCTTTAACATCCTCACTCAATACTGAATTACTAAACATCTTTGCTACATAATTACGCAATACGATAACAATTTTTTTGTAATGGTATGTCACCTGACAAATGTTTTACAACATGATATCGATATGAGACACAGACCATTCAATTTTCGAAGGAGGATGGTGGGGCTGATATATAGTTTGAGGAGGGGGGTCTTGATTTGGGTGGAGGACATTTTTGTATTTTGGCTAATATGGAATCGCATCACAATTATTATTTCCATGTAGTTCTAGTCTATTTTTAGAACATTTTTTCCTCACTCATTTTCCTGGTGATAGTAGAGTTATATTGATGCATTTATTTTAGGGATATAAATGTAATTGTTTATATCTGAGAATATAAGTTCAGAGAGTGGTTGTCTGTGTGTATTTTGGTGACAGTACATATTGAGTAATAAGGCCTTGGTGATAATCTGGAAGTGAAATCTGTGTTTTGTTTACATGCTGCTTTGTTTGCAGTGCAGCCAATTTAAAAAGATGCCGGTGAACCCTTGACAAGAACTTCACCGTAAAGTCATCTTTGGAGGTATTTTAGATTAACATATGATTTGTATTGATTGCCACACAATTGAAAGGTCAGTACTGAAAAATATATGTATAGAACATATAGTAAACTTAATTGTGATCTATGTCCAAATGGTGCGAAATTCTGAACTATCCGGAACTGGAAATATTTCTTGGGCATGCGCATTGGAGCTAAGGGAGGTAATTATAAGCGCTACAATCAGTAACTCTGTTACAACCATAAAACACCCTATAATTGGCTCCGAGTCGTCTAAAGCGCTCTCCGTTACTTATCACTGCCATCTCACCTTTGTCTGCATGGGTTCGAGTCTCAGATTTGACCTATGTGGGTATATGAGAAACCTTGCCAGGAGCTTCTCGTGGGTCGGTAGTTCTTTCGGGGGTATTCCTGGGTTATTCCTCCACCAATAATACTGGCCGCCATTTATGGCCTATCTTATGCGAAAAACTGGCGTTAAACCCTTGAACAACAACAGCAACAACAACAACTTGCTGGTGTCTGTACATAAATATGGACAAAGTTTTTTTTATATTATTCTTTAGAATGACTGTTTCTTGCCGCGGGCTTGCATGCATATGTTAAACACATCTTATTTGCTTTAATATTTCTCTTTGGCAACAGAAAAAAAAACAATAAGTAGATAAAGTGTGTTTTTGTAAGATAACTGTTTGTGTTTTGTGTTGTTATTTGTTTTAACTTTTAAGTTAGCTTTAACAGTTATAGTCATCTCCCTACCATGTATGTTGGTGCCCCGAGTGACAGAGTGGTCAAAAGCTCTCTGCTCTCCGTTACGGATCACTGCCATCTAACCTCTGTTTGCGTGGGTTCGATTCTCGGATTCGGCCAATGTGGGTATGTGAGAAAGCTTGCCAGTAGCTTCATGTGGGTCGGTGGTTCTTTCTGGGGTATTTCCCGGGTTATTCCTCCACCAATAACACTGACCGCCATGTATAGCATATATTGTGCTGACAAATGTCGTTAGACCCTACAACAACAACAACAACAACAACAGCAACAACCATGTCTGTTATTGGTTATGGTTTGACTCAGCCGGGGCTTGAACTCGAAATCACGCCTCCGAGGCGGACACTCTGACCACTTAGATCCACCGGAGCGATTTGTACGGTAACTAGTTTGGAAATC
The DNA here is from genome assembly GCA_029339505.1 of Unio delphinus. Classification (NCBI taxonomy): domain Eukaryota; kingdom Metazoa; phylum Mollusca; class Bivalvia; order Unionida; family Unionidae; genus Unio; species Unio delphinus. Next base: position 696,498 of record JAQISU010000289.1, on the reverse strand, counting down.
TCATTAAAGTCAGATCTACCCATTTGTCTTACATTAAGATCTGAAACCGACCGGTTACCGATCATATCCTGGTGACCTATGCCATAATCATTAATATATAAACCAATTAGATGAAATCTGACTTCTTGTCATTTGGAAAGCTGAGCAGTGTTGAAGAGCAGTGTTGAAAGCTGCATTTCCATTGGGAAATTAAATGTCACCAAAAAACGTGACCGAAAAGAGGTTGCTGTCAGATTTTCACCTAGAACAGTGGAGATTTGATTTTAATCAGATTGACTAGTTTGGATGATTAGGGATGAAGTGTAATTTGTATTTCATCTCATTGAAAATTTAGAACATTTTAAATTATTTTGTAAAAGGACAGTATTAAATTTTAACTGAGTAAATTCAATATAATACATCATAAATTTGCCGAACAAAGTTTCACATTCAACAGTCAGAGACATCTACTTTTGACTTCTGCATCGTTTTTTTTTATTCTCATCTAACATACACGCGTCAGTGTCCTTTTTTTTTCAAAAAGCGCTTGCCTGTTTATGATTTGCATAATTTGGCAAATACATTCGCAAAAACATGAATTCATTATTAAAATAATTAATACAAACAAACATAACTAAAATATATATATGAACCATAAAAATAAGTATTAGGAAAGTTTGGGATGTAATAAAGTAGATACTATTGCATAATAAAAAGGTTGCAGGGGTATACATTCAGAGATTAAGAAAATTCCCTTTTAATTCCAAATTTAACAATTTTATATATTTTTAATTAATTAATATAAATAGTATTTGTGGCGTGTAGTGGGGTTTGTTATGCAGCCACTGTGATAGGTGTGTTATGGTTGGGGTGGGGTGCTCCAAATATTATATTTTAATTATTATAGAAGACCCACCCATGCTCAGTTTTGTGCGACGTGCAATTAGTGTGTGGGTGGCTCTGTGTGTGTGTGTGAGAGAGAGAGAGAGAGAGAGAGACAGACAGACAGACAGACAGACAGACAGACAGACAGAGAGAGAGAGAGAGAGAGAGCACCGTGCCCCCAATCAGCAATCCCGACAGTTAAATTATTGAGTACATAAACTATGAAATTCAAATGAATAAGAATTAATACAGTTCATTAGTCAAGTGACAAAATTCCGGAATCACTCTTCTCACTCTCGACCATGTTATTGTCTCTTGCATCATTGGATTTATAGTGTGAGATAGCTTTTCCACCTGTCCCTGTTTTCACCTCATCTGCATCTCTCCTATTTCGACAATTCCTCCTTTCCTTCCGGCTGTCCTCCTAACCCATTCTAGTCCTTAACTGTTCCTTCTCCAATATCTCCTCCTCGACTCCTTTTCCTACTAGCCTTTGATTCACAATCGACTTGTCCGCTAGTCCTTATTACATCTCCCTCCTAGAACCTCTACACTAAACTCTACCTGAAGTCTGTTTCTAAAAGTTTCATTTACAAAGCTTTGTCTTTCTTAGAATTTACATAGTTTCCCCGCCAAATTACGAGTGGCTTCCCCGGAAAATTACTTCATAGCTTTCCAGCACGATGTTTTGGCAATTGCATAGCTCGAAAATATTAAATTCAATTCGGCTTGAAATACCGACCACACCCTTTCTCAATTTAGATTGGATGTCAATTCCACCTTGTTTTATTCAACTTAGCTGGCAATGCCCCCTGTGCAGTCTCTAAACATGATGAGATTTACGACACCTATAAGGGTCCTTTTCTCTTGAACAAAACTTTTAACGTCACACCCAACAAAGCTGGGTTAGTGTACCTTTAGGAAAAGGACCAACTATAGCCGCTGTCTAACATAAAAGCATGGCTTCTAATCATTTCTTTTGTCCGCCTAGCCTATGCAGTCTCGTGCAGGTTAACGTGACAGTCAGTATTCATAAAGCACCTGTTACCTAATAAATAATACGTTACACCGAACTACCTCTGCTAAGTAAAATTTATGCCAATTTTTTTTTTCAAAGTCGTTTGATCATATAAATTGGTGAAATTTGGTATCAGCGTATGGTTATCTAAACCGTTATATGATGTAAGTAATACATTAATAGTAATAAGTAAATACTTTCCACCGGAAACAGAATTTAATTTTATATAGTATATTTTCGTTTACTGAAGTGAGAAATCAGAACATTTGTCAAGATATTAAAAAAAAAGATTGTTGTTTTCCCCTCAAAAAACAATTTAAACGCTTCATTGATTAGTCCAGGCAAAAATGGGGACAAATTCACGAGAGAAATACGATACACGAAATTTCCGCTATCGGATATGATTTATAAACAGACTGGCCTTTTAAATCGCATGAAGCTAACATCTGGTCTATTGAAAATAACCTAAGCAAATTTCATGTTCGCACATGGTTAAGCAATAGACGCAGACACGACTATTTCTTCATTCTACTTACGTCAGCTCTAATCGTGTACCAACGCCTATTTAACCTAGATAATATTATGTATTGTGGGACATGTGTTCAAGGTTTTAGATCAAATGATACGCCGCGTCTTAAGTGAAGAAGGACAGTTCTTCTGTTTATTTGCCCTGTCCTCGTTCAAGAAAATCGAATACCTGCAAGGTTAACTACGTTGCCTTTTGTGCAGATTTCTAACTATTGTCAGTAACAAAGAAATAAGTTCATCAGTTTAACAAAGAAAGACCTCGGTTTCGTACACGTTCAACCAATGTCATTGTGTCCTTGTTAGGTATTCACGTTGTTGTACACTTGAAACGGGTGGTATTTCATTTTGGCCTTCAAAAAAAGGATCAATGTAAATGACTCCATTATCAGTTTAAAGACGTGCGCCAGAGTCATTTCTTTCTCTGCTTATCGGGACCTTAGATCTTGATCAAGTTTCAAGGTTGAATAAATGATTCAAATACCTTTCATAATTGACGACTAGCTGGAAAGGTTCCAATTTCTTTACTCAAAAATCTGCAAATGCAATGAGCGGAATGGGTTTGCCTGTCTTCAGGATATTCAACCAAAAACATCTTCTCTCAAATACTTCTTTTCTGATCACGCTAACAACATGAGTGAAGAAAGATCGATGTTTGAAATAAAGGAAATGTCGAACAAAGATGGTTGATTTGGTTCGAATTCTGTATGTATTTGTTTACAACAGTCGCTAATGTTATAGTTGCAAGTGACAAGAAAGTTATATTTTGCACTTTAGCCGAATCTTAGACTCGAACCCACGCAGACAGAGGTGAGATCCACATGAGTAATTTTTACAATCCAGTTAGTAAGTCTAATAATTCAATTAATATTTCTAGTACAAAAATTTGAAACAAGAAAACCTGAAATTTCAAAATGTTTTGTTAATGATTATATATATATATATATATATATATATATATATATATATATATATATATATATATATATATATATATATATATATATATATATATATATATATATATATATATTGCTTTATTGTTACTTTATATTTTCTTTAATTTAATTTTTCTGGTGACTTACGGCAAATCAACACAATTAGGCTATTCAGTACCGATACTGTTGGAGTAAAGAACCTTGCCAATGCACCACGATAGATGATCCAGACTGGTTCAATGGTAAGATTCGAACCCGCACATTTTCGGTCGTGAATCCGACACTATAACCACTGCTTTGTTCATAATACTACAAAATTGAAGCTGATTTATATCAAGACAATTTATAATGTTGTAATGCATGACCTATTTAATGGAAAACACAATTAGTGAAAAACTAGAGAATCCCAGTGTTAGAATTTGTTAGGACTGATTGGTCAATCATTGGAGCCTTCATGAAGAATCGGACCCTTTTTCAATCGGACCATCGCTCGATCTTTTCCGTGAAAGCAAAATAAAGAAAAAGATCAGCAGGTATTTAAAAGATACAAATACATTCAATTGGTGTAAACGATACACATGAGGCGAAATATTGTTAAAAGGTAAACGAATTTTCTATTGAAATTATATATCCCTCGTCGTTATGGTATGACGCGCAATCTAAATGAATTCTTAATATTGTTCGAAAGGTTTTCAGATTGCATTAGATTTTCTATTACTCAGAAAAGCCGCATATATTCCAGTTCTCACTTTTCTTGGTATCATGACATGCGGTTCTGCCGAAACCATAAATAACTTGTGTGAATTGTTCACCGGGATTTTTCCGCGACGTCATCATAGTTAGGTTATGATTAATACTTGTAATTAGAGGACGACAGGACATTCCTTTGATTAGATCTGGGTTAATAGATACGGGCTTTTTCAGTCTGTTTTTGTTTCTGGGAGCAAATGAGTACTTCTTTGCTGTATTGTCATTCTCATCTTCAAACACAAGAAAAGTTAGTTAACTGTATATATATGAGAACTGGCTACTGGGTACGCACGATATAAATGAAATGGTGTTGAGAAAGTTAGACAACACTAGGACCATAGTTTACCTTTGCAGATACGATGATACGATGATACGAAAATAACGGATCTGAATCTATTTTAATCGATGACTGTTTCCTCCTGCCATTTTTGCAGTATTAGTTTTGATGGTTGGATTGATCAAAGATATCAGTGTAAAGCAGTGTAAAAGTGAATTGCCTGATTTAAAATTAACAATTTATTTCGATTATCTGCTGCACATCGGATATCCTTTATAGTGTCTGCACAGATCCGAAGGACACAATAGCCTTGATCTGTCTATTTGATACATTATTGTGATGTTTGTTGTTGTTTCGCTGCTTGTTCGTTGTTTTTTTTTTTGGGTGCGGTGGGGTGGTCGGGTGTTTCTTGTTCTCGATCTTTTTATTGTTGTTTTTTTTAAAATGTTTGCAGCTAAACATGGGTATGATATGCGACCAAAAATAGTTTTGCAATAAATTGTAATTAGAAGTACGCAACGAACATGTTGGTGCACCAATATCATCAAATTGAATCGTGTTAGCATGTGAGAGGTTCAAGTGACCGCTGACGAATTAAATAATATTACTGGACAATATTTCTAACTGTCAGAAGACGTATACCATAATATTTACATATACTTTAGATTATGGCGTCATGACATATGATGAATGTGTTGACGTTTAAAATCACCACAAGTTAAAGGTACACACAGGTAACAGTGACACACAAGTATATTCATCATCCGATGCACGTGTTCTCTTTTTATTTTGAATAATTAATGTTTTTGCATCTTGAAAGGCTCTTCACGTTATGACATAGATCACAAAATATTATATAGCTGTAATGTTTTGTGTTTTATTCCTGTAGAAGTATTTATATTGGCCTGGTTAAAAAATTGCACGATTATCTAAACTTTGAGATCGCAGTTACGGTTACTTTCCTGGCCTTCGCCGTGGCAGTTTTTTTTTTCTTTCTCCCAGGATAGAGAATATCACAAATAAAGTAAAGAGAACACATAAATGAAAGAAATACTTTCCTGAGTTACAACGATGCATACTTTATTCTATCTTTATTCTATTTGAAAGGAAACAATTAGTTTAGAATGTCGATAGCATATCAAACGATTTGGTTCGGTTTATGTAGGTTGAACCCATTTTCAAGCACATGATAGGGTATGCATGATGGCCAGCATATTTAATGGAAGATGATCACGGGTTGCTCCAGAAAAGAACCACCTACCCACTGGGAAACACTGGCCAGCTTCCTCAAATACCTTGGTCGAGACTCTACTAAGACGAGGAGAGACGAGTTGTGAGTGGACTTTGTAGGCGAGCACTTAGACCACAGGACCGTAGAAGGGCCATATGTAATAAAGACTTTTTCGTGTTGAATCTTGCCCACGGATAATGAAGCACGTTAATTATCAGATCAATTGACAGTACCTTTCTTTAAATGTCCCAACTGAGGAGGTTGTCGCATTCCCATCGATCAGAAACAATTGGAACTTTATTTGAATGTGTTGCATCTTAATAATACTCGACATTTTAAATATTTGTCAGATTCGTTGTTCTTCTGGGTCGAACATTACCCCCTCTCTCGTTACGGCAGCTATCGTAATATCATAATTCAAATGAAACAAGATAATATGGGTGAGTACACAACCATGTTACGAAAGATTATTGTCTGTCTTAGCGGCTATTCTGCATACCTAACTAGACTATGACATAATATAGACCTCATGATATATTTTATAGCCCAGGTCTGGGCTATGTTGTTGTTCTTGTAGAGTTTAACGCCATTTTTCAGCACGAGATAGGCTATACATGGCGGCGAGTGTTAATGGTGGAGGAAGAACCCAGGTCAACCCCGGAAAGAACCACCGACCCTCGAGAAGCTACTGGCAAGCTTTCTCGAAAACCCACATTTCATTGGCATAATATACTATAACCTATGTAGTACTTAATTCTTTGCGTATATAATTCATATAATTTAAAACATCAGTTAACACAATTCTCCCAATATCTTATCGAAAGTAACATATGCAACTTCTTATAATAAAAGAGGCATATAACATTCAATACTAACGAATGCAAACAGATAACATCCTAACTCATCAAAGTAAAAATTATGTATTTACCTAAAACAAAGAAATTCATGAAATCATTAAATCATTAGGAAATTATATTACTACTATCGTGTGTGTGTGTGTGTGTGTGTGTGTGTGTGTGTGAATTGGATTTTTAACAATTATATCATATCTCTACGATGTCTGCAATATGGCAGTTTATCATCATGTCTCGCACTATGACACCATGCCGCAGACATGTAGCATCATGCCCCACCCAGTCACATATCGAAAGTAACATATGCAACTTCTTATAATAAAAGAGGCATATAACATTCAATACTAACGAATGCAAACAGATAACATCCTAACTCATCAAAGTAAAAATTATGTATTTACCTAAAACAAAGAAATTCATGAAATCATTAAATCATTAGGAAATTATATTACTACTATCGTGTGTGTGTGTGTGTGTGTGTGTGTGTGTGTGTGTGTGTGTGTGTGTGTGTGTGTGTGTGTGTGTGTGAATTGGATTTTTAACAATTATATCATATCTCTACGATGTCTGCAATATGGCAGTTTATCATCATGTCTCGCACTATGACACCATGCCGCAGACATGTAGCATCATGCCCCACCCAGTCACATATCGAAAGTAACATATGCAACTTCTTACAATAAAAGAGGCATATAACATTCAATACTAACGAATGCAAACAGATAACATCCTAACTCATCAAAGTAAAAATTATGTATTTACCTAAAACAAAGAAATTCATGAAATCATTAAATCATTAGGAAATTATATTACTACTATCGTGTGTGTGTGTGTGTGTGTGTGTGTGTGTGAATTGGATTTTTAACAATTATATCATATCTCTACGATGTCTGCAATATGGCAGTTTATCATCATGTCTCGCACTATGACACCATGCCGCAGACATGTAGCATCATGCCCCACCCAGTCCCATTATCCTGACCCAGGCCAATTAGTCATAACACAAACCTCGTAGTGCTGAGCGCCAAGCAAGGCAGCTGTTAGTACCATTTTTTTAAAAGTCTTTGGTATGACTCAACCGGGGTTCGATCTCACGACCCCTCGCGTCTAACTACTAGGCCACCGGAACGGTCATATATATATATATATATATATATATATATATATATATATATATATATATATATATATATATATATATATATATATATATATATATATATATATATATATATATATATATATATATATATGTGTGTGTGTGTGTGTGTGTGTGTGTGTGTGTGTAAACTGCGTAAGTCGCTAAACTTTGAAGGCTTTTGTGAGATCATGGGATACCTTGGTTTCCTGACCTAAGCCTTGTTACTGTTTTTCTATCTCAGTATATACCATATTTCAAAGTAATCGATTGATTTAAAATGTCGATATGAGAGGAAAATGTTTGGTTTGGTTTTGTGAGGCTGAGATTATTTTGTCAACGTATGTTAAATGGGTATACATGGTGGCCAGTATATTTGGTGAGACGAAGATGACGTTAAGACCCAGGGAAGAACCAAGGACCCACTGGCAAACTTTCTTGCTCACGATGGTCAAGCTGAGACCTTTCTCACGCGGAAAGAGGTGATTTTGAAAGTAAACTCTACAGGCCAGTGCCTTTGACCATTCGACCATCCTAGATCCTGTGTTGAAATGTTTTTCTCATTAACACTCTTTCTGACAGATGATGAAGTGCGCAAATAATGAGAAAAACTGCAAATATCAATCAATAATCCTTTTCTTTAAGTGTTTCTTGAATGATGGGCGGCACAGTGGAGACGTCCTTGAAGATTTCACATCAATCAAAAAAATTGCGACATTAGTTGACTCTCTCTCTCTCTCTCTCTCTCTCTCTCTCGCGCGCGCGCGCGCGCGCGAGCGAAGTTACAATTCGTCATCTGAATGACTAATATTTATCACAGTACAAAATGCAGCAAATGGACCATCAGTCATGAAGTTTAACCAATCATTAAGGCATTTTTGTAAGCAAGGACGTATTTGTAATTAATATACATGATGTTTTATACGAATATAATCAAGAAAGACGTCTTAGCTGCAAATAAGACTAATAAAGAAAAGTTTATTAAAATTTAAAAATTCTACAAACTTGGATGAAAATGCAAAATGTTAGCAAATAGGAGAATACAAGTTTTAGAGAAAAAGAAAACAAAAATGAATGGGTTCAAGCGTCTAACACAACATTATATCGATTATATTTTAATATTGAAAATAGAACACAACCGTCATTCTGACATTATCAAAGAGAATATCCTCCACTTACTTAAGAATTAAAACTATTTACCTGTAAAATGAAACCATTGTGTTAGGAGCGGTATAATGTGACCCTCAAAACTCCAATAAAAACATAAATGCATCCGAGGTCTGCTATACACTGGCATCAAAAATTTTCCCTCATATTACCATTACAACGATTATCAATGAATAACCGATTTTCTAAGCACACCTTTTCGCGTCTTCTTGGTGATTTGTGCAGCATTTGTAACAGTATTATCGGCTGTCATGCTGCAGAGGCGATGATATCTAAGTGCCTTTTTTCTCATGGGCTTACCAAGGACGCCCACGTGACCTTGCATGGACCGTTAGCGAAGCGCGATCTTTGACTTATAGGTATAACATTCTAGGAAACACGGTACTAATTCAACTCCAATGGTAAACATATGGAAACACTGTCATATTCAAAATTCAATAACTTAACATTTCTGGGTGCTGATGGTCAGACCTATATTTTTCCATGCACAACTAACCTTGATGTAAGTTTTTAAATGTAGAAAAACATAGGACCCGCGGCATTTTGTTGACATAAATTGACAGGAAGCACATGTTATTGATTCTGCACCAAATGAATCAGGTGCTACTTTCATTATTGAGTAGTAATAGGTGAAGCCTCTAAATTTACTTCAATTGCATCAATAGAATTTTGTCCATATTTTTTTTAAATTACAGATAGGATAAGCTCTCAAAAAATATTTTTACTAAAATTTTAATTTTCATTATTAACCAATTATGGACCACCAAAGCTGTATATACTCTATTATTTCTTCACCCATTTTTAGACTGGTTCACAGCTCTTCCGTATAATTAGTACCGTGTGTCCTATAACCAGATTTTAATTTTTTTGAAAAAGTTGCATTTTACTCATTGATATTACAGTATAATTGTAAGAAAGACCTGGCCATGCTGGTGCATGAATAATAGTGCAATTGCATTTTATGTGATACTACTGTACATAGCAAAATTGCATCCGCATTACATGTTGAAGTGTTGTATTGTACTTATTAGTGCATTATTCTTGTTATTAAAAAAATTAGATTCCGGCTTTGTATCTTCGTGTTGTCTTTCTATAGCATGCATGCTACACAAAATAAACAGAAACATGCTGACATCAGCAAGTATGACATCATAGGGTATCAAATTACATGACACCTAGTTTTCCATCTCTCACTGGCTATAAGACAAATTTTAAATGTTTTAAATTTCAAAATTTCATTTCTTTTCTTGCTGACATTCACAGAAATAAGATACAGCGCATCCCTGATTCCTATCATTCACACCAAACCAATAAGTGTGCCACATGACAGGTCACAATGATAAGAGGTCATTGTCCTTCTGTGACTTTGACTCACCCAATGAGGCCTCCAGAGATGCTGACATTCTAAAACTATTTAAACTATCAACACAGGTGATTCATCACCCCCAAATCTTAATAAAAAGGTATAAAAGCCAAAGGAAAGTTCCATAAGTATTATAATACTGAAGAATTAAATAACTGAGTGATACTTTTTAGCATAAAACTATGGGTAAGGATAAGAAAGCAAAGAATAGACAAAGTCATTTCTTCAAGCCTGGTAATGTTCCCCACAACAAGGGGAAAAAATGTACATCAACCCAAAAGACAAAGCCACTTGAGGTCTATTACATAAGGACAACAAGAGACAAATTTGAAAAAGCTATAAAAAGTTCATATAATGCTGACATTGAAGATGACGATGAAAAGCCCATATACAAACTGCTGCGACCCAAGCCAAGAAGTAAGCTGGAGGTGGAGCAATATGTGGAAAACATTGCGATGCCAGGGTAAGTCCATGTTTCTATTCAATATTCAGACACTTATATAACTTATCACTGCATAAACTTCTTGGTAAATTTAAGTAATAGAATTGAATTGCATATTAAAGTTGTCTAATGCATAAAACTATACCAATATTTACCCCAAACTCATAATAAGTTTAGAAAAAGTCTCAAAATCATTATGATGGCTACTTTCCACTACAGGTAGTCTTAAATTACTTACTTTTCAATATAAAGCTCAATAAAGTACATACATTATTTAAAAAAAGAGAAATAAATCAAACCTTCAGTCACTCAATTCTAGTCAAAGGGGAGGTAATATACATTGATTTGGCATACCAAGTAGCAAGCTCTAATTTACAGCTAAATGATTCTGTACTATCACTTGATAGTATGTGCAGAGCAATGTTGCATTTATAAATAGATTTTGTTTCAAATCTGAAACTACATTTCTAACATGAAACTTGTTTTATCTATTTAAATCAACAGGTCTGATGAGAAAAACACATATCGATTGGTTCATGCAGAAAAAAATGCTGAGATGTGGAATACTGTTTTTCAACAGCACCAGTGCCTACACCCTGAATGTCAGGGGTTTCTGTCATGGGACTTGAAACATGAAGAGAAAAGAGGTCTGGTGTGGCGAGAGAGAGCAATATGTTCATCATGCCGTTACACTTAAAGAATGTTTGAACTGTATCAAGAAATGCCAAGGAAAGATTGTGGAAGAAAACCTGACTGAGTAAATAATGCGATACAGATAGGACTTTCAGAGACTTCTGTTGGAAATGAAGGGTTTAGAACTATTCTTTTAAGTGCGAATGTCCCTGCTCCCTCAACAAAAGGGATGCAGAAAAGTTCCAATACTGTTTGTAAGAAAATTGAATGCAGCAACATGAGAGACATGGCAGAACATAGGAAATATGTGAAGGAGTTTAATTCTATGACAGGAAAAAAGACAAATATAATTGATCTTCAATGTGACTCAACATATAAAATTGAAGGATAAAACACAACTTACCAAAGAATATAACCTTTAAGAGAAACTTCCATGGCAGGGTTCATAGTGCTGTCCATAACTGCAACCAGGGACCTGGAGAATCTCTGGTTAAGCTATGTCAATCTATCGGTTGTCCGATTTCAGCTTGCAGTTCTGTGGCACAACATCTGAAAAGCAAGCAAGATATATATATAGGAGAAATAAAATACATACAGCAAGTACAGCATATAAGAGAAAAAAATCAGAGAAAAGGGCATTTCTTTACAAGCTTTATGAGAAACATCAAGAAGAAAAGAATTAATGCCCCCATCCAGTTTATACAACCCTTCCCATCTGTGCTTTCTATAGATTTTTTCCCCAAAATCACATGCAAATCATGAAAGAAAGACTCCATTATGATTGTCATATCTAAAAACCACCAAAATCATACCCTGGATGCACGTGGTAACCATAGAAACATCAGGCTCATGTTGTGGTATAGGCCCTGTATAGGAAACACGGTACTAATTCAACTCCAATGGTAAACATATGGAAACACTGTCATATTCAAAATTCAATAACTTAACATTTCTGGGTGCTGATGGTCAGACCTATATTTTTCCATGCACAACTAACCTTGATGTAAGTTTTTAAATGTAGAAAAACATAGGACCCGCGGCATTTTGTTGACATAAATTGACAGGAAGCACATGTTATTGATTCTGCACCAAATGAATCAGGTGCTACTTTCATTATTGAGTAGTAATAGGTGAAGCCTCTAAATTTACTTCAATTGCATCAATAGAATTTTGTCCATATTTTTTTTAAATTACAGATAGGATAAGCTCTCAAAAAATATTTTTACTAAAATTTTAATTTTCATTATTAACCAATTATGGACCACCAAAGCTGTATATACTCTATTATTTCTTCACCCATTTTTAGACTGGTTCACAGCTCTTCCGTATAATTAGTACCGTGTGTCCTCTAACGACTTTGCTATCGCGACTCACCTCTCAACACAAAAAGCCTCGAAAACAATCTGCAAGCTCGAGTTATGTATGTATGTATGTATGTATGTATGTATGTATGTATGTATGTATGTATGTATGTATGTATGTATGCATGCATGCATGCATGCATGCATGCATGCATGCATGCATGTATGTATGTATGTATGTGTATGGTTACTCGCGGGTTTATGAACGTTATTCGTATAATAGTGTATACGCTCCACCTGTCAAAGGGTAAGTGTTACGTCCCACTTTGTCAAAGGGTATTGTACAACATATAATAATAATAACTATAACCCACTCCCTTTTGATACTCGTTATCTAAGAGATGACCGCCCTCGATATAATTTCCCGGTTCGAGTATGAGAATAGTAGATATGGTAAACTGAGCAGGTATAATGAACAAACGAATCCGAGCCCCCGTAAAGATAAATAAACAATTTAATCAATTACATACACAATTATGAAACTTCTTTTCATTAGGAATACACGCGGTTTAGAAATACAACTTTCACCGAATTACAATATGATTTGAAATAGAATTAAACAAATTAGCCGTTCTATTACTGATAGTTTAAAATCATCATAGGATCGAGTGGTTCAATCGAAGTCAATGCTTTGTTCGATTTTCATAACCTGCTATCTCTCGGTCCTCGTTCACTGTTCAATCCAATGTTGTTCTAGAAGTCCCTTTTCTCTCTAGATAATCTGCACTCGTGGATGTTTCTGCTTGATTCCGGACTTGTCCACTGTCTCGTGCGTACACTACAATTTCCTTCTCTCCCAATTTCTTTTCCCAAAGTTTACGTCGCTATTCCCGTAACTTCACGATCTTCCAAAAAAGCTATTTTCTTCCTTTCAAAAGAAAATTAAAACAAGTCTCTCGTTACAATGGTTACAGTTGAGACTGTCCATTATTCCTGGTTCGAGCAATCAGATATCAGTGATAATAATTTTACGGCTAGAAATTAACTACACATGTCCTCAAATGAATATAGTTAAACCAATTGTTAATTCGTTTTGCCTTGACCTACTACATTAACGTACTACACAGCGAGGCGTTGAATCGTATACACTGTCGCTAAATTATCTATGAAATCAACATTTGGTGAATTCACGTGTATTCTTGTAACACTTTACTAACGTAATACATTAAATTCTTAGAACACAATCATTATTTAAACAATATGATAAATTCAAGAATTAACGTAACACTCCGTATCCATAACTCAGCATAGTGTTTTACGACATAAATTAACACTACGTCATTCTTAAATAAGGCAAGAATTCCAATTCATAATTCAAAAGCACATTATTATACAAATGTATCAAATGAAATCATGCAAGAACTTCCGATTCATAATACAAAACACATTATTATACAATGTATCAAATTAAATGAATTATACAAATGTATCAAATGAAATCATGCAGACCTGTAAACTAAGCAAACATCATACAAATTGCATCAACAGTATATATAGAATTGTGACAGTACCTTTGCGTGTTTTGGTTTGTCACTCAACCGTTGTTTGGCTCTTTTCGACCACGCTTCCTTAACGAATGTATTTCTCTCAAATAACATCCGGAGTCTTAGCGAATTCTACCACTTGTCTCTTTTACAGAGAAATTTTCAAGACTGGCTTCTAATTTAGCTAGTGAGATATTATGTTCTAAAGATCTTCGGGTGAAAACACACCCCTTATTTAACCGTGACCAATCAGATTCAAATGTATTTCTCCCGCTTTCCTCTAAAAGTCACTTATGTCATGGTCAATATGACATGCTTGGTTTTAAGTAACAGAATTTCTGCATTTTCTCAATTCTGACACTTTCCGTGAGAAATGAAGCTTTTAAAGGTCGCCAGTAGTCAGCCCAGTTGCTGTGTAAACAACGTTAAATTAGTACAACGGTCGCTTCATACTATACAGATCCCTCTTTGGCATAGTTTGTCATCATAAATCTAACTAATGGCTATCTGGCAACAACTAATGTCTAATAAATCAATCGACTGAAATTTGCCACTTAATAGTATGTATGTATGTATGTATGTATGTATGTATGTATGTATGTATGTATGTATGTATGTATGTATGTATGAGCGTTTCATTACACTTCAGCACAATAAAGGCTACTTGGTACCAACTTAAAGTAAATTTCTGCAAAATAGGAATTGCACATAAACATAACAAAGATAAACCTGTAAAATGGCTCCCCCTCTTAGTAACAAGGGTAGTTAATTGCATTTAGCTACGTTATCTCGGGAATGACCTACCTCGATATTATGACCAGTAGTGAGTGAAAAATAGAATATCAGCTGCGAATTGGGCAAGATTATTGGGAATAAAAGATGCATTACCAGCCCGTTAGACAAGAAAAATAACGAATTCAATCGAACAAATTAATAGTGGTAATTTCAATTCAACTTAAATGACATCAACTCTAACACCGTCTAATTTGGATTTATTACATCATCAAAACGAGTGGTGAAAAGAGCACAATGTCCGCGACTGTTTGCATCACCTTCCCCTCGACTGTGTTCCAACATTCCCATTTCCTCGTGCCTTCCCATTTCAATTGCCTCGTCCTTCCTGAACTTCCTAGATTTTACTCTCTACACGTCCTGTCCCCTTTTCCATTTCAGTTCTGTTTCTTCGAACTCCGTCTCCGGACTGTCACCATCTCCCTCGCAAAACTTACCGTAATGAGGTTAACTTTAGAACTTATCCACCCAGCACTAATTTTGTCTTTCTCACAAGACAGACACCTGGTTCCTCTATTGTTTAGCGAGGAAAGCATTATAATTTCTTAGGTTTCCACCGGAGCCAACTTATCTCTCTCGGGAAAGTTCTGGACTGAAGAATTTCGACCACGTTGTCACTTTAAAATGCCCATTAGTTCCAAGATATACGCTAGTAAATTTCACTCGGCCAATCATAAGCAGCAGGTTTCTAAAAACAATTACTAAGACAAACCTTTGTTTCGTCAGTAAGAATCTTTGAACCATGTTATACCCCTTTCCATTGGAAGAATGACGACTTGACAAAAGATCGGACGTTCAGCTGTCTCTTCCTCAAACCCCGTTTTAGAATCTAAAATAGGAACACAAGACATTTTGACGTTTAACACTGACATGGCAGAAATTTAAGAATAAAGGTCGAAATGACCCTTTCCCAAATACCTCCCCCCCCCCCGGTCTAAATATGATGAAATCTCTTAGATCGGCCCATTCAGCTTCAAGGTTCACTGCTTATTCGAAATTCGATACTTCAGAAAACCCTTTTGCATAAATACAATCATGTTATTCAACATGATAACATGTAAAAGGTAAAGATGTTCCAAGTTTGAAAAATGTATATCAAATAAAAGACAAAAGTAACAAAAGTTAGATTCTTAAAACATAGCGTGGAGATTTGTTATACAGACTGCAATCCCTCAAAAAATGCAGGATCTTCACTAGACGTACGTTATCAAGCTGTTTTGTCATCGAGTTCACGCCAAGACAGCTGCGTGGATTGGTGGTTCTTCACGGTGTTTTCGATGATTCTACCTGCACAAGTCATACTGACCGCCATGTATTGCCTATCTTGTCCTGCAAATGGCGCTAAACCCTACAATATTAACAACACAACTATCAGATCCCAAATACCTCCCCCCGGTCTAAATATGATGAAATCTCTTAGATCGGCCTATTCAGCTTCAAGGTTCACTGCTTATTCGAAATTCGATACTTCAGAAAACCCTTTTGCATAAATACAATCATGTTATTCAACATGATAACATGTAAAAGGTAAAGATGTTCCAAGTTCGAAAAATGTATATCAAATAAAAGACAAAAGTAACAAAAGTTAGATTCTTAAAACATAGCGTGGAGATTTGTTATACAGACTGCAATTCCTCAAAAAATGCAGGATCTTCACTAGACGTACGTTATCAAGCTGTTTTGTCATCGAGTTCACGCCAAGACAGCTGCGTGGATTGGTGGTTCTTCACGGTGTTTTCGATGATTCTACCTCCACAAGTCATACTGGCCGCCATGTATTGCCTATCTTGTCCTGCAAATGGCGCTAAACCCTACAATATTAACAACACAACTATCAGATCCCAAATACCTTCCCCCCCACCCCCCAACCCCGGTCTAAATATGATGAAATCTCTTAGATCGGCCCATTCAGCTTCAAGGTTCACTGCTTATTCGAAATTCGATACTTCAGAAAACCCTTTTGCATAAATACAATCATGTTATTCACCATGATAACATGTAAAAGGTAAAGATGTTCCAAGTTCGAAAAATGTATATCAAATAAAAGACAAAAGTAACAAAAGTTAGATTCTTAAAACATAGCGTGGAGATTTGTTATACAGACTGCAACCCCTCAAAAAATGCAGGATCTTCACTAGACGTACGTTATCAAGCTGTTTTGTCATCGAGTTCACGCCAAGACAGCTGCGTGGATTGGTGGTTCTTCACGGTGTTTTCGATTATTCTACCTGCACAAGTCATACTGGCCGCCATGTATTGCCTATCTTGTCCTGCAAATGGCGCTAAACCCTACAATATTAACAACACAACTATCAGATGCGTCGTTGGGCGCTTATCATTAAGATGTTAGTGCCAGGATTGGTTGGCCTGGTGTTATGATAATCTGGAAATCATGCTACATGTCTGCGGCATGATACCCTAGTCCTATGCATCACTATTAACTGCATGCATCGTTTTAACGATACGTTAAAATCCAAAATCAGGAGGTATTTATGAATCAATTACGTTGTCCGAAACTGAAACTATCGTCGCTAGCCAAGGGTGACAATCCGATATGCTCCGTTATTTTTCGTAACAGCTTGTGTGGAAATTTTCTTTTTTGTTTCCATGAGTATGCATAAAACATACACTAACAACATATTGTAACAATCTTCTACACCCGTAGTTATCAAACAGTCTTTTGGTGGAAGACCGTATGAACAATGCCGTGGATCTCGACGGACCACTTAATTCCCGATAACATTGGCTAACTACTTTAAAGCGACTTTGCCTAGAAGTGTTCCTATAAAATAAAATATTTGAACCTCGCCATTCTTGCAATAAAAGAATCACAACTCAAATTTTAATATTGATAGTCTTTCTTTTTAAATGCAATGGAGCTTTGAGGATGATGTGGTTTTTTGTATCAAAGTTCAGAGAAGTCTTTGGTAAAGTTTGTAATCTTTGGTAAAGTTTGTAATCTTTGGTAATGTTTGTCCACTTTGGTTGTTTAGGTTAGGTCTGCACGTTCTGAGTACTTTCCAGTTCTTTGAATCCAAAAATCGTTTCGTGAGTGTCTTGTTAGATTCTGAAAAGAATTTCATCGCAAGATAAATGCAAGAAATACTCTTGTACCTTATTACACAAATCCAAGGACAACTCACTGATTTCGATTCTCAACCGGACTGTGTATCCAGTTGTTTGGCTTTGGATAGTAACCATCTAAGTACTGCACGAAAATGTTCCTCGATGTCGTTTTACTAATTTAAAAAACTACCTAGTTCACCTTTCGACAGAAAGACCTTCCAAACTGGACATTTGCTAAAAACAATTTGTGTACGTGACTAGAAAAAAAAATCGAATTACTTGATCGTGTATGTCATTGTCGAAGGGCGAACAACAAACAACCCATCACGCCGCAATTGTTCTACACGAGGGTCGGTATTCTTTAATAGACCGTATTTATGTGACGTCATTAGTTTTTGCGTGCACCTTGTTGGCTTCTAACGCCATGTGTATGGCAAACACTACCAGTACGTATCTTTCACTTTGTAAATTTAGTTTACAAGCAACAATGTTAAACTGTTGTGCCGTGTTCGGGTGTGGAAACCGTGTTGACCGTGAAATAAACTCGTCATACATCAGACTTCCCACAGTATGGCAGAAACATGGCAAACAGACACTGCAGTTGTCAGATGAAAGACAGCGCATGCGTTTTTCAAATATTGGATGTTCGGACATAAGTACAAGCAATTTTTCCGTACACACGTGTATGTTCAGGTCATGTTGTGAGTAGTAAATTGACATGAAATTTTGAAACTTTCGTTGTTTATATACTAATATATCAAGATAGAATTTCCACCACCACCACCCCTTTGATTTGCTTCC
This sequence comes from Unio delphinus, assembly GCA_029339505.1. Classification (NCBI taxonomy): domain Eukaryota; kingdom Metazoa; phylum Mollusca; class Bivalvia; order Unionida; family Unionidae; genus Unio; species Unio delphinus. The sequence continues at coordinate 677,794 of JAQISU010000289.1, read as the reverse complement.
ACCCCACGCCCTTTGATTTGCTTCCACCCCACACCCTTCCATTTGCTTCCACCCAACTCCTTCGATTTGCTTCAACCCCACACCCTTCGACTGGCTTCCATCCAACTCCTTCGATTTGCTTCCACCCAACTCCTTCGATTTGCTTCCATCCAACTCCTTCAATTTGCTTCCACCCAACTCCTTCGATTTGCTTTGTTCTCTTAGTGAAGTTGATAGGATGACCAGATTTTGGCTACTAGTAATCATAACTTATCTTAGTCTAAGTTTGTTGAATATCTCTTTACAAAATTCATCTCTAATCTTTGCTAGAATACGTATGTTTAACCATCTGTAGGTATACAGCTTGCAGGTAATTAATCTGTATGTACATTTGAACATTGTATATTGTCTATAGTTTGTAATTGACAAGCCATTGTTTCTTATTTGTAAACCATCACTAAATCAAATATGTATGCTGCATGAACAACCTTGTCACCAAATATAGTATCTATTGATTAAAAGTGATTATGCTATTGCCTAGGAATGTAGCAATATGGGATGTTGATGTATATATAAATAGGAAAGGAGGTTTATTAATCTGGAATACCGGTACATGAGAGAGACGGAGCATAAAGTTTATATGTCTGGTGAATGTAATGATTAAGTCTACCTATGTGAGAAATGAAAACTGGAGAGTGAGAAAAGATGTGTCATAACTAGAGCAAAAGGTTTTTACGAAATTGGGTTGAGCTTTTGGCAATGCAGTATCCTATCAAACATGCGGTTAAAGATTTCGACCTTTTCCTTTCATCATTGAAATAGTATAATGAGAGAGCGAGTGACTATAAATAAAATAAAACTGATTATTCTATGCTTTTATCTATAGATATTTCAACTTAAATAAACAAAACCAATACATTCAGTGCGAGTTATGTATTGATATTTACTTTCTTCCTTGAAACATAAAAATGTATCATAAATTTGCATCAATTCTCTACATCTCTCTTTCTCTCTCGGATATGCACTAATCATAATACAATACTGATAGATCAAAACACAAGACTTGTCTGCATACTGGCTCTTGAATAGATACAGCACATCCTGGATTTAAGGTATTCAGGGAAATATCATTTTCTCTTTGACTTTGATACATTGCATCCACAGCCAAAATGCAACCACCGAAATTGGCAATTTGGTCATCACAGGAAACCATCTATCCATATTCCTCTTCCAGGCAGAAGGACCATACAGACTCGGATCACTGGTGTGCTGCATTGCTTTGTCCTGGTGTTGTCGCTTTACTATTCTAAAGTAGCGGACTTAAAGGCTCTGGCGGCTGGTCTATCGCACTGCTTGGTCCGGGTGTTGCCCCGTTGCTATTCTGCAGCGGCAAGCGTGCATACCATCTGGCCAACAAGTCTGGCAGCACTCCAATGCTCAACATATGGAGTGCTTTTGGAAGCCTTTCTTCCCAAAACACACGGCATTTCTCAATCTGTTCAGCATGAATTGGTTGTTTTCTCCAGACTACACAGTCTGCATAATTTGTATCACATACAAACAATTGGTATTGAATCTAGTAATAATACTCGTGTCTTCTGTTAAGATGTAAGATTACCGATCTAATCCCTCACAAGGAATTATTTTTCAAGGTCAGCTTGATTGCGGTGTATGTCACTGCCATCTCACCTCTGTCTGCGTGGGTTCGAGTCAACGATTCGGCTAATGTAGTTATGTGAGAAAGCTTGCCAGTAGCTTCTCGTGAGTCGATGGTACTTTCCGGGGGTTTTCCCGGGTTCTTCGTCGACCAATAATAATGGCTGCCATGTATACCCTATCGTGTGCTGAAAAATGACGTTAAACCCTACAACAACAACAATATTATCCTGGATAGAACTTAAACGGATGGATAATCCATTTCTGAAAGGAAAAGATTGGATAGACGGTTTTCCTTTGTTACCAGAATTACAATTTGTACAAATAGACGTGTATTTAGACGACTCTTCAAGACTCCCGAAAACACGCGGACAAATCTAATTGCATCATATACTTAATCTCATGGTGGATAAATGCATACAGGTGAACACAACAAAATCAATGCCAACGAAATCAGATCCCAAGCCCAATCCAAGAAACCGCACGAGTTACACATAGCTGAATACACTGTATCAACTAGCTATTTCAAATGTAGCGCAGGATGAGTTAACTCATTGGTAGTATCCATATTTGTTCAACGAGTTAGCAAACCAAGGAGAGAGAGAGAGAGAGAGAGAGAGAGAGAGAGAGAGAGAGAGAGAGAGAGAGAGAGAGAGAGAGAGAGTAAATTCCTTAGTCAATCCAATGTATCATAAGCCATTTTGGGTTTCACATTTATTCCCATTTAATTGTTTAACTAAATTGCAAATATTTTCGTAATCTGCTTAATATGTGATGTGTCGCCTTCGGTGTTGATTGTTTGCTGACAGACAAATTGTTTATTTCGGAGTATTCATTACCATGCAGTCATAAGAGAGGAGGCGTAGTTAAGATGAGAGTCACGATACTTTATCATAAAGCAACAGATACTCATTTCTGGTTTTAAAAAATACTTGATGCAAACGTACAGTTCAGCTCTAATACTTGTGGGCTGCATTATGGTTGTTTAATACTATCAACGGCGATCTATAATGAGAAATGTTCTATTCATGTAAGAAGTGTAGAACTTTCGAGCTGCTCTGCGTTAAATGCGCATGATCGTACTAGACGCGGTTATCGGATAGGTTTGGCAAGCTAACAATAGTAACGTAAAAAGGTCTATATTACCTTTCCCCGAACAAATTCGTATCCATTTTTCACGCAGTTAGCAACTTCTCTAACCATTCCAAGTTGTATGCTTCAAGGCTTTTCCAGGCTTTCATTTCCTCTAAGGTATCGCTGCTCTTAGCATAAATTAGATATTTTATTATATCTGGGTACTGATAGATAGACATTAGCGTTACACTTGACAACACAATTTCAATTGACTCGTCATCAGCATACAGTCACGATACAGAATTTCAGCGAGAACCATTAGGAGCACTTGAACATGACTATATGGATTTAGTTCGGAAAGTCGTGATGAAGAGTGCACCTAAGTCATGTGAACTTAGTCCAATTCCAACACCACTGCTGCTTGAGTGCTTGGACCCAATATTGCCTCACTACCTGACGTTATTAATATATCTCTCTCATCCGGGGAATTTCCATCATTTTTAAAAAATGCCATCGTAAACCCTCTGCTAAATAAACTACCACTTGACCATAACGATTTAAAGAACTACCGCCCAGTTTCCAATCACAAAATCTTAGAAAAAGTTATTCTAAACCAACATGAATCTCATTTGATTTTAATTAGTCTTTTTAGCAATGTACTGTCTGCATATCGCCTTTGTCACATTACTGAAACTATTCTTCTGAAAGTATTTAATGACATATTCTTTGCTTTAGATAGCGGAAAGATTACAGTCCTCACCCTCCTGGATTTGTCTGCAGCCTTAGACACAATATACAATGATATATTGCCGTCTCCAGCATTTGGCATTCATAATACAGCCTTACAGTGGTTCAAGTCCTACTTAGTTAACAGGATATAAATTGTATTTGCAAATGGAATAACCTCCAGCCCAATTGATCTATGTTGTGGTGTTCCACTGTGGTCTGTTCTTGGACCTGTTCTCTTCATTCTATACACTCAGCCGCTCTCAAGTGTCACAGATCAACACCCAGTGTCTCAACAATTGTCCTCTGATGACACCCATATATACAAGTATATCCAACCAACTGAAGTTCATGGATTGATCCATGGAGTAGAGAGGTGCATTTCTGATTTGAAATAATGGATGACATGTAACAAGCTGCATATGAACGATGATAAAACTGAGGACATTCTGATCATTGGCATTCTCATTCACATCCTTTACCTCAAACAATAAATATCAACAACACCAACATTACATTCACACAGTCAACGACACATATATATTACTCTGGACAGTACTCTCACATTGCACCAACATGGCATGAACATATGCAAGGATGCATATCTTGAACTGAGACGCATCAGCTCCATTCGTAAATACCTTTCAGTTTATGCCACTAAAATATTTATGTGTTGATTATTACTTTCAAGACGGGATTATTGTAATTCAATTCTTGCTGGTTCGTCTCAATATCTACTCGCGAAACTTCAAAACGTTCAAAACACAGCCGATCGGATCATCTTAAAACGCAACGACAGAGCACACCTTCCCACTGCTCAGTACCCTACACTGGCCAACCACTCGAAAAAGAATCAAACACAAAATTTGTTTTCTGTGCTATGTTTCACTGACGGACTCCAGTCCAACATATCTATTAGGCCTCACCTATGTGTATACACCAGCAAGATACTTACGCTCCTCTTTTGACAATCGTATACTCATTGTTCCCATTATGAAAACGATGTCATATGGAAAACTTTCCTTTGCATACCAGGGCCAGCAATGTGGAATGAATTGCCCATTGAGATTAGACACAAAGACACAGTGATCCCTTTCCCGAGTGTTCTTTAAACCTTTCCCGACTGCAAGAACAAACTTAAAGACCTAATAATGTTTCGTACCTTAAATATTTTCAGCATGTGTTATATTTTCTAATTTCATAGTTTTTGTTTTTTGTTTTTCTGTAGTCATATCATTATTGATGCAAAGCGCTTAGAGCTTCTAAAGATTAGGCGCTATACAAAGTCCACATTATGATTATTATTACATGTATTATTATTATTATTATTATTATTATTATTATTATTATTATTATTATTATTATTGTGAAGGTCTGGTGCTTATTCAGTTTGGGGTGGGGTGCTGCTAATTTATTTAACTTAATACAGAAGATGCACCCTGTCTCTTTTTTGTTAGAAATTGAAGTAGTGATAGAGAGATGCAAAGCTCTGAGTCTCCAGTCAGTGGTGCCGACAGTTCAGTTAATGAATACACAAAATGTGAATTTCAAGTAACAACAATTTAATATAATTCAAAAACAGTCATCTCTCAAATAAAATTCAACTAAAACCCTATCACTCGACTAAGTAATGGACTCTTTCATCCTTTGAATTAGTGTGTGAAATTTCCCTCCTGTCCTAAATTACTACTAATATGTTTGTTTCTTACTTCTCATTTCCTTTGTCTCCCTCCGTTTTTCCTTTAAACTTCTCCCTCCGTTCTTCCTTTTATTCTGTCTCCCAGAGACTCGGACCACTACACTGGGTAATTCCCTCTGGTCCCTAAAAGCTTCTGCTTTGAAGCTCCTTGTTATTCCCAGAATATACAATTTTCCTGCCAATAACGAGTGGCTTCGGAGCAGCTTATTTGTCCTACTTTCCGCATAATAGTTGTAGCACTACTAACATTTTGATTTTCAAGTTAATATATTTAAACTTGAGATTCTAATGTTTATCACGTCTTGCTCAATTCCGATTGGACGTCGGTTCATAATGATCAGACACCGCCGTTCGTCTGTCAAGGATGGTTACAACCCTCTTTCATGATCCCTTGTTCCAAACAAGAAAATCACCACTTACCTGTGAACAGTGTTATGTAACTGGCTTTGGCACACAAAAAACGTGCGCGTCATTAGTTTTATGGCTATGTCAATTAAAAGGCGTGACACGTATTGTTCGCCGAATTATCCTTCATATATATTGACGGCGAGAAATTATAGCATCAGGGTCTAACATACCCATGTTGAAATCTAGTTTAATTCTACAACGTGAAAATTATTTTATTATTATTATTAGTAGTAGTAGTAGTAGTACTAGTAGTAGTAGTAGTAGTAGTAGTAGTAGTAGTAGTAGTAGTAGTAGTAGTAGTAGTAGTATTACTGAATGCATGGGAATAGTACCTCCGTAGTACTCCACTCTGACTTTAGTATTTGATAGGGATCTAAATCATCTATCAGACGTCATTTACCTAAATATCTTGCTTAGAGGTACTATCTAACGTGTCCATATGTATCTGATTTTTTTTTATATTTTCACTTGCTTCTATATTGTTTTATTATAATCCACATCTGATTAGCAACTACAAGTGTCGACCTCCGCTAGTAATCCAATATGGAGGCTCGCTAATGCGTCTACATGAAATTCTGACGTCACTGTATACGGTCTACAACGGACCCGATATTCTTACGCTTATTTATGGAGTTTTCGTTCGACTCACTTTGCCAAGTGTGAAGAACGATGCTTATATATAATATTGAAGTTAACATATGGAGTATTCCATTCGGAAATGGATGATTGCAGGAAATCCTTGATTGCTTTATCTGCCTTGTCTTTTAACCTTAATACCAATTAGAATATTTTACAGAAATTTATTTCCAGACTGCACGAGTAATCGTGTTTCTGTAATTTCTGGCATATTATCGGGTTTACAGATTTAAATGTTGCAAGGCTTTCAGTGTAGACAGGAAATCCGATAAGATTATTTTTTTTAAAAATTGAGATAATTTAATGTACTTCAAAGATGAAAAGTAAAGTTAACAAAGAATGCGATGTTTAAAGAGCTTTATATCCTGCAAAGTTAATTTAAAAAATAGTTCAGTACCAATTATATATTGTATTAATTTTTCAGGACGAAATCAGTGGCTATTGTGTACTGCTGTATATATTAGTCCCGAATTACACCATCAGCCGCCATATTTGTGGTATGCTTGCATATTTCGCTTCCAGTTTATATGGTATTTCGAACCTGAAAAAATTCATTTAATCTCAAGATACAAAAGACGCCTACATAAACAGTTTCTGTCTTTGTAATGTATAAATTGAGTTTGATGCTTTCTGCTAAATTGCGGATTGTGGTGGTAGCATAATGGAGAAACAGGATATCGTCTGCTGGTGACCTTATAATGAATCATTTATTCTTTCATGAACCTTTGTTTAAATTCGTCTTGTTCAGACATCAACTCAGATGTACCACCCGAAGTCTGGCTTACAAACTTATGAAAAGTAGGCTAGTCGGCCATATGCGCAACAGGTCAAGGAAAGTGATTGTTATCCCACAATCTAGACCGTATCGTCTTTTGTCACTTTTGTCATTGCTTTGTACTACTACTTTGTAGGCAATAAAGAAATTACCGGCAGCATGATATGAACCGACGTTTGTCCTACATATATTAGATTTTAAGATTGTAAAGTGTTTTCTAAAGGTAAGTTAGTATACATGAAAGAAAAAAATGCGGTACTTAGAGCTTATATATATATATATATATATATATATATATATATATATATATATATATATATATATATATATATATATATATATATATTTATATATATATATAGTGTATGTGTATGTGCGTGTGTGTGAAAAATAATTCATATGTTAACTAATTATTTTGAAATAATTCATTATATAGTTTGCAGAGGGGAGGCGTTTTTACACCAAGCAAGAGATCGGAACATAAAATATAATAATTATCCAAGTTACACTAACATGAAGCAATCAAAACTTGTGCATTGTTCATCAGACATGGTTTGGTTTTTTTTTTGGAGGGTGCTCTCTCTCCCATGTTGATTTTCCCAGTGATTTAGGGATTTAGTGATTTAGGGATTTAGGGATTTAGGGATTTAGTGATTTAGGGATTTAGGGATTTAGGGAGGTCCTCCTGAGCTTATATTAGGTGTTTGGTATTATATCTTGTTTTCTTTTATTTCAGGTTTGTAAAAATGAGTATTATTCATTTTATTTTTTGTTGGCTTATATTTTTATTTTTTCATTAATTTGTTTTTTTAATGTTTTTATTAAATATACATATATTCATCGTCTCAAAGGAAATACTGCTAGCTCTCATAAAAATCTTCTTTCTCTTTTCCTCCTTTCTATTCTTCTTTTCTCTTTCCTCCTTAATCTGTCCTTTTCTCTCAATTCTTCTTTTGCTATTGGTTTTGCTTCTGTGCATGGTTTGTATGTTATTTTCTACTGTTCCATCGGAGATTGACTCTAATGTTTTCTCTTTTGGTTGTTTCAGGTTGTTCTCTTTTTTATTCGCTTTTTCTGGCTGCTCTATTCTTTTCTCTTTAGGTTGTTCCAGATTGGTCCCTGTTACATTCACTGTTTGCGTTTGGTTTTCCTGTTAGATTGTTCTTTGTGTTGCATGATGATGTTCATTGTTTATTTGAGTTTTTTTGGGTGCTACTCGTCATTCTTTTAGAGACTGAAGTATCCTTCTTTTGTCGTTTTTTCCTTGTTGTTGTTGTAGTCTACATTGGTCCTGTTGTTGTTGTGCCTGTTTATGCTTCCCTAATATCTCCTTGTCCTGTTGTTTTTGTAGTTTCTGGTCCAGTTGATGTTGCTGTTTTTGTTGTGTTCTCCCTCTTTTCTCTTCGTTAATTTGGGGACATTTGAATGGGGGGGTATGACCGGTCTCATTACACCTGTTGCATTTCCTGTCATATATTCATCCCTTATACCCTGTTTTTGCAAGAAATCCAAGCATAAAGTAGGACCTTTTAATAGTTTTGAAATGTATTTTCTCTACTTCAAGCATCCTCATTCCATCGTAGATTTGCGTTGTCTGGATAGTCGCCATTCTTGAAGATATTCCTTTTACTGCAAATTGTTTCCTCAAAGTGTTTTTCCACAGCTTCTAGTTGTATTTCTAGGGAAATATCGGATATGCTCAACTCTCCGGTTCTCTTTATGATCTTACGTTCTATAGGAGCTGGTTTTGCCAAAATTATTATCCCGTCATTGCCCAGTATGGTACTACGGGTTCTTTCTCTTTGGGTCTAATAATATTGTCTTTATACCCTGTCGGGTTTATGGAATAGAGTCTTTTTGTATATCCTGGATCCAAAGTTTGTATCGCTACCATTGCTTCTGTTGTACTTGGGAAGTCTTCCCTTGGTATTATGGTCATATTGAGACACTGTGCTCCTTCTTTGTATGCACATTGAAGGTAACCCTAGTCATCGTGTTCTACACGATTGTCCTTGAAATATTTTTTAAGGTTCTTATTTCTCTCACATTTTCAGTCCTGCTTCCTGTCATCTCTTCTTCTTTGCTTTATAATTTGTATTCAGTATTATCTTTGTTTCAATTTTTATCTCCATGTATTTGATTCTCGCATTATGTTCCGTTGCGTTACATACGACATGTTTGTACCGCTCAACATTCTGCGTGGACCGACTGGACGCATCTCCATAGAGATGAGGAACCCGTTCTGATTACTACGAGCAGCAGAGAGGGCGAACAGACCGAAACTATTTCAAGCGAACCGAAACTATTTCAAACAACATCCTAAAGGATTTCAAACCGAAACTATTTTGCAGAGACAGAGTCTCCAGACAGACCCGGCGCTGATAGTGTTGTGGATACGAATTGAAAATCCTTTATGAGGAAAGTCTGAAGACTTTACTAATAGACTAATTTTTAAAACCTCGCCTCGTAAATCAATCAAATTATTGGACTGGTCAGTAGTTTAAAATTAATTCTCGTTAATGAATCATTATGACCAGTGTTAGTTCAAGTGTTTGTTCAAGAACTATAATAGCGATTTTTTATTCTTTTCCAGTAATGGATTTTATTCTGCGTTGTAATTCGTTATTAATCTGTTCAATTTGGTAGCACCCAGATGGTAAGGAAACACAGTTCCAGTCTGGAGTTCCGTCTTGTTTATTTTTACTAGCAAACACCAAGAAATTATTCGGTTATTGACCACCAAATGGTACTGATCTAATGTTAGGCCAACTGTGATACACTCGTAATTTTGCTAGTGATATTTCCTTCACTGGAATCTCAGTAAAGAAATTCACATTGAATTTAGGATTGGTTGAGGTTATTGAGATCATGCTGGTTTTCACCGGTGTGGTATTTTCTGCTATTCGTTGAAGTAGTTCTTACGATGTCGTCATTGTTATTATATTCGAATTGTTTTTCTAATTTTGACATCGCGGAATCATAAACACGTACCATCGCCGAAAACTCACTATCGGATATTAATGTGTCATCGAGGGAGGTCGATATCATCGAGGATAATTGCGAGTACGCGGTTTAACACAACATGGAACTTAACTACGTAATCCTTCAGTTTACGCTGGCTGCATGATGATATTTTTTTTGTTATTACTGAAATTATTACAGCGATTGTTGTCGCCGCGGATATACAAATTGGAACAGCTATCGGAGCAACCATTGTCACCGAGGAGAGTATAATACCAGCTCCGGTAATTACACCTGACACCGAGTACACGGTAACGTCAACTGCGGTAATTCTTCGTCGGTATTTTTTTTTGTTTGGTACTCCTCGGTGAGTGTTTTGAGTTTAGTTTCAAATTCTCTGACCTTATCATAGCGATATTGCTGTGACGTTTCCAATAATGACATTTTATTTATTACAATAGATTTCAAATTGCTATCAATAAAAACGCTGACGTTTTCAATTAAGTTGTTTACTTAAATCCGCTACGAATTCCACATACCATGTTACTGAAACCCTAGCCAAATTATTATCAGTGGATATTATTGTGAATTGTTCAATTGTTTCCTTGTCGATGATCGTTGATATCATATTGTTGATCCCAGATGAACTCGTTGGTGAAATATTAAATTGAGTCGGCGACACTAGTGTTAATCGATAAATACCTTTGACGGTCGCGGTGATATTTAATATGTTATTTTGTGGTGTCCACGTAAATAATCCGTGTTGAATCGTGTATACTACGTTGTTGGTTTTCTCATGAGGAATTTTTATTTTTTCAAGTTTTTCTATCATCCTCTGTAGATCATCCTTGATGGCATCGTTGGTCTCTTTAGTATCTTCGATCGACTTTCTTATTTCCGCGATTGCATCTGAAAATGATCTCTCTTCACGAATAACTCCTAATCGCTGATTAATCCTGTTATTTCATCGAGTTTTGTGATAATAACAGCGAGATCTATTTTAACATCATCGGGTTTCGAAATTTTTTTACCAAAAAATTTATCAATGGCGTCATCGGTCCTGTTAAAGTTTTAACGTAACGTAGTAAATTGAGATACATGAGTATCATTATCTGATCGCAATTTTATCAAATTATCAATGGATGCTTTTATCTCCGTGAGTTGTGGTGTGGTAACCGGTGGATCTCCAAAAAAATAGTTTAAGGGGACCTGAAAAGCGTTAATAGCTTTTTGTAACGCCGTAAACGCATTCACATGAACGTTATGTTCATCACGTAATTTTTTTAATAATTCTATCGTTGATGAATTATTATCACCGAGCGCTGTTAATTTATCTGTGAGCGTCGAAACAAGTACACTCGGTTTGAGTTTACCCTCCTTGGAAAACAACGCGATAGTATCTTCAACTACGTCGCGTCGTTTAACTAAAATATTATCAAGGGAAACCTTACTCGTTTTCAATTTATCCTGACGATCTTGAAATACAACTATTTCATTTGGATCAACACTTGCGAGATTTAACATCTCGGATATTTCATCTTCGATTATTTTTTACATCACCGGTTGGAGATATTTCCGTGGTGGGTTTTTTCAGGCTTGAGAGGGATCTTCCCCAAATATCAGTCATGTTATTTTATATAATTTCTCTCGAAAAAGCGATTACTTGTGTATTCATGCACTATTTGATAGGGTGGTTTTCCCGATGACGAAATAGCGTCGAGGATGTTTAATACTTCTATGCCGCATATTGGTGGGTCATTCATTTTCTGTTTTGGTAACGTGGAATACCAGATAGGAATTTTTAAGCGATTTATATAACGCATAAATTCTTTAGGCGGTGCTAACCCATATGAATCGAATTAGATGATCACACGCGTATGCAACCCAGTGAATTCCAGGTCCGGTGCTGTTATCGAGGTTAATGATACCGGTTCAGTGTTGTCTGGTTGTTGTGGTAATTGATCTCTCATAAAAACACCTCTAAAGTTTTTTATCGCTAGTTTTAGCAGCATCGAGTAAATCAAAATTGACATCGGAACTATAGGTTCTCAAGCTATTGTTAGTAAACTGTTCCTAGTATCAGGCCCTTTCCGCTCTACCATGAATAGGGAGTTCCTGGTAGTCTTGAACCCCTTCCCTTTTTTGTACCCCCATCCCTTTTTTGGTTCTAATGATTGAGCAATACTATGTACTGCTTTTGCACCAAGAACTCCATCAGCTCCTAACGCGGCGGCTTTACCAGCTGAAATTAATGCTGAAATCGCAGCGAGAAGTGGGAATATACCACCTGATTTTATCATGTTTTTGATCGCAGCTGCAGAGAGAGTAATCTGAACGCCCTTTTTATCCTTCAAAGCATCATTGAAGTGTTTTTATCTGACGCGTTGTCAGTGATAGTTTATTCTGACCACCAGACATCTGATTGTGTTTCAGCGATATCGTGGTTCCACATTTTTTAGCTGATTCCGATTGCAATTTTTTAATTTGACCAGGAGTTAACGTAACACTAACATGACTTTATGACAGTTTATTTAATAATAGATTGATCTAATTGTTTCATTACATATTTTCCACTGGTGCTTCAATTAATCTCATCCGTTCACCAACACCTTCGAGTAGCATTCATTTGTCACTGAGAATGACAGCAACTGCTCTGTAACCACCAGCAGGAGGATCGGTTACACGAGCTCAAAAGTGTCTGGTTAAGTCAAGATGTTCCAACGAAACGTAGTAGATGGGATTTTTAAAATCCAATTGTGATATTTGCAGACCGGTATCTACATTATTATCGCGTCCCATAAATGATAGCAAACGATGATACGCGCGTGCTATTTGGTTTTGTCCGTAATTAAGTAAAATATCCTCGGATGGTTCCTGTTGGCCGTTTATCCTCAAAGAGACTTCATTAACACCCAATTGATCAAATATAATATGCCTGCGTGTTTGTGAATTTCATCGCGCCTTATTTTGTAACGCAAAAAATATATTCCGCGGCGCAGAAACCCCTTGTTTTGATGCCATGTGCCATGTGCCATGTAAATACACCATTAACAGTACTATCCATAATATCTGTTGCTGTTGTTAGCCAACTTAGTAATGATTTTCCTCCATGATCCATAAATGATAGTAATTTTTCCTCTGCGGTGATTGATGGAGTCATTACTGGCATTCACGGTGAGATTTTTGTTATATTTACTCTACCATCAGCGACTAGAGCTTCAGCAGGGCCTGTTTCTCACCAGATTGCATTATTATCGTCCCGCCTCGCACAAGTACTACTGTATGCTTTGCTCCATAGATAACATTTCTGCAGAATCCAAATATATGATGTAGTGGAATCGCGCATGAGAATAATCTACGCTGTCCATGCAACATTGGTACGCGTGTTGCAAACCCTAAGTTGTAACGAGTACTATCACCTTTTATACTATCAAAGACATCAGCTGGTCTGGCTTCATGTTCAAGAGAATCAGGTACTGGTTGTGAATCAGATGCAGTAGCTCTTGGTGTCCTTACTTTAATATACTTATTATATTCAGCGTGATCAGTAATATCCTTAAAGAACATCATAGATGGACCTGCCGATCTTGTACAATCATCAGAATATCTTGCTAACCCCACTATTATTGTAGCAACATCAACATCATGTTCTATGGATTCAATCTCTCTTCCATCAATCATATATTTAGCGCTATTGAATAGCGCCATTATACCATTATTGACAAAGCCAACTTTGACATTAAGGTCATATGGTGGATCATTAGCAACGGATTATTTGTTACAATTTCTCCTTCTCCTTCGATAAAAGCTTCAGCGGGTAGAAAGTATTTGCTAGTATCCTGGACTTGAAATTTGATTCTTCATCGACTATTTGGTGGTATTGCATGATAGGAATATAATTGATAATCGCGTACAGAATCATTATTGGGTACTGGTGCATCTAAATCCAACGCTGGGTCAGGAGCTGATTTGAACATTTTATTATATATTTCTTGATCTTAATCACGATCTCGCTCGCTATTTCAAACCACTTCCCGCTATCATATTTGCAGTAATATTTCCTGAGTGTCATATCTATCATTGTTCAGTGATGCTATTTTTTGAAACAACTCCGTTATTTATTATTTTGCTAATACTCGCAGGCATAATTTCCGTAGATGGTAGTGGTCCTAGTGACTTCGTCACCATTGATGACTTCGTCATTGTTGGTTTCTTTCGTCGCCGAACTAACGATAGTAGTTTTTCTTCAGCCGCGGAAAATGCTTTACCGGCAACATCACCAACAGCGCTAATACCTTTATCACGAAATACATCAATAGCTTTCATTGATAATTGTTTTGCGATTGGTGCTATTTTTGGAGCCATTCTTGCAAATAACACTGCGATGGTATTGCCGAGACCATCTCCATAGTATGGTGTATAAACTGGCAATCGTGAGTTTACTACGTTAGTCATAGTTGGTTTATTGTGGTTGTAATTTATGATCATCTTAATTAAATGACATTTATCTAATCGCAAAATTCGAAGAATTTTCGACGAAGTCATCAGCGACAAGGTCACCAATGACAATTAGTCACTGTGGTAACCGTCCGCTATCTCATCAATAAACTCTCGGTATTCATTAATATCCATGATGCCAGCCTCAAATAGTCGTCTGCAGTTATCAGCTGCCTCATTAATTACTTCCTGTGAGTTATTTCCAGCTCGTTTCCCTCCTACGAGAATTTCTAATCGTGATATATCCCCAAGAATATTACTAGGACAACGACCTAGACCACTACCCGAAACAAAGTTTCGAACGGAGTTTCGGGCTCCGCTTGGATATCCACTTGCAAATTTTTCACCAGTTGCACCTTGTGTGTTTTTTTCCTGCTCTTGTAAATACCTAAAAAAATTTCATCATCATCATCTTTTAGTTGGTCAAGTGATGCATCCCACTGAGGTTCTTCTTGGGTTTTTTGTCTCTGTGCTGGTGATTGACGTTCCCTCTCTAAATCATCATCCCGTTGAAGTTCTTGTTGTTTTTTTTTTCTGGTGGTTGTTGGTGTTTGACGTTTTCTTTCTTGTTGTCGTTCTTCTATTTCTATGTGTTGTTTATTATAATTACTAATTCCTTTTTTAATTTCTTTATACCCAAACTCCCCTTTATTTAAACGATCAATCTCTTTGTTTATTTTATATAGCCCATCAAACCAGTTATCGCGTGATATTATATTAACTTTATTATCTTCCTTTAAAAACTCTTTTTTTGAATGATAAGTTTTATCAGCAAAATCACCAAAAGCGTGATAATCCTTTTGTTTCAATAATTGAAATTGTTTTATTATTGTTTTAGCCCTTTCAGTAAATGTATCCACTAAAGAAACACTCTTTGTTTTAGTGACATCACCTTGTTGTTTATCTCCAGCTATCTGTTTTAACAACGGGAGAATACCTTTTTTTATATCCTCTTCGTCTACAGTCTCTCCCAATATAACTATCTCAGTAGTTGTAATGACGGGTTTGAATAACTGTTTAGTACCCGTTGTGAAGGCAATTTGAAATTCTTCTCTTGCTTTTAACTTGTTGCGAACGGAATCACGAACCGAAATAAATCTCTTAATTGCAACCAATCGCTCGCGAGCTCATTTAGTTTTTAAGGCTTCACCCACCATTATAAATGTATATACGATCTAAATTGTAAGCGCGAATCCACGGATGGCTGCGTGTTTACTTTAATCATAAAAATCGAGGGTAAAAAACCCAGGAATTCATTTATAGAAAATCGATTTTCATGAAATCTTTTCGACGGATTAGCTAATAACAGTATTAAAAAAATCAATGAAAAAAACATCGAAGATTCGACGATCACGATGAAAAACACCATAAAATTTGCCTCACAAGGTTATAATCTTCATCAAAATCGATTTTCTCTAAATGAATTCTTGGGGTTTTTACCCTCAATTTTCATGAAATTATGTCAACTGATTGCATAAAAACACCACAAAAATGACCAAAAATCAATGAAAAAAAAATAAATCCTTGAAAAATATTTCAGCAGTTAACAAATAAAATCAAAATCCATCCACCCGAAATTCTTTTGAATTTCACTACAGCGTTTCATTACTTCCGTGTCGCAAAAAAAAAAAACAATACTTGGAAGGTATTATAGAGTTTTCGTTCCATCTGAGTAAGCATACCTGTCTATAGAATTTCAACTCATACAATTTATCCCGGTGATTTAATCACTGGGCTGTAGAATGTGGATTACTCACATGCAAGCGGATATTTTGTACCGCAGGGTATTGTACATCTACTATGTTGAGGTAACCAAAGGAGAAAAGTGATTTTCACTCTGTCTGATGATTTCTTTTATTGTTTTAATTTTCGAGTCTATTGTGCGTTTGATTCCATATTATTTGCCCAATTCACTTCTGACTTTTTCGACCGCAGTGAATAGTGGGATAAATTTGTTGATGTCGTTACAAAATGCGAGTGAGTCATTTACCCCGCGCTGAAGTCGTTTGATCAATCCATGCTCTCTGTATCGCTTAAGACCACAACTGAGACACAACTGCGACTTACCCCGCACAAATACCCCACATCGTATGAAATGTAACGGCCCAAAACTTCAACGACGTACGCTTTGTAAATGATATCCACAGAATTCATTTATTACAAGCGGTTACTGATTCTATCATAAGCCATTTGCAATGATTCAATATATAATAAATTCTTTATTTAAATACTTGTTTTAATTATAATATGGAGAAGTTCGAGAGATTATCGAAAAATACGCCTTGGAAATATGCTAAATTCAATCTTGTTTTAAGTCTCCACTGATGTACCAAAGGGTCTAATAAGTGATAGAAGCATGATAGGTAAAATCCGTGATGTATGTAATGAATTCAAGCGCGATGGAGCATCTCACTGTTGGTCAACATTTCGAATTGATGGTAGTGTTGATGCTACCATGAACGAGGAAAGAGCAGCAGTGATAATCTCACATCTTGACCATAGAAAATATTCTTTAGAATGAAATTCATTATCCGCTCAGAAACGGGGATAATATGCGACAAATTTGAACCCATCCTGAAAAATAAAAATAAAAATAACAATAAAACTGCCACCGTGAGTTAGGATTCCAAACCAAGAACGCTGACTGGGATTGGCAAACCGTATTACGAGAGAGCTTATCCTGTAACCGCGGTTGTTTATGGGATATATCCGATAAATGATAAACCGAGTATTGTAAAATTTAAAAAAATGAAATATTCGTCGCTGAGCGTTGAAACAAATTAATGGATCTAACACGTAAAAAAATAAACGAATGGGGATTAAAAGTAAAGGAGAATCGAGCAACAATTCAAAATGTAGCTGAGTTAGAACGGATACTAAAATTTCCTATAACAGTAGCGACAGTAGGAGGCGAGATATTGTACGACTCGAAATATAAATCAAGAGGATCTCCAATCAAAATTATTGACCGTAATGCACCCGCTTGGACATCCGGAGTAACAATATTGCCGCGGGAGAGAACCATAAAATATCTACCCGTGGAATTCTCGGGAGAAGAATTCTCTGAGGAGAAATTATTTTATTTTATTTACTAGTTAAGTAAAAACGATCCTGTGTCAGTGTGGTTAATTCACAGTTATGAAAACGAAGAGGGTGAATTCGATCAATTTGTAAGACCCAACGGCGAAATATATCGTACTGAAGCCCTCCACAATGAGATGAGAAAACTAGCTAGTGGTTTTTCAACGGATTACGACGATCAATTACTGACAAACTGTTTTACAATACCGTCGGTTGCAGTTCATTTCACGAGAAAGAGAAATCTATGGAAACCAACAAGAGCCAAATTTCTCTCAGATATCGAATCAAGCTGCGTTGTACATGGTGGATTATGGAGTACAAAATATAACCCTGAAAACATAATTTCGGTTGATATGATTGCATGGTATCCAGGGAGTTTTCTTGGGTATGGAGAATGCTCTGAGTACTTTAAAAAATTTGGATATCCCACACACGAAAAGACCCGTATTTTGGGATTAATGGACCACTTCCCGATTTTGATATAACCGGATTCGCTCGTGTAGAATCATTCGAAATTCCTAAGGGTTTTCATCCGTGCTGTTATGTTTGATTTGATAGACACATCTCTGAAAAACACTGGATGCCAATAGTCTTATTACGGTATATGATATATTCTAAAATACTAATATCGGTGATTGTCAGTGAAGCAATCATATCATATCGAAAACAAACTGAAGTCTCGTTACCACAACCCGATAGTCTAGATAGTATAATCAGCGAAAACGAAAAACAATTTCCTAATCTCGACGAAGAATATATCGTTAGGTGGTCAAAGGAGATATTTGAAGTTAGAAATAAACACGCAAAAGATCTCGGTAGAAGAATAATTGATAAATTCACTCAGGGTGGAAAATACGACCACAAACGGTATTCTTCACGATTAATTACAGATGATGTTGAATACGATTTTATAATCGCAGATGCAGTATCTAGAGGTATATATGTCGATCGTAAAAACGCTTTCTTGTCCGATGGAACCAAATTGGGTACAATTGTTACTTACACAGATGGAGAAAATCCTCAATATACTTACTTAAGGGCGTCTATGCTAGCTTATGCTTCTATTAATTTACTTTCGATGATAAATAGATTTCCTGAATCCGCGGTTAGAGTGGCTGAATTTACAAATTCCGACCAGAGTTGGGGATCATGGAGAATTAAAAAGGTAATACTACATGATTACTTTAAATCAACAGATGTTACAATTGAAAACAATTACTTGAAAAATAATCAGATATCAGAACTATCTAATGCACCTTCGATATCCGATCCAATTTGCAGGTATAAAACCAATTATTTAAACGGATGTGGTGGGTCAGGGAAGACGACTCGTGCGATTGAATTATTTCGAGGGAAATCAAACATGATTGTGCTAACACCAACAAATAGACTTGAAAGAGAGATGACACAGCGGGGCGTTAATGCTTGCACTTATCACGGCTTCTTTCGATTGAAAAATGACGAATGGACTCTTGATCAAATGGGCGAAAAATATATTCCTGAAATTATTATTTGGGATGAGATATGCACAGTGTCGTTAGATGTATTAAAAACATTTCTCGGTTGGTTGCTAAAAAAACACACCGCAGTGATTATGTGTGGTGATCACGGTCAACAACCACCAATTAAAGGGAAATCTCCACATAATTGGCTGAAGAATTTTGTAGACTATTATGAAGAATAAAATACTGATCATAGATCACTTGATAATGAATTACGTGAGTTTAAGAAACTAATCAGATTACAACCGGATAGAATCCAGTGTGAAATAGCGAGTGAAATAATTTCAGAAACCCCTTTAAATGATTTCTGGGAAGCGTGGAGACCAAACGATTTGATAATGGCAAGTAGAAAGATAGTCAGAGACACACTTCAGAAGAAGATATTTAGCGCGCATAAAGAAAAATTTGCAACACTTCCGGTGCCGCTGTGTTATAGACCCAAGGGTAAACGAAAACAGAATATCGAAGTTGATATTCCTGGACAAAGTGAAAACCAAATTCTCGTGAAAAATGATATCGTGTTGGTTGATATCGGTGTTGTCGAAAATGCATTGTGAGCTGAAAAATCCCCATGGAAGCTAGGATACGCAGCGACGATACATTCTTCGCAGGGGTTGACTATATCCGATACAATTGTTTGGATCATAGATAATCGCATCGAGTGGTCGAATTTAGTTTATCTTGCAGTGTCCAGAGTACGAAGAATAAATCAACTTCGAAGAATTGTTTTACATTATAATGACACAACAATCAGTGATATTGTCAACCATGACATAATCAGAAAAATACTCTCTGGTTATAAACAGCAGGTTAAAAAGAAATAAAGGAGAATTTGACATTGATCCTGAATTTATAATTACACTAAAACAACACCAGAATAATCACTGCGCAGGTTGTAATTGTATAATGGGTTGGCACTGGTCGGATAAGGATCCTCGCCAATTCACGATAGACAGAAAAGATAGTAGCGTTGGTCATACCAGAGATAATGTGATGCTGACTTGTCTTGAGTGCAACAGACAGAGAGGTGCTAGTTAAGACCACGCGGTGGTAATTGAGTATCCTCAGGTATCACTTGTAATTGTTCACGAGTAAATCCACGCTGAGGAGCAGGTGAATCCAATCTATAGACTGGCGGTCTGCCCGTAGATCGTATTATGCTAGATATTTTATGTGCAGTGACACTCCAAATAGGATCAGTAGCTCTTTTTTACCGCCTTCAAGCTCTCCTGGTTCATATAAATATCTACCATTGACATTGCCGAGTATTGGTTGTTTTGAAAAATCATTTTGTGGTTTTATGGGTATATACTTTGTTTTAATCGCGTTGTTAGGTTTCATGTTGATTGTTCGAGTAATCTCGTTATTTAGCACGGTAATTACACCCAGTAATCTCTTGACCCATTCACGAGATCGTTTATCCTGAATAAATTCCTTCGCGTATTGATATCCAAATAACCGCTCAGCAGGTGTCCGATTAAATCGTTCAACAATTGCCTGATCGCGGTGTAGTGCAGTATGCCCTCGTCTGATGGTGACATTATGATGCTTCATTGTTGATAACACTGCACCCTGAATTTCTTTGCCAGGATCAACTTGTAATAGATTTGGCAAATGCAGAGGACCCCGCCGATAAATCCTTTCAAACGCAGAAGCTACTTCAGTTGATGACTTTCTCTTTAATGGCTCTGCTTGTTTGTATCTACTCGCAACATCAACTTTAATGGCTCTGCTTGTTTGTATCTACTCGCAACATCAACTACGGTTAGCGCATACTTCTAAACACCATCATGCAGCAGAAATAATATATCAGTTTGATGAACCTCATTAGGGACGCTGACATCAAAATGCGAGAAGTTAATTTGTTTAGGCGGTGGTAGATAAAGTTGCCATATCGCCTGTTTGGATAACCAATCCGCTGCAGTGGTCTTTTTAACCTATGCGGCGCTAGCGAGTTTACTGATTGCTGATTTACCCCTCCAATATCCTCGTGGGGTATAATAAATAGATTCCATGTTGTTATTAATTACCAGCACCCAACATCAATTTACTTTTCATCGCCGATTTTATCAACCATGAAGCCAATTTTTCTTTGAAGGATTTATCAGTGATAGAATTCAGCGTATGAATCAATTTCACATCTGCGATATATCTGTGTTGCAGATTGCTGCTTTTATAAGCAACATCATGAGCATGACACGCCTTACCAATAGCGTTTATTGGGTTTGCACCGGGTCGGGGTTGGTTTTGATCATGGAGTCGAACATCGAGTCTGGTCCCGGGTCCACAATAACTATACCCTGGAAGGTATTTTTCTCCCGGATATTTTGCCCATGGCGTTCCCGGTAATTTTACTAACTTGGCTACAATAATACCTCCTCGTTTTTTTAAACATCTCAAGATTTCATAGACACAAATCTAAATTTCTTTGTACCACATTGTACACACTTACTAGCAAGTGCTGATCTGTTATTTTTAGTTGTAATCGTCGTCAAGTCGTTTGTCCTAGTACACTTCTTACATTTAACACAATATAGATCCATAATTTATTTATAATAACATGAATGTAATTTTTTTTTGGCGACAAAAACACGAGAACCTGTTAAATATCATGCAGCGCTACCAAATTATATTCGTATGATTATAATCGGACCATCTCGAAGCGGCAAGACGCAGTTGTTACTTAATTTAATAACTAGATGGATGAAATGGGATACGTTGTATTTAGTAGCCCCTAGTGTAGACGATCAGCGATGTTACGAGGTGTTAATGGATTTTAACGAGAAAACAAAATCGGAAATTGACGAGAATATTTTTGAATTTAAAACCGATATCGACGAAGCACCGAGTATTGATGATATTGATGGAAGTATTAACAGTTTAGTCGTATATGATGATGTCATGTTAGACAAGCAAAAGAATCCTGCTAGGATATTTTCCAGAAAGAAAAATACCGATGTGATATATGTCACTCAACGATACACTCAAATACCAAAAGTGATCAGAGATAACTGCAATATTCTTGCTGTATTTAGTGGAGTAGACACACATACGCTACAAAATATTTGGCAAACTTGGTGCGGCGGTGATATGGATTATAATCTCTTTAGAAATTTTTTTAGTCACGCTCAGTCAATTCCACATGGATTTGTAACGATAAATTTGCACGACCCGAGATCAAGATATCGTATAGGACTTGATCAAATATTCGGTTAAAACAATTCGTCTCCACAACGCCATCAGCGCCGGGTCTGTCTGGAGACTCTGTCTCAATAGCGTGACAAACCGAAACCATTTCTCTTTTTTTTTTGTCTGCAAAATAGTTTCGTTTTGAAATCCTTTAGGATTTGGTTTGAAATAGTTTCGGTTTGCTTGAAATAGTTTCGGTCTGTTCGCCCTCTCTGCTCTACGTCATCTCAGGATTTTTTTTCAAAAGAGGATGTGCGCGTTTTTTTTTTTTTTGTATGCGTCAAAGCAATCGGAACAACTTCAGTATTTGCTGTAACGCCAGTAACAAATCTTAAAGTATAAGGGTAGCAATTGTACAAGCCCAGGTAAACGGAGCAAAAGGTGTAGAGAACATTGCATTCAGAAATAAACACTAGCTGTGATTGGTGCATTATGTAAGAGTTGTACCTTCTGTTAGGCTTTTAAAAAAGTTAAGCCTCTTCGTTTAATGTGAAATTGTATTCATTCATATCTAGATTATATTTTGTATTTTGTATGATTTTTAAAACGTGGGACACATGGGTGACACTGGGTTTGTTGTGACTAGCTAACTCTTACCCTTGTCTAGTTCCAGCAGCGTTATCTCTCTTAAATACAATGAAGTAATTGATGTTTCCTTGTCAAATTGACAATCGCAGATTGATCCTGTGACAGTGTTTGACATGCATGCTGAAGTAGGATAGAAAATATATTTATTTCACAAAACATTAGCATTGAAGTCTATGGAAAAACAACTGGTACCGTGATATCTCAAAGAAGTTACGTGGCCTTATTCACCCCTATCTAGGGAAAACCGAACACCAAGCAATACAAAATCGTTTCACAACAAAGTAGCGCACAATTGAAAATACTCATGTTTTCATTCCACATGCTTTGTCACTTGCGATGAACGTGCTGATTTATAAAATATTATTCGATGTGTATGGAATCTTTTATTCGGAAACAGGTGACTTACATTGTAGCTTTGGCTGATTTGTCAGCTTTTCTTTATTACACTTAATACAAATACCACAAGGCACCAAACAGCCAACGCTCCCTGCAGCTGAATTGTCAATTTTTGCTCAATCCAACGTTAAATTTTGCTCGTCTCCGTAATGCTTTTGCAGTGCAGCGAGCACTGCGCGCACATCTACCATTCGCTTAGAGGGAACGTTGCAAACAGCGCAGAATGCTACTTTTTAGTCCCAAAATGCATGAGCAAATAATGTCTCTGTAATATATGGGATATTACTGAGTTGTCAGATTCAAGGTCTTGCGAGGCGTTCTGTGTTGAAAACAAATCCAAAATGATCGGGGGATTTATTTCGGAGACACTTTAATGTAATTTAAAGGCGAACAATAAAGTTACCAAGAAAACAAAATTCATAATAAAATGTTTATTTCTTAGATTTTAAAGTTTTGAAAACTGTCTAGTACTAAAGTGGATGTACCGCCCGTTAATGATACTCTTTTCAACCGTTTTGTTCTAAATAATTGGCTTTTATGTATCATTTGTTAGACAAGTAGGCTAGTCGGCCATGTGCATTGTAGGTCAAGGAGAATGAATTTTTGTATACCACAATCTACACCGTACCGCCTGAGTTACTTTTTGGCACTGTATCGACCTATATTGCTGCCAAATTACAAAGCACTTGGCAAAATGTTACTTAATTATCAAGTTAAGGTTTTTACGTTGTTAAGAGAATGCATTTCTTCATTTAATGTTATGAAATTGCATATTACTTTTCTAATGGACAGTTGTTTGTGAATTTCGTATTTTAATCCCATCACGTTATAATTTCTTTTTCATGAACAACAATATCAAATTGACTATTCCTCCCCCTTGAATTTGCATGTGGTGTAAAATTGGTGTAGCCTATATACGAAAATGAACAAGCCCGTCATGCACCCCCACCCCCACCCCCCACACCCCCTCCTGAAAATATTCAATGACGGCCCTGGTTTCCTTCCCAAGAGTTTAAAGCTTTTCCGTTAAGAAAAAAGAAACATCCGTTATTTCCATGTGTTCTTATTATGCAACACATCTACAAGTTCAAATCATTTACCTTTCTGCACCATATTTCTTGTTTCAACAGTTGATTTGCCTGGAGGGTTTTAAACCTATCATAATTCCAGACGTGCATTAGTATGGCCCAGACGGGACCCTGTTTGTCACTGATAAAAAATTCTTACATTTAAAGGCTCCCTCATACATACATAGATTTTGTGACGAAATATGGAAGTGATACGTAAGTACGTAATTATACCAACATTTAATTATTATCATTATAAAGAGATACAATACATATTTGCACTAAAATATTTTGTTTACTTTCATTCCCAAAAATGTCCAGAATAATGAATAATGTTTATAACCTGTGAGTTGAAAAATACTATGAATATTACAATAGGAAATTCTTGATTTTATATCTCAAATCTTTAGAAGAAATACGTTGCAAGTGTCAAAGTTGTTTCTTTTTTTGGGGGGGGGGGGCACGCAGATTGGGATATATTTAATTTCAAGTTTGGTCTTATGTACGTAGTAAAACTGTCTTTTTGCTTAAGTCAGGCTTTCCCAGTTCTGTATGACAAAGCATACAATATAATCATTTTTGTGTGGCTACATCTGATAAAGAGAATCACGGGACTTCAAGATGGATGGACGTCATTTGTCAAGCAAAGTCATAATAGAAAAATGACAAAGCAAAAAAGAAAGAAGTGATTGTACTAAAATAAACGGATTAATCATTATTTATATTCATTTTTGAAAGAGTTATTTCATGTCAAATAATATATTCATAAATATATGATTTTTAATGCATGTAGATTTAATGAAAAAAATGTGTGTGTGTGTGTGTGTGTGTGTGTGTGTGTGTGTGTGTGTGTGTGTTCTGTTATTCAGTTTCGGTGCGAAGAGATCAGCAGTATCAATTGACCACGGTCGTGAGTCAAATGAGGTAGGGGGTGCCGTCGATACCTTTTTTAAATTCTAAAATGTATTTCACCTCACTTAAGCGTAACGGAGCAAATTCTTGACAAAATATACATTTAAGAGCGAAGGGAGGGCAACTAACTTAAAACAGTCGCTTTGGCAATGTAGGCGTGTCTCTAAGGAACATTGACCTTCACGCCACCATTGTTAACGTTCATTCTCACGCAGAGGATCGTGGGTTGAAAGTCCTACCTCGTACACGGGTATGTATTAGTTGCAATCTAAAAGATGAACATAAAGAGTATAGTTAGCCGCAGCTGTTTTACTGTACGGAATCTCTCCTCCAATAAGAAGAATATAGCATTTAGACAAATAGCGTTGTTTCGCGAGACACTCGTTTCTATAAATATTACTGGATGTCATTTACATAAAGGGCATTGCACCTTCGGCCATATTATTTAAGGATAAACTGATGATATAGCGTTCTGTAGACTTTATTGATGTTTTCATCTTTTTTGTGTATTATCCAATAGATCTTTTAAATAAAAGTAAAATCAAATTATGGAAACTTATTGTGAAATTGCCAGATAACAATATCTGTTGCAAAATGGCATTTGTATAACGTTGTCCGATCTGATGGTACGCTATATTAGGAACTATTAAAACTAACCGAGCTCCTTAACTAAGAAACAGAGATAAAAATGTTCTGTAGTGTATTTGCATCTGTTTTGTTGATGTCATTGTTGGGGGTCGCGATGGTTGTGGCGACATGTTATAGAGACATGATATGACGCATGTGCAACTTTGCCATTTCGTTTGGAGCATTGAATTTGCAAGCAGCATGCTGAATTGTACTTACCATTTAATCAAATAGCTTATATTTCCACTCATTTTGAGATCTCCGCGCTAACTTTCGCTGCAACTGTACCCGGATGTTATTTTAATCCAATCATACGTCGTTTCGTAAACGGGATCTTTATTAGGCAGGCAGTGTCTAAAGATGCATTTGTAATTTAAGTGTCAAACCTTCTGTGGTAGTGTTAAACAAGAACATATACTACCTATTGTGGGCATCTCCCAGTACGTCCCATCATTTGTTTCTGGTTGGAGATTGCCCCTCAAAAACGTTTTAAGGTACCGAAAAGCTTTTATCTTTTCATAGAATTTTGAATTGTTGTGCAATTTTTAAACTGATTTTTAAAAAAAAAAAGGATTTTCTTTCACATTTTACATTTTGAGCCCTAAAGTCAAGTTTAAAGCCGTATGAAATCTTTAATTTAGAATTTAGGGAAATTTAAATATTCTTAATACTTTCCTAGTTATCCCATGTTTTATATTTTAATATATCCGTTCCGGTACTCCCCTGCTTTCGGCTATTCCCTTATAGTTGGGTTTCCTTGCTATTTTTCCTAAATAGTTTCTAGTCCCAAGTGAACTGAGCCCTTTGATGTCTTTCAAATTGTTTCCATTTCTACTGAGTTCGTATTTATACGTTGCTGAGGTCTATTTTATTTGGGGCATTGTTAGGCTACGATTTTCAAGTTGTATATATGTTGTATAATCTATTTATAATGCATGCATGTCTGAATCTTATACGTCTGTATTTCAGGCGTTTCGTATGACCGTAAAAGGTAGGACTCGATTTATTTGGTATTAATCTTCTATGTGTTCAAAATTATATTTTGCAGAAATCTTTTTCCCTTTTCTTTTCTTTCTGTCCTTTCTGTTTTCATTTCTTTTTTTCCCTTGCGTCTTCATCAGACAGAGTTCTCCGTGCCGTGTTTATTTTCTTCTCTTCTTTTCATAGTCCTATTGTCTGTTCATTCTCTTTGTGGTAGTTTACTTGGTGAAAAACGTTTCTGATACATTTTTTTTCAACGAGTTAATTTGCTTCCTGTGTTTCTTTCTGGTTTTTGTTGTTGTAGGGTTGAATGCCATTTCTCAGCACAATATAGGCTATACATGGTGCCAGTATTAATGGTAGAGGAAGACCTCGGGAAACCCCAAGAAAGAACCACCGACCCACGAGAAGCCACTGCCAAGATTTCTCACATACCCGCATTGACTAATCCGAGACTCGAACCCACGCAGACAGAGATGAGATGACAGTTATCTGTAACGAAGAGCGCTTTAGACCACTCGGCCACTCGGGGCCCCGTATTTTTCTTCTTTTTGTTTTCTTTGTTTTGTTTCCAACTGCAGCACATCCTGTTCTAAATCCTATCTGTAAGGAGTACAGACGGTGGCTCTAAGCTTTTGTCCTGGTAAGGAAACAAATCACATGGAAAGGTGATTTTCAGTTCTTTGTATGTTCCATTTCCATATCTAGAATATGCGCTCCTGTTTAGACTTCATATCCTTGGTATATCTGCATTCTAGTCCCCTTTATCATGATTCCAATGTTTTCCTCAAATCTCTTCTTTGTCACTTCCGAAGGAATTTCAATGGATATGACCATTATGTGTATTTCCTCCAATTGTTCAGACATTGGTCGTTTGATTGAGGTTTGATTTGAATTCTGCATGGCTATGGAACCATAGGGGAGAGGTGTTTGTTTTCCTTTGAAGGACGTATATTCCTTTCAAATCGCTCTAGTTTAACGCTTGAATTTGATCCTCTGTTTAACAATTCTGTAATAATTTCCACCAGTGGGTCTTTCTTAAATTAGCAATTCCGTCATGTCTCTCCACTGTATCCCAGCTCAACACTGGGCTCCATGATATTTGCCAACTGCATCCCTTTCCATCATTTTTAAAGTAGTTCTGTAACACTGGATTTGTTTATTTCATTCTGCTCACAGTTTAAGTAATGTTTGTTGCCGTACTAGAACTATGTAAATGTTTTTCAACGCATGTATTACTTAATTCTTATTCTAATTACTATTTTGTTCTCATGATTAAAAGATAATTTACTTGGCTATTTTAAAAAAATCTAAATAAGGTGTTTTGAAAGGATGGTACTGGCCCGATATATTAGTATGATGCTGCGGGCTATAAGGAAACCACTCAACGGTGCTATTGCAGCGTTGTCTCAAGCCGCAGTACACCATAGCTATCACCGATAATTATCAATTTGTCATCTCATTACGTCGGTCAGCCTACCTTTCGTCTCGTTTTATCTTTTTACATATGGATTTGTCCAATTCTACATGATTCCGTCAAAGATCTTTCTGCCTTTCAGCAGTAAAATAAGAGGTCTTTATTAATGGCATGCTGTGCTTAGTTAGGGAATAATATTAATTATTTGCGGATTAATCTTTTTTTAAATTATCGAAATATGAACGGCAAAATATTATGCAAATTATGTTATCTATAAAGCATTTTTTTAAGGCTTTGGTAAGATTGAAACCCTTTTAAATAGTTTGTGCACATGGATACAACAGTTCCGTACACAAAATTTGTATTTTTTTAAAATACAAATATTGGATATACTAATGAACGAACACCATGACAAATATGTTATGACTAATCGAACAATATAAAGCAATGAACATTCGGACTGATGGGCCTTCAGACCAACGAACCATCGGACGCATGGACCATGAATAAACCTTCGAACCATTCGACCTTCAGATCAACGAACCTTCGGATTATTTACCTTTCAGGTTGATAAAATCGTGTTGATTGTAATGAATTCTAACTGCTGTTGGAACTGAGATGCCATTAGGTGCTGTTAATGAAACTAGAAGAAGCATATTTTTTGTAAGTTTCTACAAGTTCACTAAATAATTGTCCAAGTATAATACATTCAAATACACACTGATGTTGAAATCTCATATTAGTGTTTGTATTCTTGAGGCTATTCACTCGACCAGGACGGTCTTAAATAATTGTCCCTGTATAAAACATTCAATGTACACATTGCTGTTACAATGTCATATAAGTATTTATAAAGCTGAGGCTATTCACTCGACTAGGACGGTCTTAACAATTGAAAGTTTTGACGTGAGAGTTTTGTGCACCCGATGTCCTCTCTGTACATTTAAAAGGATTTTCTCAAAACATCTATGGCATATTGTGACCTTTGTTATTTTTTAGTAAAGGTTCAGACACACACACACACACACACACACACATATGTATATATATATATGTGTGTGTGTGTGTGTGTGTGTGTGTGTGTGTGTGTGTGTTAGCAATTACCGTACTGTACAGGGACGTTTAGTGTACATCTATTTTTCGTTCTGAATATTAACAGTGACGTCTACGGCAAATGAATTTTTGATATGATTACTATAAGTTCTACAGTACTCAATATAATAATGTTCTGTCCGCATCTAAAACATCAGGTGTTAATTTTCGATATAGGACTCAGGATAGTAATGATACGGAAAAATAAGAATCATGATAAGTGGATAAGACAAGATATAATATATTTTGGATTAGATGATAATGAAAATAAGATTTAACAACCCAAAAAAGAATATTTTCATAGTTTATCCTAGTAGTAACGTAAAATAAAAAGAGACATTTATTGGTAGAATTACAGTCCTTTTACAGATTCGAGTTTGCAAAATTAATTACTGAAATTAGCACCTGATGCTTTAGTGAGGAAATGCAAACATGTGTTTCAAGCACATGTAGATCTTCAAACACACTGCATCTCATATGATGTTCTCTGCACATTCAGACATCAAGGTTATGTCGAAACGTATGATATATATATATATATATATATATATATATATATATATATATATATATATATATATATATATATATATATATATATATATATATATATATATATAGAAATAAAATATACGGAAATAAAAACGGAAATATACGGAAATATACGGAAATAAAAACCACAAAGGCATACCAACTAAGCTTGGATTCAGTTATCAAAAGGTCAATTAATTAAATAAAGGAATCTCTCTCTCTCTCTCTCTCTCTCTCTCTCTCTCTCTATATATATATATATATATATATATATATATATATATATATATATATTTCATTATATATATATATATATATATATATATATATATATATATATATATATATATATATATATATATAATGAAATAAACTTTGATCACGATCACTCAGGGCGTTTAAGTTAATGAATTTTATTTTATAATTAAAAAAAAATCTATCGATTTACTGTGGGAGACATATTTGTACCGTGAGTCCTATAAAATAACTGCAGGATACTTATCATATATACGCACCAAGTTACTCATAAATTATGGGTGTGTCTGTACTTAACAGCCAGGTTATGCTAAATTGTACCTGTACAAGTGAAACAATTGAGCAGAAAACATTCCTAAATACGGAAATAAAAACCACAAAGGCATACCAACTAAGCTTGGATTCAGTTATCAAAAGGTCAATTAATTAAATAAAGGAATCTCTCTCTCTCTCTCTCTCTCTCTCTCTCTCTCTCTCTCTCTCTCTCTCTCTCTCTCTGAAATCACACAGCAATACCGTTTGATTTTTAAAATTTGCTATCCAAAATATGTTCATTCCCTCAAACATGTTTCTAGACAGTAAAGTTTTAGTACTTATGGCAGTTATTTGGAAGGTGAAACCCGATTAAAACAAGTCAATAATCTAAGTTATGTAAATGTTACCATGGAAAAGGTCAAAGTTCATTTAAAGTCAACGCTTTACTGTCATGAAGGGTGAACGCAGCAATTGAGTGTGCATGGATGGACAAGTCTCTTTATATTGTGGTGTTAAGATATTTCTTACAAAAAAAAGATGCGAAACTTGATTATTACGGATCTTCACTGGCGTCACTAGGGGGTGCATGTGCTACGGATCACACTGGGTGACACCATCAGAGTGACACTAAAATGACTGTATATACATTTTTTTTAATCTTTGTGCAGGAATGGGATCCATGAGGTTGTCCCCATGAGTTACCGCACATGACTGTCTATAAAACGTTTTCTTGAGGTCATTCAGTTTTCTTCTTATTCTTGTTGTAGTGGTTCCCATAACTATATGTTCTGGATTTTTCAAGGGGAGCGATGGTTTGGGAAGGGGTGGAGGCTGGGTGTTGTCTTTGTATTTTCCTTCACGTGTACCAGCACTATAATTTCTGGTTCTTTCAGTTTTTCTTCATCCGTGTTTACCAGAACATTATGTCCTAGCTCATTCGACAATTTTTGTATAATATAATACTATACTAGTCCGCGAGTGTTCACAAGCATCCTATGTTCCAGCTCATTCAGCATTATATATGTTATCGTCCACGAGTGTTCACCAGCCTCCTAGGTTCTAGCTTAATCGGGTTTCGTCATATTTTTCCCTGTGAGCGTTCACCAGCCCCCTAGGTTCTTCTAGCTTAATCGGGTTTCGACATATCCCCCTAGCTTCTAGCTTAATCGGGTTTCGTCATATTTTCCATGTGAGTCTTCACCAGCCCCCTATGTTCTAGCTCACTCAGGGTTCAACATATTTTTCCCTGTGAGTGTTCATCAGTACGTTCTAACTCATTCAAGTTTCTTGACTGTTCTTTATTCAAATGTGTCTAAGACTTATTCCTTAGATTATAGTAACCCTTCCTTCATTCCTTGCCTCGTTATATTAAAAGACTTCAGCACAAACCCTTCATACGACCATTTTGTATTATCTTTCTAGTATACTACTAAGCGCTGTTCCGTTGGCTTTATTTGCAAGCATATTTTTCGTTACCTTCTCCTTGGAATTATTAGCGTTCTATGTTGCACTTTTCAAGGCTGTTTCGTCTGGGTTATATCCAAGACAATTTAATATTTTAAATATTTTTGCATGATTCTGCCCTTTATGATATTAGAATCGATTTCTGAGTGAATTTAGCAATACTAGTTTGACGCATGTAGCATAAGGGATATATTAATATTCATGATGTATGTATGTATGTATGTATGTATGTATGTATGTATGTATGTATGTATGTATGTATGTATGTATGTATGTGTGTGTGTGTGTGTGTGTGTGTGTGTGTGTGTGTGTGTGTGTGTGTGTGTGTGTGTGTGTGTGTTTAACGGTACCACATCATAATACAGGCCAATTAAAGTATCGCGCTAGATCATTGCATGGATGATTTGATTTACTCAAGGTCGTTCTTGACGTCATTCCTTATACAATTTCTTTCTTGGGCGATGCGCAAATTGACCTTTAAACATTTGTTAAATGTAGCCAGGCATGTGTATTTTCCTGTACCGACGTCACGGCTATATACCCATGTCAAGGGAACACATGTACAATTACTTTATTGGTGTGATTCAACAGGAAAATACCTTGCAGTGATAGCATCCGATTATAAATGGATGTTAATCAAACTGAATCTCTCTCTCTCTCTCTCTCTCTCTCTCTCTCTCTCTCTCTCTCTCTCTCTCTCTCTCTCTCTCTCTCTCTCTCTCTCTCTCTCTATCTTACACACACACACACACACACACACACCGAGCACCTTTTGAACCTGAAGTGCAGTTAGAAACTATTATTTCGAAGACAGCACGAGAGCCTTTTAAAATGTAAGTCAATGGATTCTCTAACAAGTCTGCAACTAGTGCGTTTGTGCGCGTGCGTGATTTGTTTGTTTGTTTGTTTGTTTGATTAGGATTTTTAACGTAGCTTTAACAATTTTTCAGTCATATCGCTACGATGTCTGCAGTGAGGCAGTTTATAGTGATGTCTAGCACTGAGACATCATGCCGCAGACATGTAGCATGATGTCTCACCCAGTCACATTATCCTGACACCAGGCCGACCAGTCCTAACACTAACCTCTTTATGCTGAGCGACAAGCGAGGCAGCTGTTAGTACCATTTTTGTAAGTCTTTGGTATGACTCAACCGGGGATCGAACCGACGACCTCCCGCTTCCGGGGCGGACGCTCTAACCACTAGGCCACCGGAGCGGTTAGTGCGTGATTTGTGTGTGTGTGTGTGTGTGTGTGTGTGTGTGTGTGTGTGTGTGTGTGTGTGTGTGTGTGTGTGTGTGTGTGTGTGTGTGTGTGTGTGTGTGTGTGTGTGTGTGTGTGTGTGTGAAAGTCTTCCAAATAAAAAACAAACAGTACCATGCTTTACGACACTGTGTTTATGTGTATGTATATCCAAGTCTTCCAAATACAAAATAAATAATAAAATACTTCGCGACAGCGTTTGTGTAAGTATGTGTGTTGAGGGGATGCTGTATTTACGAGCCCAAGCCTCGTTTGAGAGCATGGTGATAAGGAATCCAAAATTGGTAGTATCATTTTCCTTCTTGAAGGAAATGATAAATTTTGACTCATACTGGGATAGGAAACTGATATTCATTTAGTACAACTTATTACAATAATAATAATAATAATAATAATAATAATAATAATAATAATAATAATAATAATAATAATAATAATAATAATAATAATGATAATAATAATAATAATAAAAATAATAATAATGATAATAACAATAATAATAATGATAATAATAATAATAATAATAATAATAATAATAATAATGATAATAATAATAATAATAATGATGCTAATAATAATAATAATAATAATAATGATAATAATAATAATAATAATAATGATAATAATAATAATAATAATGACAATAATAATAATAATGATAATAATAATAATAATGATAATAATAATAATAATAGCAATAATAATAATAATATAATAATAATAATAATAATAATAATAATAATAATAATGATAATAATAATAATAATAATGATAATAATAATAATAATGATAATAATAATAATAAAAATAATAATAATGATAATTATAATAATAATGATAATAATAATAATAATAACGATAATAATAATAATGATAATAATAATAATAATGATAATAATAATAATAATGATAATGATAATAATAATAATAATAATGATAATAATAATAATAATAATAATAATAATAATGATAATAATAATAATAATAATAATAATAATAATAATAATAATAATAATAATAATAATAATAATAATAATGAAGACTTTGTATAGTGCCTAATCTTTAAAAGCTCTAAGCGCGTTACAACATCTATAATGATATGACTACACAACAGAAAAACAAAAAACAAAAGCTATGAAATTGGAAAACATAAAACATGCTGAAAACATTTAAGGTACAAAATATTATTAGGTCTCTAAGTTTGTTCCTGGACTCGAAGAAGGTGAATTTTAAGAACACTCTTAAAAGTGACCACTGTATCTTTGTGTCTGATTTCAATGGTCAATTCGTTCCACATCGCCGGGCCCTTGTATGCAAAAGAACGTTGTCCATATGACTTCATTTTAATAGTAGCAATAATGACTATACGATTGTCAGAAGAGGAGCGTAAGTATCTTGCTGGTGTATACACATGGGTGAGGCCGAATAGATATGTTAGACTACTGTCAGTGAAACGTAGCACAGAGAACAACTTTGTGTTTGATTCTGTATCAAATGGATAGCCAGTTAGGGTAAAGAGCAGTGCGCACTGGTGGTGAGGTGTGCTCTGATCGAGGTACTCTAACGATGATCCAAGCAGCTGTATTTTGAACTTTTTGAAGTTTCTGGAGTAGATATTGTGACGAATAAAACAGAATTGAGTTACAATAGTCCAGTCTTGAAAGTATTAATGAAGACACAAGAGTTTTAGTGGCATCAACTGAAAGATATTTGCGAATGGAACAACTGATGCGTCTCAGCTCAAGATACGCAGCCTTGCATGTGTTCATGACACTGATAGTGCAATGTGAGAGTACTGTCTAGAGTAACATCTAGGTTTCGTACTGACTGTGTGAATTTAATGTCGGTGTTGCTGATATTTATTGTCTGAGGTAAAGGATGTGAATGATAAAGTATTTGTGTTGTGATCAGAATCAGCTTGTTACATGTCATCCATGATTTCACATTAGAAATGTGTTACGTGCTTAGGCTCGAATAAACAGTAACATAGAAAGAGTGAAAATAACAAGCTAGTAAAAACTTAATAAACAATTTATTGAGCACAAATATTTTCCAGAAAAGAAAAATAAACTTACAGTTTTAAGAATCAATTCCAAAATTAATCCAAAAATAATTCAAAATATTATCCACTAGAGAAATTGCAAAAGTCCTGGTAATAAAATGGCCAAATGATTCCAAGTTCGAATCCCAGCAAAGTATCCAAAGATAGATGACGATGTCACGTGATGAAGTCAGTTCTTGGTAATAAAATTCTATGAGCACAATTCTTTTCCAGATAAATAACAAAATATTTCCTCTTGATCCAAACGAATTGATATAATTTCCAATACAAGGTAATTTTTAAAAAAAACTCAAAATGACACAACTTAATATTCTAACAGCCCAAGTTCTACTAAATAGTTCGCTCCAAAACATAATTTATATACCTGTTTTTACGTAAACAAGAAAGGAATCACATGATCTTCTAGAATCTTTTAGAACACATTTACGTTCAAAAACTCACGTACACACCGTATGACCCAACTAAAAATATAAAGATGTTTATAACAAAGCTCCATAATGTCCTTGGAACCATCCAATCATTTTAAAAGCTTGTTTACAACTCTGAAGCCAGGTCAGAAATGAGGTCAACATCTGGTGTTTATTTGTAAAGTACAGATCATCCCACGTTTTAACAAAAATATCTCCCAATGAATGAATCTTAAAGTTAAAAATGTCAAATTTGAATCTGACAAACAAACAATAATAAAAAAATATATAAATGACTTATATCAAATATACGTAACAACTTCCCCATAAAATAAAAGGAAAGGTTTATATGATAAAACTTTCTTTTTACCACAAACGAATTTACACCTGAGGTTAAAAGAACTCATATAAATTACACAGTGTATATGATATAATATATTGTTATACACGGGAAACAGCGTCTGCTATTGAATTATTTTTTTCCCTTCATGTGACGGATGTCAAGATTATATTCCTGCAATAACAAGCTCCACTTTAGTAATCTATTGGTTTAACTTGTCCAGGTCCCACGATATGTCCTAAAAAAAAGTCTCACTAGCACGCAGAACTCACTTTTAGATAAATTAACTGTCAAACATGCATCAGTGAGTCTGTCAAAGAATTTTCGAATTGTTGCTAGATGTTCTATCCAGGTGTCGTTGTTGATGATGACGTCATCTATATAGGTATCACAATTTTCTAGACCAGAGGTGATCATATTCATAAGACGTTGAAATGTACTTGGTGACCCTTTCATCCCGAATGGCATTACTTTATATTGGTACAGTCCATCTGGAGTCACAAATGCTGAGATTTCCTTTGCTCTTTCCATTAGTGGAATCTGCCAAAATCCTTTCGGAAGGTCAAATTTGGTGACATACTTGGCATTCCCGATTTTATCAATACAATCATCAATTCTTGGTAATGGGAATGAATCTGTTTTGTCACACTGTTCACCTTCATATAATCAGTGCACATACGTTAAGTTTTATCTGGTTTTGGACAAGCATGCATGGTGAACTCCAATCACTTTTACTGGGCTCGAAAAAATCATTCTCAGGCAAATATTGAATTTCTTTTTAAGTATTCCAGTTTGAGTGGATTCATCCTGTATGGATGTTGTTTGACAGGTTTGGAATTTACAATTTCAATGTCCTGAACAATTTTGTTTGTCCTTGCAGGAACATCTGGAAATAAGTGCTCATATTCAAATAATAACTGTTTCAGTTCATTTCTTTCTTGCATTTGCAAATGTGAAAGTTTCTGGTCTAGTTCTTTCATACTTTCTGAATTACAAAAATTCGTCATTTCAGTATCAGTAGAATCTGATGATATTCCTTCACTGAGTTGGACAGGTACAACTAAATTAACTACAGGTTTAACGTGGCTATCTCTTTCAATATACTCTTTTAGCATGTTTATATGGCAGAGTTGTTTTTGTTTGCGCCTCCAAGAAGTATTTATGATGTAATTTGTCATTCATTTTCCTGTCAACTGTGTAGTGACCATAATATTTGGCCTGAAGAGGATTTTGTAGCATTGGTAAGAGAGCCAGGACTCTATCACTAGGCTGAAAACTCCTTTCCTTCGATTTTTATCATATCTTGATTTCATTTTAGATTGAGCAGAGTGCAGATTTGCTCTTGCGACCTCACAAGCCTTTGACAACTTGTATCTAAAATCGGAAACATAATCAAGAAGATCGATCTCAGTATCTTCATTAGAGAGAAGTTTCTCTTTCAATAACTTCAATGGTCTACGCACAGTGTGTCCAAAAACCAGTTCAAAGGGACTGAAGCCTAAAGATTCTTGAACTGATTCTCTAATAGCAAACAATAGTGAATGAATGCCTTCATCCCAATCTTTATTCGCATCAAAACAATATGATCGGATCATATTTTTCAAAGTCTGATGGAATCTTTCTAATGCCCCTTGACACTCAGGGTGATAGGCAGAAGATTTGAATTGCTGAATGCCCAATTCATACATAACTTGTTGGAAAATTCCAGATATGAAGTTTGAACCTAGTAGCAAAGAGGGTGGACAGACCGAAACTATTTCAAGTAAACCGAAACCAATTCAGGCAGACAAAAAAAGAAATGGTTTCGGTTTGTCACGCTACAGACCCGGCACCGATGTCGCTGCGGAGATGAATTGTTATGGTAAAACTCTTTACGATTTCAACCGAATATTTGATCAAGTCCGATACGATATCTTGATCTAGAATCATGCAAATTTATCGTTACAATTCCATGTGGAATTGACTGAGCATGACTAAAGAAATTTCTAAAGAGATCATAATCCATATCACCGCCGCACCAAGTTTGCCAAATATTTCGTAGTGTATATGTGCCAACTCCGTTGAATACATCAAGAATATTGCAGTTATCTCTGATCAACTTTGGTATTTGAGTGTATCGTTGAGTGATATATATCACATCGGTATTTTTCTGCCTACCTCTGGAAAATATCCTAGCAGGATTCTTTTGATTGTTTAACATGACATCATCATATACGACTAAATTGTTAATACTTCCATCAATATCATCAATGATCGGTGCTTCCTCGATATCGGTTATAAACTCAATAATATCCTCATCGATTTCCGATTTTGCTTTCTCGTTAAAATCCATTAACACCTCGTAACATCGCTGATCGTCTACACTAGGAGCAATCAAATATAGTTTATCCCATTTCATCCATCTTGTTATTAAATTAAGTAGCAGTTGTGTCTTGCCACTTCCAGATGGTCCCGTTATAATCATGCGAACAGAATTCGGTATCGCTGCATGGTGTTCAACTGGTTCTCGTTTTTTGGTCGACGAAAAATCAATTATATTCATGTTATTATAAATAAATTATGGATCTATATTGTGTTAAATGTAAGAAGCGTACTAGCACAAACGACTTGGCGACGATTACAACTAAAAATAACAGATCAGCACTTGCTGGTATGTGTGTACAATGTGGTACTAAAATCTTTGATTTGTTTCTATGAAATTTGCAGATAATTTTTAAAACAACGAGGAGGTGATATTGCAGCCAAGTTAGTAAAACTCGCAGGAACACCATGGACAAAATATCCAGGAGAAAAACACCTTCCAGGGTATATATATTGTGGACCGGGACCAGACTCGATATTCGACCCGATGTTCAAAACCAACCCGACCCAGTGAAAACCCAATAAACGCCATTGATAAGGCGTGTCATGCTCATGATGCTTATAAAAGCAGTAATCTGCAACATAGACATATCGCAGATGTGAAATTGATTCATGCGTTGAATTCTATCACTGATAAATCCTTCAAAGAAAAATTGGCTTCATGGTTGATAAAATCGGCGATGAAAAGTAAATTGATGTTGGGTGCTGGTAATTAATAACATCATCGAATATATTTATTATTCTCCAAGAGGATACTGGAGGGGTAAATCAGCAATCAGTAAACTCGCTAGCGCCGCAAAGGTAAAAAATACTACAGCAGCGGATTGGTTATCCAAACAGGCGATATGGCAATTTTTTCTACCACCACCTAAACAAATTAACTACTCGCATTTTGATGTCAGCGTCCCTAATGAGGTTTATTAAGCTGATATATTATTTCTGCCGCATTATGGTTTTTACAAGTATGCGCTAACCGTAGTTGATGTTGCGAATCGATACAAACAAGCAGAACCTCCAAAGACAAAATCATCAACTGAAGTAGCTTCTGCGTTTGAAAGGATTTATTGACGACGTCCTCTGCATTGGCCAAATCTATTACAAGTTGATCCTGGCAACGAATTTCAGGGTGCAGTGTTATCAACAATGAAGCATCATAATGTCACCATCAGACGAGGACATACTGCACTACATCGCGATCAGGCAATTGTGGAACGATTTAATCGGACACTTGCTGAGCGGTTATTTGGATATCTATACGCGAAGAAATTTATTCAGGATAAACGATCTCGTGAATGGGTCAAGAGATTACCAGGCGTAATTACCGCTAAATAATGAGATTAGTCGAACAATTAATATGAAACACTCAAGACAAGTCATCATCACATTATCGCTGGAATGACCAATACTGTATTTTTTCTGTCTACGGTAAATTGGCAAGGGTCTTTATCCGACCACCACCAACGCATTATACAATTGCATCTCACGCAGTGATTATTCTGTTGTTGTTTTAGTGTGATTATAAAATCGGCATCATTGTCAAATTTTCTGTTATTTTTCTTATCCTGCAGTTTATAACCAGAGAGTTTATTTCTGATTATATCATCGCTGACAATATCACTTATTGTAGTGTAATTATAATCTAAAACAACTCTTCAAATTTGATTTATTCTTCGTACTCTGGACACTGCAAGATCAATTAAATTCGACCACTCGATGCGATTATCTATGATCCAAACAATTGTATCGGATATAGTCAATCCTTGCGAATAATGTATCGTCGCTGCGTATCCTAGCTTCCATTGGGATTTATCAGCACGCAATCCATCTTCAACATCACTGATATCAACCAACATAATATCATTTAACACGAGAATCTGGTTTTCACTTTGTCCAGGAATATCAACTTCGATATTTTCTCTTCGTGTTTCCTTGGGTCTATAACAAAACGGCACTGGAAGTGTTGCACATTTTTCTTTATGCGTGTTAAAAAACTTCATCTGAAGTGTATCTCTGACTATCTTTATACTTGCAACTATCAAATCATTTGGTCTCCACGCTTCCCGGAAATCATTTAATGGGGTTTTTGAAATTATTGCACGTGCTATTTCACATTGGATTCTATCCGGTTGTAATCTGATTAGTTTCTTGAACTCGCGTAATTGTTCCTCAAGTGTTCTATGATCGGTATTAATTTCATCATAATAGTCTACAAAATTCTTTAGCCAATCATGTGGAGACAAACCGATAAATGGTGGTGGTTGACCATGAGCGCCATACATTATCACTTTTGTATTCGCTAGCAATAACCACTCGAGAAACTTGTTTAATACATCTAACGGTACTGTACATATCTCATCCCAAATAATGATTTCAGAAGTATGTTTCTCGCCCAATCGATCAGGAGTCCATTCGTCACCTTTCCATCGAAAGAAACTATGATAAGTGCAAGCATTAATTCCTCGTTGTTTCATCTCTCTTGCAAGTCTGTGTGTTGGTGTTAGAACAATCATATTTGATTTCCCTCGAAATAATTCAATCGTACGAGTCGTCTTCTCTGACCCAGCACAGCCCTTTAATAACTAGTTTTATATCTACATATTGGATCGGAACACGACGGTGCATTAGATAGTTCTGATATCTGATTATTGTTCAAGTAATTGTTTTCAATTTTAACATCCGTTGATTTGGATTAATCACGCAGTATTTCTTTTTTATTTCTCCATGATCACCAACTCTCGTCTGAATTATGGACTCTGTCAACGACTAAAAATTAAGAACACCTCAAGACTACATTGAAAGATTTTCAAGTAATAATTAAACCAAATAATGAGTTAGACAAATAATATTTAGTATATAAATGAACGAAGAATTTCAACCACATCCCGTGATTAACAATTATGAAGCATCTCGTGACAGTATTGTCAGACACCGAAGACTGAAGAAATCAGTTGGTGCTGTGAATAATCATGGATATCCTATGTTTGGCGCTGGAGGGAAAAGTCATCTTAATCACAGATTCGTCTACGAGGTATTTAATGGATTGATCAAGGATGGTTTTGTTATTGATCACATAAATGGTATAAAAACTGATAATTCTTTAGGTAATATAGAAGCTATTTCACAAAGTGAAAATCCCAATTGAGAAAGGACTGGGAAACACTCGAAAAATGCGAGGCCTATAAGATCATTTAATACAGAAAATAACGAGGAAAGAGTATTTCGATCAATCAATGAAGCCAGAAAATATTTCGATATTTGCGAACCCTCAGTACGAATAGTAGCAGAACAGAACAGGTATATCGATCGGCTTTTTCTAAAAAAAAATTAAAAACAGAATTAAATTTACATACGCCTGAATTATGTTTTGTAACACCAAGGGGAATAACTCGTGTGGGCTTGTGTGTAGTTTTGAAACAACGATAACTCTTGTTGTAGTCACATATCTCAATGGGATAATGGCTTTTTTGTGTGGTTTAATGTTTCACCAGGTAGAAGTTTTCCGCATAAGGCAATTTCTTGTCATCAATATATCAATTTGACCGCAACCAGATGGCATCTCGGACCCCAAAATGATACGTTATAACAAAACGGCACTCTGCCTCAAACTAAGAAACTGATACAATTCCCCATACACTACGGGAGTGTAAAACAACACAACCTTGATTGTCCTACATATACCCAAATTCCTCCCTAACATGGAAAGAAAAACCACAACAACAACAATAACGGATTTGTCGAAAATAACAAAGTGGATAAAAAAATTGGAAAATATGCCACGGCATACATAATAACTGTGATAAAACCCTTCACATGATACACATATATCGTATTCAAAATCATGGATTTATAGATTACGGACACTAGTGTATTGTATACACAGATGGAATCTCGTCCGGGGCCCATCGCTCGAATCTCGTGGCAGGCATTATTGTCGATGGTACCGATTTGGAGGTTTTTCTATATAATTGAGGGCGCCAGCCCAAAGGTACTTCGTGTACACCTCCCGTCACGTCAAATACGTGACGGTATGATTTTACATCCCTGGGAATTAAATTTTTTGGGGGAGGTGTACAACAACAATGGCGCCCCAAAATAAACAATAGCATGGATGCAAAAAGCTCTATGTCACTTTGGGTAACCCACAGGATGGTTCAGAATGAACTATCGGCTAAAAGAAACGGTCATAGGGTCAAAGAGATAGAGAAATCTCAAAGAGAATAAAATCTCAAAGAAAAAAGAAGAGAGAAATATCAAAGAGAAAAAAATCTCAAATAAGAAAGAACTCTATGAAAGACACAAAGCCAATAAGATACCCAGTTAATCATCGCTATTGTTTGAAAAATATATTAAATATTAAATATTTTTTGTATTAAATACATAATATTTTATATGTGAATTTCAAAAATATGAATATCATTATTAACGAGATTTCAAGTTTGAAAAATCAAGGAATTCAATTGTCAGATAAATTAAATTCTAATCAAATTCTTTCTGAATTTCAAGATATTGATGATAGCGCTAGGAATAACAGGTATGTGTTATCAAAATCCTATTCCTTTATAAATGAGAATTCAACACGTCATTTATGACTCCCTTGCATTCTGTAACGACATCAATAAGTTCGTCCCGTTATTCACTGCTGTCGAAAAGGTCAGAAACGAATTGGGGAAACAATATAAAATTAAACGCACAATTAACTCGAAAATCAAAACAATACAAGAGATTATCCCCAATTTTATTACCTCAACACAGTAATCACA
This sequence comes from Unio delphinus, assembly GCA_029339505.1. Lineage (NCBI taxonomy): Eukaryota > Metazoa > Mollusca > Bivalvia > Unionida > Unionidae > Unio > Unio delphinus. The sequence goes on along the minus strand of JAQISU010000289.1, from coordinate 634,832 downwards.
CCATACAGGGTATGGAATAGAAGTACTATAGACAGGTATGCGCTTACTCAACTAGAACAAAATGTCACTGGTGATTTAATCACTACGCGGAAGTATATAACACACAAAAGAATTTCGGGTGAGTTTTTTTCACTTACAATTTAGATCGTATATTATATTTATAATGGTGGGTGAAGCACTGACAACTAAATTAGCACGACAACGAGTATCTTCGATTAAGAAATTTATTCCAGTTCGTGATTCCGTTCGAAATATGCTCCAAACGAGACAACAATTTCAGACTGATTTTGCGGCAGACACTCAACAGTTATTTAAACCAATAACCACTGCAACGGAAAAAGTCGTATCAACCACTGAAAAAGCCATATGGGGAGATATTCCTGAGGAACAACGAAAGAAAGAAAGACCAGCCCTTCTTCCTGTACTTGAAAAAAAAACAAAGAGATCCAAGCAAGCAAAGAAATCTTTAAAAACACTTCCTGGTGATATAATAACCGCTACACGACTTCAACAACAAGGTGATACTATTGAAGAAGAAGAAGAGGGTGATATTGATATTATCCCCCCCCCCCCACATGATGACCCGCTTGAACAACAACATGAAGAAGAAGAAACTGAAGAAGGTGATATTGCTAGTGGACAAGTTACATTCAATGATAAATTCCTTCTGGGTAAACTAGATGAAATAAGAGATATGAAATTTGATTCTAAGAAAGAATTAGCTAATTTCGTCGTTAGGAGTTTTCACCAGAGAAAAAATTATATCCACGATGATTATAATCTCCCTAATAAAAACATGATATAATGGATTACATCGTGTCGTGTGTTCACAGGTGCATCTAGGGTATCGATGAAGGATAACACATATAAAGATTTTATAGAAGCAATTAAAAAAATGCTGAATCATCTACAGAGAAGCAATCAGATCCTGGATTTCTTAGTTTACCAGAACAATCAAAATTTCTTGATATAACACAATACTCTTTGCAGGGTGCAACTGGTATTACTAACAAAACAAATGGAAAGGGATTTTCTCAGAGTGGAACTCCAAGGGTATCAGGTAGTGGTTTAGTTAGTTGTCCTAACAGTATTCTCTCGGATATATCACGATTAGAAGTTCTCGTAGGAGGGAAACGAGCTGGAAATAACACACCGGAAGTAATTAATGAGGCAGCTGATATCTTCAGACGACTATTTGAGAGCGGTATCATGGATATTGATGTATATCGAGAATTTATTGATGAGCTAGCCGAAAATCGTACTGATTTTTATGGTTACCATAGTGATTAATTTGATGACTTCGTCGCTGATGACTTCGTCATTGGTGATGAATCACTGATTAGATAAATAGCATTTAAATAAGATGATCATACACTACAACCACAGCAAACCAACTATGGTCTATGTAGTAAACTCACGATTGCCAGTTTATAGAGCGTACTATGGAGATGGTCTCGGCAATACCATTGCAGGGTTATTTGCAACAATGGCTCCAAAAATAGCACCAATCGCAAAACAGTTATCAATGAAAGCTATTGATGTTATTCGTGATAAGGGTATTAGCGCTGTTGGTGATGTTGCCGGGAGGGCATTTTCCGCGGCTAAAGAAAAACTGGTGGCGTTAGTTCGGCGGCGAATGAAACCACCAATGACATCTACGGAAATTATGCCTGCAAGTATTGGTAAAATAATAAATAATGCAGTGGAGCAGAATATAGCATCACGGATAAATGATGGATATAACACTCAGGGAAATATTACTGTAAATATGAGAGCGGAAAGTGGTTTGAAATCGCTAGCGAGATAGCGATTTAAATCAAGAAATATATAAAAATATGTTCAAATCGGCTCCTGACACAGCGTTTGATTTAGATGCCCCAGTGCGCAAAGATGATTATCTACTTAATTATCAGTATTTTTCCTATCATGCAGTACAACCGGATGTTCCATCAAGAATCGAACTTCAAGTCCATGATACCTGCAAATTCTTTTAACCCGCTGATGCGTTCATCAAAGTAGAGATGATGAAAATATCCAAGTTGCTTTTGTTAATAATGGTATCATGGCGCTATTCGAGAGTGCTAGATACATGATTGATGGAAGAGAAATCGAGTCTATAGATCGTGAGGTTGATGTTGCCACAACAATAGTGGGGTTAGCAAGATACTCCGATGATTATACAAGATCTGCAGGTCCGTCTATGATATTCTCTAAGGATCTCACTGATCACCCTGAACACATTCCGTATACTAAATTACGGACACCACTAGCTACTGCAGTTGATCCACAACCAGTTGGTTCTTTTGTACACGAAGCATCACAAGCTACTGCCTTTGATATTATAAAAAGCGGTAATCCTAATTACAACTTGGTGTTTGCAACACGGTTATCAGTGTTGCAAGGACAGCGTAGACAATTTTCATGCGCGATTCCACTACATCATATTTTCGGATTTTGCAGAAATGTTAGAAAAGTTATCTATGGAGCGAAGCATACAGTAGCACTCGTGCGAAAGGGTAGTGATAATGATGCAATCTGGCATGGTGCTGGTGTTACTGATTGTAACGGCTGTGTCGGTCGTCAAGCGCTATTAGTACAATATCGCACAAGGCCTGGTCAGAGGTATTACGGAACTTGGAAAAACAACACTCGAAGCCGCCTCCCGCTCATTCTCGCTATCTAGAGGATTACCTCTACGGTGTAATTTGCCCGGTTAAAATGGATATGGTAATCTGAGATGGTATCTTGAACAAAGACAACACACGAGCTCCCGTAAATATAAAATAAAAATTTAATTAAAATACAATCAAGAGAAGAATGACACAGTAAATAACAATTTTCTCTCCTTCTGAATATTCTTCGTTCTGAAGCACTTCAAAACCGAAGCTCTAAAATAATGGATACATTAATTAAAATTCAAACACTAATAAAATAGATGAATTTAGCCGTTAATAGCTGATAGTAAATTTCATCATGAAATTGAGTGTTCATTAACATCGGACTGCTTGGGAAATTCACAATAACCTTGTTCGACGACTGGTTTTTCCTCCTGCGTGCGTCACGACTTTAACTTGCCCTTTTTGGTTGAACGTGGGATTCCATAACTCTGACTTCTGACTTCTTTTCCCTCCTTGAATCTTGACTTCTCGTTATTTCGCTCTCTCTTCAAACAAACTATTCTCCTTTGAAAAGAAAAGGGTAAAACGCCCTAAGTATCTTGTTAAGAATTGAGATTGTCCGTCCGTCTTTCTGGTTCGAACAATCAGATCTTACTATCAGTGTTAACTTTTATACGGCTAGCAAATACTACACAAGTCTTCAGATCAATAGGGCTATACTGCTAATTATCGACATCAGAATTTGGGAAAGTCACATACATTCCCGTAAATCATTACGTAAAGTGAGGCAATATATCATAGCACACATTCCATATTCACTAATATGATAAATTCAAATTAATGTAACACTTTCCAATCATAAATGTACACAGCGGGTTTTCTACACCAACCATCGTCGGCATCCGTCCGTCTTCGAGAGACGATGGTGTAGCTTCCGATTTGGGTGTCCTATCTGCACCTTCGCGAGTGGCTGAAGAGTACAACCATTGAGTGACAATCTCTGTTGCACTTGCTGCAGGTGTATGCTGATGCTTGCTGATGATGTTTTTGGTTCGCCTTCCTCCTGGCTCTCTTTGCAGCGAGGTTTGTATTTCTCATCTCCTCAGCTTTCTGAGTGCCCTGTCTGACAGCAAGACGCCACGCGGAGCGGTCGTCAGCACAGCTCTCCCAATTGTTTATGTTGATGTTGGCTGTCTTCATGTCCTTTTTCCAGACATCTTTGTATCGCAGACGTGGCCTTCCAGTCGTTCGTGCACCTTCTACTAGCTCTCCGTACAGCAGGTCCTTGGGTATGCGGCCTGGGTCCATTCTCCTAACATGGCCTAGCCAGCGAGGGTGCCTCTCGCTAAGAATGGAGAACATGCTGTTCATGCCGGTGCGTTTCAGAACCTCTGTGTTGGGAATTGTGTCCTGCCACTGGATACGCAAAATGCGCCGTAAGCATCTCAGGTGGAAGCTGTTGAGTTTCCTCACGTGACTCGCATAGGTGCTCCATGCCTCGCTGCTGTAAAGGAGTGTGCTGAGCACGCATGCCTGGTAGACGCGCAGTTTGGTCTTCTCGGTGAGGTTGTGATTGTCCCAGACCCTCTGGTTCAGTCTCGCCATAACTGCTGATGCCTTGGCAATCCAGCCATTTACATCAGTATCAACGGAGAACGAGTTGGAGATGGTGGACCCAAGGTATGCGTAGTCCTCAACAACTTCCAGGTTTTACCCATCAATGGCGATGGTGGGAGGGGAGTCTGTGTCCTGCACCATTACATTCGTCTTCTTCAGACTAATGGTCAGTCCAAACTCCTTGCAGGCGTGGGAGAGGCGGCATACTAGCTGCTGCAGTCCATCTTCCGTGTGTGATGTCAAGGCTGCATCGTCGGCGAAGAGCAATTCACGGATGAGAACCTCTGTAACTTAGGCTTTGCACGGAGACGGGCGATGTTAAACAGCTTTCCGTCAGTCCTGGTGTGTATATACACACTCTCGCTGCAGTCATTGAAGGCGTACTGGAGGAGAATGGAAAAGAAGATGGCAAAGAGAGTTGGCGCAAGGACACAGCCTTGCTTCACTCCGCTGCTGACTGGGAAGGCCTCTGATGTTGCGCCGTTGAAGCACACTGTGCTGTACATGTTCTCGTGTAACGATGTTATGATAGCGAGCAGTCGTGGAGGGCAGCCTATCTTCTTAAGGATCCTGAAGAGTCCGCTCCGGCTGACCAGGTAAAATGCCTTGGTCAGGTCTATGAAGGCAATGTAGAGGGGCATCTGCTGCTCACGACACTTCTCCTGCAGCTGTCGTAGTGAGAAGAGCATGTCTACAGTTGACCTGCCTGCTCGAAAGCCACACTGGGACTCGGGGTAGACGCGGGATACTAGGGTCTGAAAGCGCGCCAGGACGACACGGGCGAACGCCTTTCCAACAATACTGAGAAGAGAGATGCCCCGATAGTTGTTGTAGTCACTGCGGTCTCCTTTGTTCTTGTACAGAGTGACAATGTTTGCATCTCGCATGTCCTGGGGGATGTGTCCTTGTCCCCAGCAGAGGCAGAGGAGTTCGTGCAGAGGCTGGATTAGTGCTGGTTTCCCTATCTTTAGGACTTCAGGCGGAATGCCGTCACTTCCAGGGGCCTTCCCACAAGCGAGGCAGTCGATGGCTTTGCTAAGCTCTTCCAGGGTGGGTGGTGTGTCTAGTTCCTCCAAGACTGGCAGGTCTGGGATGGCGTCTAGGGCGGTGACCGTGACGACGTTTTGGGTTGCATACAGCTCAAGATAGTGCTCAACCCAGCGCTGCAGATGTTTGCCCTGGTCTTTGGTGACTTCGCCAGTCTTGGACTTGAGTGGGGCGATCTTGGAGGTGGGTGGGCCTGTTGCCTTCTTGATACCCTCGTACATGCCCCTTGCATCCCTGGTTTCGGCAGCTATCTGTATACTGGTGCAGAGGTTCAGCCAGTAGGTGTTAGCGCAGTGACGGGCGGTCTGCTGGGCATTTTTCCTGGCAGTCCTGAGGGTCTGTAAAGTACCAAGGCTAGGCGCGGCCTTGTAAGCCAGGAGAGCTTTCCTCTTCGCCTCAGTCACGGGTTACATCTCCTCCCAGCTGGCCTCATACCAGTATGTGTTACTACACACCACCCATTAATCCACCTAAGTATATAAATTGAAAATTCTAGCTCATGATTCAGAAGTACATTATTAAATCAATGTAATACCGAACTATCAAAAATATCAATACATCATGCATCTGTAACAAAGAAAACATCACATAAATTACATCATGATAAATGTGAATTTGAGTTAAATACCTTGTGTTTTTGGCGTCTTACAATCGTTCCACATTCAGTTTAACCTGGAACCACAATTTTACGAACGTCTTTCCCTAAAGTGCGCTCGGAGTATTCTACTGCGTATTTTCGGAATTAATACTACCGCCTCTTTCAGAGGTACTTCCAAGACTGATTTAAACTCATTAGCTCAGAGAATATATTTCCCCAATGCTAGGGTTCGACCCAACCCTCCCTCTACATTTGACCAATCGGAATAAATGCTATTCTTACGGACATTTGGAAAACCGCCTATTATGATGCCAAAAAATGCCACCTAGGGTCGAAATATCATCCTACCATTTGTTTCAAATCACTTTGACAGCTTTACGTGAGATATTCCCTCTTTAACCAGTGTGACCCAGTTAGGTAAACATTCCTTCGTCCAAATTCTACTCCAAGACAGCTAATTGTCGGCTAGACTAAGAATTAATTAATGAATTTCACAGGCGAAAAAATTGGCACTTGACATTACCCCCTCGCTAAGAGTAAAATCGGTATTTTTACTCTCCCAAATTTTTCGGTGAACTACTCTGCTCCCGTTACATGTCCTTAGGTGACCTATTCACCTCAGACATCCCTAACCGACTTAAACACATTATCCCTACCTTTGATGTACCGCTCTTGAATCTGATACTGTTGTAGAAACAGTGACCATCTCATTAATCGACTGTTAGTTAATTTCGCCTGGGCCAAATACGCCAGCGGTTGATGATCTGTTTCCAAAGTAAACTTCCTACCATACAGATAACCGTTGGAACTTAGTTATTCCAAAGATAATCGCCAAACATTCTTTCTCAGACACTGAATAGTTAATTTCTGCATTTGACAGTTTCCTACTCCCGTACGCAACTGGGAATAAGCTTCCCTCGTGTTCTTGCAATAACACTGCACCGAAACCTCTATCACAAGCATCTGTCCTCAAAACAAAATCCCGTGTCACGTCAGGCAACTTAACTATGGCATCTGACGTCAGTCTGTCTTTTAGCGTCTGAAATGCGCGTTCACATGCGTCTGTCCATACTACTTTGGTCGGCGCTTTTTTCCGAGTCAAGTCAGTCAATGGACTCGCAATAGCACTAAAATTTGCAACATCTCTCCTATAGTACCCTGCCAATCCTAAAAAAGATCTAACTTCAGTCTTAGTAGTCGGTCGTAATGCGTCCCTAAGTTGTTTGACTTTTAAACTCTCGGGGGTTAACGTGTTTTCGCTGAGGGTATGTCCTAGGTAGTCTAATTGTCTGAACCCTATATGGCACTTCGATGGTCGTGCGGTCAGTCCGGTTTATCGTAGTCGTTCTAAGACGTTTTTCAGCAAAAGTATGTGTTCTTCCCATGTTTCTGTAGCTAATAGAAGACCGTCCATGAAGTTGGAAACTCCCATCCCCCGCAATGGTTCAAGGAATTTCTGCATCATACGGGTGAAGACACTGGGCGCATTCTGCACCCCGAATGGCATGACCACCCACTGGTAAGTCCCATCTGAAGTTGCAAAGGCGAGTTTTGCTCTGTCTTCACTACGGACTGGAATTTGCCAGTATCCTTTGGACAGATCAATCATAGAAAAATATTTTGCATGGGTTACTCCTGCGAAAAAGGACTCAGGGTCAGGTAAAAGTTCTACCTGGAATTCTGTGATTCGGTTTAACGTTCGGTAATCGACACAAAATCTGTGTGTCCCATCCTTCTTCTGGACCAGCACAACAGGGGAGCTATACGCCGACTCGCTTGGTTCGATAATACCTAAGTCTAACATAGTTTCAACTTCCTTACGGACCGCTTCTAACTTCGCGTACGGCAACGGATATGGTCTTAACTTCACTGGGTTCTCGTCCAGCAGCTTCAAAGAGAACTCCTGCAGCTCTGTCTTCCCAGGATTCTCTGTTAAGACGCTCGAATATTCTTGAAGTACCGACTCCACCTATTTACGTTGGTCTGACGTTAACGTAACGTCAAGTGCGACGTCGACGTAGGTTTCCTCCCTCGTCAACGGACAACTAGTGAGTACTTCCGCCTGCCCTGCGTTGTCGTCGGGTTCTTCCGTCACGACGGTAGCCATCACGAACTCCCTGGGTGGTTCTCGAACACGGTAACGCTTCAGAAGATTCACGTGGAACAACTTGTCCTTATCCCCTACTCGGATACGGTAGTTTTGTCCACCTTTCTTCTCTGTTACAACAAATGGTCCCCTCCATGAGACTTGCAGCTTGTTGTTCTCCAATGGCAACAACAACAACAACACCTGGTCACCCACCTCAAAGTGACGTTCCATCCATTGAAACGTTCTACCAACCCATTACACTGCGGGTGGTACGGGATAGTCGTCAGGTGTCTAATAGAGAGTAATCTATTTACCTCTTCCATCACCTGGCTCACGAACTGCGTCCCTTGGTCGGTCAGTATCTCGTCTGGAACTCCGACTCTCGACCACACCCCTAACAAGGCCTCAGAAACCGTGACTGAGTCAATGTTTTTCAAGGCCACTGCATCCGGGTACCGGGTAGCGTAATCTACGACCGTTAATATATACCGATTTCCACTTTCCGCAGCCGGCTGAATCGGACCTACTAAATCCATCGCCACTCTCGAGAAAGGTTCATTTATTAGTGGGGTGGTTCCTAGTGGCACTGGGCGATGGGAGGTCTTCGGTGCCACTCACTGACACTTGTCACATGACAAACAAAACCTCCTCACATCCCCATGCACACCTGGCCAATAAAACTCCCTCACCAACCTATCTCTGGTCTTCGCCACGCCCATGTGGCTTCCGAGAAGACCCTCATGTGCTAACCTAAGCACTTCGTCGCGCTTTCCTACGGGTACCACAACTTGTTTAAACGTATCGACCCCTTTCTTGGCGTACCGATACAAAATACCGCGTTTTGTCGCAAACTTAACCTCGCCATCTGGCAATTTCCGTACGGACCCGTCCGTCGCGTACCTACGTAACTTGTCAAGAGACTCATCTTCCTTTTTGAAGCTTCTCTAACTCACCAGGTACCAAAATGTATATGGGCGAAGTCACAGATCTTAGCGGCTTCGACCCTGGCCTTCGCTTCATAACCCTCGTCTCCACTGACCCGACATGTATAGGGTTACACGTCATAGGGTTAGGTTGGGCAACACATACCTACACCCTAATATTACGTCATAAGACAGTCCCGACAAACACGCTGCTTGAATTCGCCCTTTTACATATGGCGAATCAAGGTCTATGCTAACGACCGGAAGCGAATCCTTCGTCCTGTTAGCAAACTGTACTTCCACTGTCTCACCTGTATAATCTCCAGGTGTAACGTATCTACGATCTACCAAGGCCGGGTAGCTACAGCCGGTGTCATACAGCACCGTGGCTTCCTCACCATTATCCGTAGCCTTCGCTACATTCGCAGACTCCACTGTTTTCCCTTTCTTAACAGTATTCGGAGTTACCGAATTAACCGTTGTCGGACGATACTTTCTACAGTCCTTGACAACATGGCCTGGTTTATTACAGCCATAACACACTGGCTCACCTCTTCTACCCGAGGTATCCCTATCTACCCTTTGAGTCATTCCAGACCAATGGAAATGTACTTGGCTGAGATTTCCGGCCCCTGGCCTCCCACCATTCTGACCATTTTGTCTCTGGGGTGCCACCTCAGTGGTCTTTCTAAGCTCAACGATTCCAGGTCGGTCCCTACCATTCCAAGTAGTTGGACGCGCATGCGCGCTCTCATAGCGCTCGGCCATTACGCTTGTGCCAAAAGCACAATTAAATCTTTTCTGTAGGTACTTAACACGTGTTCCTTTAAAATCTCTTCGCGTATACCTTCGTACGTTAACGCGGTGCCAGACATTTTCATCCATTTATCAAAAATCACGCGCACTCGACTGTGAAATTGCGCGTGTGTTTCGGTAGCCCTTTTCGACGATTCCCTAAAAAGTTTCCGGAACGTTTCCGCTGACAACTAATAGTGGCGAAGTAGAGCTTTCTTCAGCGCGTCATAATCGTCTATGTCGGTTGGCGTCATGTTGTGGCACACATCTTTCGCCGCCCCCTGCAAAAAGGCTGAAATATTGATGGCCCACTGGTCCTTAGGGATTTGGTGGACTAGGGCCAACTTCTCAAACTGCGTCAAAAAGTTGTCAATTATTTCATCCCTGTCATTAAGCATCAGCATGGTTAACTGTATGGGTCGTCTGTCTTCCAAGCGACTACTCGGGGTGTCCGGACGTACGTTCGATTCTTCACCCCTCCTGAACTCGGCTTCGAGCCTTAGCCTCTCCATGGCTAGCATATGCTCTCTTTCCCTAGCTTTCTCTTCCGCTTGTAGTCGCGCAAGTTCCATTTCTTTCTCCTTCTCTCGTTCCCTTTCTCTAGCTTTTTCTTCCCTATGCTCTTTCAAGCTACGTTCCATAAATTCAGTTAGTTTGTCTCCGTCGTAACCAAGTTCGTCTTTGCCAATGGATTTAAATTCCTTTAGTAACTGTCTGTCTGTCGCCATTACGTCCTTCTTTTATTTTACCTAGAACTACGTCCTTAACTGACCTACACAACCGAATTAGTCCCTACGAAAATAGTTTGATCTGTAATATACCTTATCTGCAGCGAGATGGACAGGTCAAATCAGCCACAAATATAATTGACCAGACATAAATTCCAGTAACCCACGCTCCGCGCAGTAGGACACTGTTAGCAAAACGTGATTAATTGCTGTCCAAAATACAGTACTGGCCGAAATTGGCTCTTGTCTCAAGAGACTATTTAGGTAGTACCGCCCGTAACGCTTTATGATAATTTCACACAGAAGGTATAAATCTCAAATTCTAAAAATACACTTTTACGTAAGGATTTTACATGCACGATATTCAAGCATACAAAAATAACAGATAATGTTTGATTCACTCGATTCCTACTAAATAATAATGACAAATTTATGCCTTTGTTCAAAAATACGCTCAGATTTCTTCAATCGCAATGAAAACTTTCAAATCCCAGGACGAGCCCTCCACTTTCTAACATGCTGCCGGTTATCAGTACAATATTGCACAAGTCCCTGGTCACAGGTATTGCGCATCTTGAAAAACAACACTCGACACCACCTCCCGTTAATATTCGTTTATCTAAGGAATGACCTCTACGGTATAATTTGCCCGGTCATAGAGTGGATATGGTAATCTGAGATGGTATTTTGAACAAGACAACACACGAGCCCCGTAAAGATAAAAAGAGAATTTAATTAAAATACAATTAAGAGAAGAATGACACAGTAAATTACAATTTTCTTTCCTTCTGACTATTCTTCGTTCAGAAGTACTTCAAAACCGAAGCTTTAAAATAGCAGATACGTTAATTAAATTTAAACACTAATAAAATAGATGAATTTAACCGTTAATAACTGAGAGTAACTTTCATCATGGAATCGAATGTTCATTAACATTGGACTGTTGGGTGATTCACAATGACCTTGTTCGTCAACTGGTTTTTCCTTCTGCGTGCGTCACGACTTTAGCTTCCCCTTTGATTGAACGGGCAATTCCACACTCTGACTTCTGACTTCTTTTCCCTCCTTTTCTTGACTCCTTTTCCCTCCTTTTCTTTACTTCTCACTAATTCTCACTCTTTCCAAACAAACTATTTTCCTTTGGAAAGAAAAGGGTAAAACGCCCTAAGTATCTTGTTATGCTTTAAGAGTTGAGATTGTCCGTCCGTCTTTCTGGTTCGAACAATCAGATCTTACTATCAGTGTTAACTTTTATACGGCTAACAAATACTACACAAGTCTTCAGATCAATAGAGCTATACTGCTAATTATAAACATCAGAATTTGGGAAAGTCACATATATTCCCGTAAATCATTACGTAAAGTGAGGCAATATATCATAACACACAATCCATATTCACTAATATGATAAATTTAAAATTAATGTAACACTTTCCAATCACAAATGTACACGGCGGCTTTTCTACACCACCCATTAACCAACCTAAGTATATAAATTGAAAATTCTAACTCACGATTTAGAAGCACATTATTAAATCATTGTAATACCGACTATCCATACAAAAATATGAACACATCATGCATCTGTAACGAAGAAACATCATATCAAAATACGTTATTAAATCAATGTAATACCGAGCTATTCGTATCATAGTATCAATACATCATGCATCTATAACAAAGAAAACATCATATACATTACATCATGATAAAGGTGAATTTGAGTTAAATACCTTGTGTTTTTGGCGTGCTTCTGCCGATTGATTTCCGGCGGACTTTCCTGAGCTTATTGTTACGAAGGCACTGCTGTAAAAATACCCCCGGAGTCTTTATTCCGGAATTAATGATACTAGTTCAACACTGCTTTCTTGCAAAGCGCCTTCCAAAAGACTGATTTAAACTCATTAGCTCAGAGAATATATTTCCCTGATCCTACGGTTCGACACCTCCCCCCCCCCTTCTTCATTTGACCAATTGGCGGAATAAATGCTATTCCTACGGACATTTTGAAAAACCGTCTAAAAATGTGTGAAAATGCCACCTTTCATTTGTCTCAATCATTTTGACAGCTATACGTGAGAATTTTCTCTTTCCTATCCCGTCATACTACCAATTCGTGTTTACTATAAACATAGGACCAGCGTGACCTGAGGTAAGAAAACATTCCTTCTTCCAAACTCTCCCACAAGATAACAGTTAATTGTCGGCTAGACTAAGAATTAATTAATGAATTTCACTGGCGAAAAATTTGGCACTTGACATTTGGAAAGATGGAGAATTCAATTTAAACGACAACACGGCAAAGAAAACAGCAGGATGCAAACGACTTTGGAGCTGAACACTTTTGTGCGGGAGATGATCCATCAATGTCTGACATCAGTTTTCGAATAACTAGCGATCTATAAAATTTCTTGAAATTCGCTATAATTCCTTGATCCATTGGTTGAATCAGTGAAATTGTGTTCGGAGGAAGGAAAATAAACTTAACTTTTAAGTAAAAGTTGAAAGAGTGGATTCTAATCATTGTTTATATTTATTCTTCACATATATTCGTGCCGTGCTGATTTAAAGCTGTACTGTACCGTACTTCGGTTAACTGCACACTCCGGTTAACTGCACGGTCTCGTGACGGGCCCGAGGGTGTGCAGTTAACCGGAGTCGGCTGTACTTAAGGTTCAAAACGAAAATGGAATGAACGTATCAATCAATCGAATCATTGTAAATCTTATTTAGGTTCGTTATTCTACGGGATACGTCCTTTAGGATCAATAAGTTGTAAAACTAAAACCAGGAATGCACTATTTGACAGCAGCACAGCCAATGAACGAAAAACAAAGGGAAGAAAAAGTCATAAATGTAACACTGACCAAAATAATTTAAGTTTGATCCATCACTGGCTTTTACTTCCAACGAAACTAACCAGCGAATGGTTTATTCAGTTATTTGAGTGTTTAGGAAGGTTCTGTTCTCAGTCTTAAACGTGTTTATTTAGTCTACATAAGCGGTACTACTATGTAGAAATTTATTATGTTAGATGTATGCAAAAAAAAATCTTTTATAATCCGAAACTATTAGGCCTTTTTTTACATTTTGTACATTCGAGCCAAGAACTTCATTCCTGGTTTCTAAATTGTAATAAAACTCTATGCTTATTCTTTAACCACGAGTCAAATAAATACCTTTAAAAGGGAGATGAGATGATTGGAATTATATGACATCCTTCAAATTCAACATGCAAGTTTACTTGAGAATGAAGAATAAGATTTAAGAACAACAGTAATTTATGTTTATAATGGAAAATATTTATATATAAAATACTGAACTTAAAACACTAAACTTCTGGCTTTATTTCCACTAGAAAATTGAACAGCAAAAAGCACTTAATGGACAGAAGGTCCACTCATAATTGAATGTATCCAGAAAATTCATGGAAAGGCAAAAGGTCATGCCAACTGAAAGAGTCTTGGCCTGCGGCACCTCCGTTTACGTAATCTCCCTACCGAGACATCTGCGTAATGGTCAAGCATCCATTGTTATGATTGGGTCAAACACGGTCAATAGCAAGCCAGTTTGTGTCCTTGAACTGACTGTGTCCTGTGCAGGTCATAAACTTGTTAAAATGGACCTGGTCAGTTCGTCGATCGGTCATTAGGTTTGATAGTTGCAGCCAATTTTGATGGTTGACCAAAGGGCCAGAGAAAATCGCAACTGCTTACCGGAAATTCTGGGACAGAATAATGCCAGGTTATGGCGTTTTACTAACGAATCAAACTGTAATGAAAGCGATTTGAGTGGTTTAACCTCACGATGCTACCAAATTTATAATGCTTGGTCATTTCAGGTCGTATTTTGATTCTGCAAATTTCCTTCCGGAATTGTTTTTGAGCAAATTGTGCATACAGTGAAATACTTATTGAATATGAAAGTGTGACATAAGATACATAATTTTCAACAGACTTCGGTCCACCTGTTCGTCTATTCGTTTGTTATTTCGTCCATTCATTTGGCCATGCCTTATGTTCTATTCGCAATATTCAAACAAGCAAAGTCGTCAAAAAAGAGATGTACCTGATGGCGAAACACATACAGCAAAAGATCGGGTTTTACACCAGGGAATTGGTTTCACATGCAGGGCTAATGCTGCTTCGAAAAATCTAACTTTCATGAAAAATTGCTTTTAATGCCTTTATGAATAAAATCTGAATTTTTATATAAAATATTTTTTTTAAAAAAAAGAAACTTGAATGTTTAAACTGACAGTAAATCGCGTCTGAAAAAAACATATTTTCAAAAATAATTTTGACAAACAGACAATTGCTGCCGATTTTCTTTTTCGAATTTGTTTCAAAAATAACCTTTGTAAAATTATGACGATGAAAACTGACTTGGTTATTTTGTCTGACAGTGTGTTTGATGTGTTTTAAGCAATAAGTTGTTTTAAGGTTAGGCAGAACATAAAATAATCAATATGTCACATTTCAGAATATTTTAAAATTAGCAAAACAGCTATATACCCGATAAAGTTTAATATACATGTACTCAGTTTACCTTGACGTTCGTTGGTCATATATAAATCATCTTTTAGAAAACTCACGAGGACTTCAAGTTATAAAAAAAAACTTTATTATTAAAACAGGGAACCTGACTGGCCGTAAGGTGTCAAATGTAATATATTTTTTTTCAACTTCTCAAGTTTGGCCATTTGTAAATGTGTTCTTTTTAATCGGTGGATGGAGCGAGGGTGAGAAATATGGATCTAAATATATATCTAATTGATACGATACGAGAAAGGTATCAGGAGGAAATTTGCACTTCTTGATAAAATATGTCAATTTCTTCCTCATACGTTTTGTATTTGACTATTATTTCCAAGTACAGCACCTTATTCAAGTGTTCTTTTTTATCATCTTTATGAACGCTATTATATACCACAAATTACCTGCCAAAGTAAATACCATCATGAGATTCCATTACCGTATAACGTTAAGTACTTGACATCATTCTATGACTTTAATGTGACTTTTAAGTATATTGAACACAACAGGGCTACTAGAATATATATATATATATATATATATATATATATATATATATATATATATATATATATATATATATATATATATATATATATATATATATATATATATATATTAAAAACCACAGGGCTACTAGAGAAAATTGAGAAAATAGGAAAATAAGGAACATAATAGCGAAAAGAAAAAAAAAACAACTAAGGAAGAAACCTAGTACTAGCTCAGACCATAAGTAATCATCAAAAATGAAAGATGGAAGAATCACCAGGAATGAGCAGGTAGATCTCAACCATCCTTGGAACCCACATACACCACGGTGGGCATGAGATGATCAAGGCTCGTATACTGAGCAACCAAACTGGAAATTAAAGATGTGAGTAACCCTATAAAAAATAGGGAGACCAAAAGGATTACATAAAAAAACTAGTACCAGAGTATTCCCGGGGTAGGCAATCAAAAAGAAAGCCTCTTTAAGGAATGGAGGTACCACCAGAAAAAAGCAGGTAAATCTTAACCGTCCTTGGAACCCACATGCACTTCGGTGAGCATGAGATCACCAAGGCTTATACACTGAGCAACCAACCGAAACATAAAGACGCGAGTAACCCTAGAAACAAACTAGGGAACCTGGAAAAATTACTCAAAGCCCTTTCAGTAATCAAATCACTCCGGAAATAATAACAAGTCAACAAAGTACTGTAGATGAAAGATAAAGTAATAGGGGTATACAAACCACAACGAATAGGTAATGAAGACAATTAGGGAATAAAAAAACACCATGTTAAAGGCCAAATATAAACAAACAAATAACAACAAATAATTTTTTTTTAAAAACAGCCCATCAAATAAATATAGGAACCTACCCTCACTACTATTACCTTCTCTAACTTTCATCTCAATACAGCCTCATTGACAGTAAATGATAATCACCAAATACCTATAAAGTTCTTAAGTCAGAAAGCCAAAAAATAAATATACGTAGATGGTCTGATACCAGACTATCATAAAATTCCGTCCCGATATTATTGTCCCAATTTACACAGTATGAGATAGTCTAAAAGCCCAAGAATACCAGGCCCCGCAGAACAAGGATGCAATTAAATTTTATCTAACTTTAGGCATATAGACCCCCAACTCAACTATAAGGGCTGGGGCGTATGGGCTGTAGATTCTATTAACTCAAAACAGCACAGAGTTCATCCAATTTAGGGGTGGGGGGAGTTTGGATAAAGGGACATCACCGCTGGACCAAAACTGGAAAAACATCAGGAGAGAAACAACTTCAAAGAACCCAGGACAAAGGGAAATGATGGCTGGTCCTTGGGAACAACCATATGCTGGGACACCATGAGAACAAGATGGCAGCTAGACATTAGGGGCTACTTAAACAGGCAAGAAAAAGCAACACAGAAAAGAATCCGATTGATTTCATTGCTTGGTTAACAGGGTCCTCATTTGATACGAGAACCCTCTTTGAACAATCTATTTCACAAAACCTGACTTGATAAAAAAAATTTTGCACACCGTTCTAAATTAACAAGCTATTTTTACCAAACAGTGACTATACTTATTTATGTCGCGTAGACATCTTAGTATTCAATCTTGTTAGGGACTTAATATATGTACACTTTGTACTAGAAATATTAGAAAATTAAGATAGTTATTCAAATTTTACGACTTCATTTATTTAATTTAATTACATAGGTGGCTCACATATTATTGGTATTTTTCTGTCCATTAGTAATAAATGGACCAGATTTGAATTAAGCACGGAATCACGATGTTGCGGGCTATACGACATCCTTGGACGTAATGGTACCTCTCTTTTATTGCCACAACTCAGATAGCTCCAAAATGGCGGAGATGTGAAACTAATTTCCAATACTTCCACTTGTGCCATTGCACATCATTAACACACCTAATTGGCTGTTAGGGCTGAGTGTGTGTTGGGTCTATTCCCACTCACACAGGGTCCTCCATTCAGGTCGATGAATGACGACCAAATTAAATAGTACTCCTTGAGTACATAAATGCCTGGGGGAAGCGGCACCATTCCTCACCCCTAGGAGAAATTAAATATATAGCTTTGCTGGAAACTTAAAGCAGTGCTACATGCCCCTAGTGGGTGATACAATACTATAATTCAAATTCATCATCATCAGTATATTGAACGATTTTATGACCCAAGGTCGCGTGAACATTACGTGATTGTTCTTATTACATCATTCCTGTGATCGATTATTGCCTTCGCTGAAATTGGATCTTTACGTCATATTGCCGTGCGTGTTTGTGGAAGGTTTTATTTTTAATTATTATTTTGGTGGTTTGGTTTGTTATGGTACCACGTCATAATATATATTTGATTTTACGTGAAATTCTAAAGCAAATTAAATGCATTAATCATTTAAATCGTGCAATAAAACAATTATAGACCTTGCTTGATGCGAATATGTTTTATACAGTAGCCAACATACCATTAAAAAAAACAAACAGTTTCACGTGTCAGTATCAAGTTTATTGGTCCATAAAACTTCCAATTAATCTCAGTTAAATTATGTAAATGTATATAAATGTGTATATATATATATATATATATATATATATATATATATATATATATATATATATATATATATATATATATATATATATATAAATGTATATTAACACCATCGTACCTGTCAAATCATCCATTATTCTTATATCTGTTCGATCGTTCGTGTATTCCTCTCATAGAGTGTACCTTGTTCATTTATGCACCCTTAGCATTTGATTATTAAACTCTCTATGAATTCTCGAATTAAGCACATTTCAAAAAAGAAATAAAGTATAGTGAGATAAATTTAAAAAATACATTAAAATATACAATAAACAATTGTTCTACAATATAGTTTGTTTCTCTGAGCTTGTGAGTACCTTTTATCTGTAACTTCCACTCAGGATTATTATGTATTCATGTGGAAACCAATTATCAATCGTCATTTTCTTGGCAGTCCTTAAGGGTCGTCACCCCAGACCTAAATAACAATTTTAGAAACACATGCAAAACATTTCAAAAACAAATCTAAACCATTCCTATCATGACCAGGGCTACATAATGCCACTGAATAAAGCAGACTTCATTGAACCAGAAGGACAATACTGGTAATTTATTGCCAGGCCAGAAATGCTAACTGACCTGAGGGTGGGGTTAAGAGGTCACGAGGTTCAAAGGCCGGTGACCCGGCTTTTGAGATGTACCAAGGGCGTAGAAATCACTACAGCTGCTTTTCTCTACTGACCAGATGGTCGCATTGACCGTCATCAGTAGGGACCATTTAAACTATGGTGGTAAAATTTAAACATTTAAAATTCACATTTTTAACACGTACTTATATAACAACAAATATGACTACAGTTTGGCACTGTACACATACATCATTTCGTACTTAATTGTAAATAAAACAAATGGCAGTTAAATGAAGGATATACATTATTTTAAACCTATATTAAATATGAATAAATTAGTGAAAACAAACTGTCCCAGGTATATATGAACGCTGATTGCAACCAATAAATCCTATTGACAATGATAAGTTCTGTACATGCACAAAGTTTTATTTTATATTTAAAAAAATACAATAAATCATAATGCAGTTTTGATAGCTGGATAAATAGGGATCGAGAATTGCCGATTTAATAACCTGCTAAAACAGGGGAAAATGACTCATTGTCTTTCGAGAAAACAAAACGATTGATTAATTTAATCTGGATGATATTGGACATTCATCGGTAATAAGAATTGCTTTAATCGGAATTCATTCTAACTGTTTTGTTTTACTGAAAAGCGTTCGGGTTTAAAACAATATACATTAAAGGTACTAAAATTAGCAATTAACATAATACATTCTAGGTAATAAAACTATCAATTACCAAAATACATTCTAGGTACTACCAGAAGTAATTACCATAATATATTCTATGCATTGCTATTACCATTTACCATAATACATTGTACGTACTATTATAAGCAATTACCATAATACATTCTACATACTATTATAAGCAATTACCATAATACATTCTAGATACTATTATAAGCAATTACCATAATACATTCTAGGTACTATTATAAGCAATTACCATAATACATTCTAGGTACTATTATAAGCAATTACCATAAAACATTCTAGGTACTATTATAAGCAATTACCATAATACATTCTAGGTACTATTATAAGCAATTACCATAATACAGTTTAGGTACAACTATTGGCAATTGCCATAAAACATTCTACGCACTAAAATTTGCAATTACCAAAATAAATTCTAGATACTAAAATAACCAATGACATTAATACATTCCAGGAGCTACTATACTTAATTGCCATAATACATTCTAGGTACCAAAATTAGCAATTGCCATACTACAACATTCTAGGTGCTGTTATAAGCAATGACCATAATACAAAATAGGTATTACTATTAGCAATTACCATAATACTTTATAGGTATTACTATTAACAATTACCGTACTACATTATATATACTACTATAAGCAATTACCATACTACATTCTAGGTAATAGTATTAGCAATTACCATAATACATTCTAGGTACTACTATGATCAATTGCCATACTATATTCTAGGAATTACTATTACCAATTACCATAGTACATTATACGTACTAAGCAATGACCATAATACATTCTAGGTACTAAAATTAGCAATTCCCATAATACATTCTAGAAACTACTATAAGCAATGATTATTGTACATTCTAGGTATTACTATTAGCAATTGCCATAATAAATTCTAGGTATTATTATAAACAATTACCGTACTACATTATATATACATTACTATAAGCAATTACCATACTACATTCTAGGTAATGCTATTAACAAATGCCATAATACATTCTAGGTACTACTGTCAGCAATTGCCATAATACATTATACGTACTACTATAAGGAATTACCATAATACATTCAATGTATAACTATTGGCAATCGCCATAATAAATTCTAGGTACTACTGTCAGCAATTGCCATAATACATTATACGTACTACTATAAGGAATTACCATAATACATTCAATGTATAACTATTGGCAATTGCCATAATACATTCTAGGTAATACTATAAGGAATTACCATAATACATTCAATGTATAACTATTGGCAATTGCCATAATACATTCTAGGTAATACTATAAGGAATTACCATAATACATTCAATGTATAACTACTGGCAATTGCCATAATACATTCTAGGTAATACTATAAGGAATTACCATCATACATTCAATGTATAACTATTGGCAATTGCCATAATACATTCTATCCTAGATATTACTATAAGCAACTATTATACTACATTCTAGTTATTACAATCAGTTAGAATTGGTTGTAATGTATGTATGTTTAAAGACATCTCATCATAAAAGGCGAGATATATGGTGGCAACAAAATGCAAACTTTACATGTTTTCATTCCTTTATATTCACACGTGAAAATACAAGATTTACAATCATGCCATTTGACGCTTGAGTGTGCGTCAACAGAAGTTATACCTCTGGCATTAATAAAAAAAATCATTGTCTATGCTAGACCAAATAAATGGAAACTGCATTATCTGTCAAACATGGAAATAATTTTTTCTGAGGAAATTTTTCTGTACGCCGTTGAACTTTAAGTTAAGA
This sequence comes from Unio delphinus, assembly GCA_029339505.1. NCBI lineage: Eukaryota > Metazoa > Mollusca > Bivalvia > Unionida > Unionidae > Unio > Unio delphinus. Next base: position 613,696 of record JAQISU010000289.1, on the reverse strand, counting down.
AAAGTGGAATGGAGGTGAGTGTGCTGATGAGTTGGTATAATCTTCTAAGCTTTGATTAAAGAGCACGTTTGGTAAATTATAAAATGCAAATTTTCTCTTCCGCGTTAATACATGATTTATTTCATTTTGTTGTAACACCGCACCCTACCTTACCCCCAAAACGATATATTTTATCTAGTGGGTTCGCCGCTTATTAAAACATCCTGGTTTTTTTTTTAAATTATAGCTTGCAATGAAATATATCCGGTACTAACTACTAAGGTAGGGGGAAATTATCTTCTATTTATTCCTGTAAAAACGCGGTATGTATAGATAGTTTGAGGTCATTAAAGATCGTGGAGCATCCGGTCTGTGACGTAATTATCGCGTGAAAAAAATTGTTATTCTTAAAATTTGATCTTTTTAATTCTACAAATAGACAATGCTTATATTCTACAGAAGCAACGATAAAAAATATGCCATATAGATACAACGTCAGCAAAACCTTTAAGTTATCCGGGTTTAAGAGTTATTGAGAATAAATATAAAAAATATATGAATATACATTTTTATCTTCATTTGCAGAACAAAAGAATCATACATGTGATTTTTAAACAAGAGTGTTCTTTTCTATATTCCAGATCCTTCTATGTGTCTTCAACGGGTGGGTTTGAAATTTTACATTAATTCAACAATGTTCTAACGTATAGTAAAACAAACATGTACAATATTTCAAATGTTAACCTTCATTTTCCAATTTGCTTTAATTAAGCAAATTACATCAGCCTTACGTTTTAAATTTCCGCAGTAGTCTACAATTTATTGAATTTTTTCAGTCAATTGCCGTGCCCATGTGTTGAACTTATTTCTGGGGTAGGTGTCCAGTTTTACCAATTTAAAATTAGATCATGAAAATTACGATTATAAGTTAGAACGAAGATTATGACCCTAGAGGTGTCAAATATTTATAGTATTACATTATTATACAGTACTGTCTGTACGAATCCAAATGCAAACAAACTGCACAGACTCAGATAAGATACGCCGGCAAAAAAGTCGTGTCTGCATCAAAACATTATCCCGAAAATATTCTTATTTGTATTTCCAAGATCTGTGCTAGCGCTAAGTACGACGGCGTTCTCTTCACGTGCATATGCTTTACCCATTCAAACAGGTTACCATTAGAAGACTGTTTTGGGCAAAATGAAATGTCTTTAATTTGCATCATACAAAATCGACTAGTGTATATATTATATTATATCTCAAACTTTCGATTTTTAATGTTTGGTCGCTTTTTTCTAATGAGAAAACGTGTTTCATTTGAAAAATAAAAACTATACTATCAACCATCGTTTATTGTATTAAGTTTATTAAGTTCAACCCGGTTTATGTAATCAGGTCTGGTCTGCTTACGTAACAGTCTGTCTATTAATAACCAAAAGTACGTTGTTTCTGACATATGGCGGAAATGTCAAGCACGTGAAATCTAATTTTGGCCTTGGGAACAACAACCGGTTTGTGTCTCAAACTTTTATGTCTTGGGGGATTAAAAATAGTAATGTAACTGAGACTAGTCAAATACGAAATAATAGGTAAGAGGTTCTCTTATCATGTTTAATGTCGAGTACATTACCAATTTATATTTCAAACTAATTCGAAGCCTTTTGTGCACCAAGGCGGGAAGGTTATAACTACATCAGCGTAGTAAGTACGGCTGTCCGTCAATACATATTTGACCGTTAGGACGGTAGAAAGATGGCGTGTCATTGTGTCATTAAGTCATTCATATGGCCATACATCACAATTAATTTTACTATATGTTCTCTACATATATTTCATAGCACTGACCTTTCCACAGTGTGACAATCAATACAAATAATATGAAAATCTAAAATACCCCCAAAGATGACTTCACGGTGAAATTCTTGTCAAGGGTTGACCGGCATTTTTTTGAGCTGCTGCACTGTAAACATAACAGCATGTACACAGACCACATATTTCACTTCCGGATCATTACCAAGGCCTTATTACTCCATGTGCACTGTCGCCAAATTACACACTGACAACCACTCTCTCTGCTCATATTCTCAAGAATAAACAATTACCTTTAAATCCCTACCAAATATGCATCAATATAACTCTTCTATCACCACCAAAATGAGAGAGGAAAAAATGTTCTAAAAATAGACTGGAACTACATTCGTGGGTACTGAACTGGAAGTATTAATTGTGATGTGATTCCTGACAGGCCCAACTTGTTGGGGCAAATTTTAGTAAAACTTTTATATTTGAATGCCACACCTATTTGAACTTTATACATGAAGTCTTTTTGAATTTCCTTGCATACAAGACATGTGACACCTGCTGGAAAGTGTGTAGTGCTGGTGTTCCACAGGGTGCAAGTGCTGATTCATGTGCTTTTGAGAAACCAAAACTAAATTTGCTATATCTTCCTTAATTATAGGACTTTTTCAATTCTGTAAAAACCTAATTGTACTACAAGATAAGGCCTGTCTGAAAATATGTTTAAAGTTTATACATTTTGATCAATTAAAATTTTAATGGAAATTTAAATAAACATTTAAATTTATAAACTAAATTTTATTGAAAAATGAAATTTTCATAAAAGTTTGAAAACAGATTTTGTCAAAGTTTAGACAGAAAAGTTGATCAATCAATGGTCTTTAAAATAAATGGTGGTTTGGGTCTGTGTAACTGAGAACATTTTTCTCAGGGGTAGTGAAGTAGCATGACTCATAGTGATTTTGGCAACAAACCGCAATATGCCTGTCAAGGTGCATATAGGTGTACACACTAAAGAAGCAACAACAGGTGCTATGTTCCATATTTATTGTGTCAGGTATTTAGGCAGTTATTTGTATAACTAATAGTGCACTCAGATTTAAACATCTGATGGGACCACTTCCATGTTTTATAGGAAAATTGCATTACATTTCAGTGTCGATAACTACAAAAAGTGACAATAAGATAGGATAATACAGTTTTTAGGCAGGCTTTACCTTACTGAACAATGGTGCTAATCTCTCTCATGAAGATCTAAGCCATGTCCTTGAGGTGCTGTATATTAGTATGGTGATATCATGATCACTTATGGCAGTACACTGCATATGTCCTTATGAAACCTTGCTATCACCACCAGACTACTGGAGAGCTTCCAAGCTGATCCACCACTAACACTTTGTTCCAGATACCAGCCTAGACCTGAAAAGATATAAAATGTTTCACTTATATCTAGAAAACAGTAAGATGTATGCAAATGAAGTTAAAATGTGTTAGATATAGTGATTTCCAAATAACATTCAGGCTGCAAGCATAGGAAATAAATATTAAACTTGACAGAGTGACACTCAGAAATGTGAAGTAATAGTCATGTATTAAAGTAATAAATTCATCCTAAAAGTATATGAAGTTTCTATAAGCATATCTGGTCATTTACAGGTTAAATAACTAATCAGGTAGACTATGCATCACAAACTTTAAGGAAATGCGGGGACGGTGAGGTTTGATCATTGGTGGAAACATTAGTACATGCCAGTATACAGGAAAGTAATGCGACAATGTAGTAATAAAGAATATATTACTATAAGCAATCTTATTCATGAGGGAAATAATAATTCTGGATATTGCAAGAGAATACAGCCAAATGTGGCCACACATATCAACTACAGGTACCAATACATCCTATATCATAAACTAAATGTGAAATTCTGATCCCCAAAACTTGTAGACAAGAATGGAAATTTGCATATGTGGGACATATACAATGTAATTGTTATGATCAAATGTGCAAAAATAATTCCAATGATCTGTTTGAACATTAAAAGTGTATTTTTAAGGGTGTTTGATACCAATTATTAACCTCAATGGTTCAATAGAATCAGATATCAGCTGATATTACAATACCGCACTCTATCCAAGTACTGAATTGAAATATGTTACCATACATGGGCATATTAATGAAGAAAATAACATTTTGGGATACATTTAGTGCACACAGCCAGAAATGTGTCTTACAGATTCACTGTAGGTACAATGTCAGCCTATATGATATACTGAATGTGAACTTTGGATCCCAAACATTCTAAAATATGTGAATATTTGTTCATGTGGGATATGTAACCATGCTAAGATCAGTTGTACACAGTTAAACTCAAAATATCTGTTTGAATATATCTTATGCAATCTTTAGAGTGTCAGTTAACAAATATTATTAGTAATTAACAATGCATAAATTAAGATGGATCATTAGAATTCACATAACATCACACAGGCCACAATGCCGCACTTCACTAATCAATATCTTAACCAAATAGAAAAATAAAATTGAATGCATTTTGTGTTCAACTTACATCATTTTGCTGTTTTCTTACATCCAAGGGTAAATATACCTGTGGAAAGTATATTTTATCCCTTCAGCCTGCATTTCATTCTCAGAAAGTTTAAACTGATTTAGTAGAGAACTTGAGTAGGTTCTAGTATAAAATTTGCATCACTGTCCTCTCATTAAACACCCTGTAACTATATTTGTTAACAATTACTAAAGGCTATATAAGCAGATATGTGTTACTCAGGAAGTCACCCCATCATAAACACATAAATTAACTGATTGGACCCCTAATAAATAGTTTGAATGATCAATACAAAATAGAATCTGTCTCTCATACATTTTAAATGTATGACTCATTTTGACTTACAAAGATATTTTCTCTGACAAAATTTGACAAATATCCATCATTGTAGCTTGTATATGGTGTAGGAGTATAAACATGCTGATATCATTTGATATAATTTCCAAAAATATTACCTATGTGCATTTTAAGTAGCAAATTTTAATTTTTAAATTTTTTTTAAAAAATTATTAAAATTTTAAAAAATAAAATCAATTTTTAAATTCTAATGTCATTTTTCTATTTTACATGTTAATATATATAACGCCTTCAAATTTCATGTGTTGATCATTAATAATAAAAATTTTATAGCAATTTAAAGTTTAATAATTACTGCCTGTACAGGCCATACATACATCACAATTAATTTTACTATATGTTCTCTACATATATTTCATAGCACTGACCTTTCCACAGTGTGACAATCAATACAAATCATATGAAAATCTAAAATACCCCCAAAGATGACTTCACGGTGAAATTCTTGTCAAGGGTTGACCGGCATTTTTTTGAGCTGCTGCACTGTAAACATAACAGCATGTACACAGACCACATATTTCACTTCCGGATCATTACCAAGGCCTTATTACTCCATGTGCACTGTCGCCAAATTACACACTGACAACCACTCTCTCTGCTCCTATTCTCAAGAATAAACAATTGCCTTTAAATCCCTACCAAATATGCATCAATATAACTCTTCTATCACAACCAAAATGAGAGAGGAAAAAATGTTCTAAAAATAGACTGGAACTACATTCGTGGGGTACTGAACTGGAAGTATTAATTGTGATGTGATTCCATATTCTTACGCAAGATCCAAGGCCGAATTCATCTGGACAAGGAGCTAATTGTACTCGATTCATCTGTAAGCTTTTTTTTCATGTACTCTAAGTATAGTCCCGGATGTATGGTATGATTAAATTATTGAGTGTCTAAATTTGGCACTGCAGAAGATTAGATTCCCATCGTACACTATATTTGTCTTCGCACAGAAAATATAACTGAAAAAATATGTGGGTACATTTATTTCATTGCCTGTGTGTTCCATTATGCCATGATATTACTAATAGGCTGAAAAGTCTACCGCAATCCAAGCCAGCCCCCAGGAGAACCTAATACCATTCTTCGATTGATGTATTTTTAGAGTCAATTGCAATCTCGTGCCAAAATACACATACAATTAGAAAGTCAGACAGATAAGTGGTGGAGAGGAGAAAAGCAGGTAAATATACAGACAGGAAAAAGTCATATATGTTGATATATAGACTATCGGCTGGTTGTGTTAGTCTTTATAAGTAGCTGGAGCCAGCGGCGTCGCTAGGGTTGGTGTCACCTAGTGCGGTAAACTCATGGTGTCACCCCTCCAGACTTCCAACATGGATTTCTTCTTCTTAAAATAAGTCCATAGTATAAAAATGACAAGAACAAAAACAAATTAATTGAAGGTCAGAAGGAAAAAGTATTAAGAACTGTAACAACGTTAAGTTATAGTTATTTTTGCATTAAACTTACTTTATTTAAAATTTTCCTTCTGAGTTGGTGTCACCCGGTGCGGTCCACACCCCCAGCACCCCATAGCGACGCCACTGGCTGGAGCCTAGTAACTGGGATGGATGGAGGTGGGGGTGGTAAATAAGATGGGTTTGTGGGACAGAACCCGCTACATCCATCGAAAGCTTGTTCATTTTAAGCTTTTCAGGGCATAATTTTAAGCACATAATTGCCAAGAAATATGGCTGCCTGATCGGTACATGCATGGGTCGATTACGCGTTCACAACAACAAGCAAAACATGGAAACGCCATTATATGTTTACAACAACGAAAGTACCGAATTGAAAGAAACAAACTTATGCGGCGCTACTTGTGACTTTGCGTGTCAATTCATTTTCATAATCCTGACAAAGTTGGATTAGAGCAATGAAATATAACTAGTGACGCAAGCAAGGAGGCATGTAACGCAAGACGTGAGGCATTCACTAGCATATGTTTGTTGAAAATTGTCAAATTAAACATTTATGCCGGATATAATAATTTGTTTTCACTGACCATAACTGCAAATTAGAAATGGTTTTGCTGAAGAACCGTTAAATAAATGCGTTAAAAGATTAATTAAGCGGTAGTTGCTGAGAGGTTCCGCGATGTGTCAGCACGATACTGGTGTCAAATAAAAGTAGTGTTGTAAACATGTAATTACAATGAATTTTGAGAAATAAAAATTAGCAAGGTAAAGTCTTTAAGTTTAAACACGCACCCCATTTCCCATACATCTTAATTTACAAGTATTAAACGATTAAAGTTAATTACAATACAAAAACAAAATAAAATAAACTTACATACTTTATTTATCTGAGGAAAGCCTTAATTCAGGAGAAAATAAAGTTGAGATCGCGTGTCTGAGAAAGCGAAATCCAAGGCAATAAAATGTGATCTTGGTAACGCTTGTACGAAATTTCTTGTTTATTTATGAACATTATCCTATTTTGATTCTTTTTTATTTAACCCGCTTGAATTGAAAGTTTACAGGCAGTGAATCTAGCAGACTTTTCTTTAGATTTTCCCTTTTCTGTAGGCCATTTTGAGCTAAAGTCGATTCCGGTCAGAATTATGTTACTGAGGGCGTGACCATGGGAAGACAAATGCTCCGCAAATGGGCTTCCTTCTTTTTTAGTTTGCCAATCTGGTCTATGAAGATTTATTATATTATGTAATATTGTTGTTTCTCCCAACATACTGGATGCTGCGTACCGTACATGTAGTGATCCGGATTTCACTTTATCTGCGTCTCCAACATACTGGATGCTGCGTACCGTACATGTAGTGATCCGGATTTCACTTTATCTGCGTCTCCAACATACTGGATGATGCACACCGTGCATATAGTGAGGTAGAGGTAAAGAGGCCATGTCGCTGAAATACACAGAGAATCATTTCATGATGCCAAGATTTTAAAGAATAAGCAGATACATTTATATCAATACCAAGAATGTCTGAATGGACTGAACCGGATGTAATTACTGTGACCCGTGTCCTTCTGGCTAAAATTATGAGTTTTACAATGGCATCTTTAATATGGTTTTAAATATTTATAGTAAAGTAGACCGAATGGGAGCAGATAAATTGACGCAGTAAAAGATTTGGGAGCAATGTAACTGACGATTGGTTTAGTTTGGTGTTTTATTGCTTAACAATATAGTAGGTTTTTGATCGCGATTCAATTCAAGTAAACTGCCTTGCACACGAACAATAATACAACGATAAACCCAATGGTGATCCAATGGTAATCCGCACCCTTTCCGTTGTTTTGTTTTTTATGGTTTAACGCCATTTTTCAGCACAATATATAGGCTATACATGGCGGCCAGTATTAGTGGTGGAGGAAGAAACCGGAAAAACCCCGGAAAGAACCACCGACCCACGAGAAGCTACTGGCAAGCTTTCTCACTTAACTACATTAGCCGAATCTTAGACTCGAACCCACGCAGACAGAGGTGAGATGGCAGTGGTCCGTAACGGACAGCGCTTTAGACCACTCGGCCACTCGGGGCCCCCCTTTCCGTTGTATGATTGGTGCCGACTAATACGGAGCTACCGCGTATCCTGCTGCCCCTTTTCAAGTAGCTGCTTGCGACATGCAGGAAAGCCATATAGTACGTCCCACAGCCCACAAGGGCCATAACAGATAAGTTCAGAGAGTACGAATTGGATGTAGACGACATGGCGATAGACTATCTGGCAATACACGAAATAGGACTGTCCACCACTACAAGTCTGACCGCTGGGATGTTGACAGGTAATAGATCATACAACGCTTGAATTATTCATGTTCTTATGCAAGATCCGAGGTCATGCTCACCTGGATAAGCACCTACTGGCATTCTATGTACGACCTTATGCTACCATCTATTCTGGAGGTATGCTATTTAATCTCGTGTACCAATTTGCATTCTTGTATATATGATTTAGACCGAGTGTCAATATTTGGCATAGCAGAAGATCTATTCAGATCATATCCTGTATTCGTTCATCACCTTAACACAGATGTATAATTCAATTGTCTAAGCGCTTTGTTTATTTAGTTCTAATGTACATTGTTGTAAATGTACTTAAGTTGTTGATGAATTGTTACCTCACTATCATCATCTTGTGGTATTTTTCAACAACGTTTTCGGTACATATAATCAAGTGGCATTTCCACGACACAACGGGGCAACCGACTGGAAGCGATTTTGACTCTATACCAGTTATATAACATTACGAATTGGACAGTTCACTGGATGAAATTGGAGTAGACAATATGGCACTGTCAACGAGTCTAGACGGATTATGTGTGGTGGCTGTGAACAGATGGAGAAGAGAGGAAATGCTCTCTCTCTCTCTCTCTCTCTCTCTCTCTCTCTCTCTCTCTCTCTCTCTCTCTCTCTCTCTCTCAGGAAACAATAAAAAAAAAATAACATTAATCCCCAAGAACAAAGCGTTGATTTTCAAGCGTTTACACGACTTTGTCAAATGGAAATTTTTCGTTTGTATTCATGAATGTATGAGGTTTGACGCCATTTTCATCAGGGGCAAGCAAAGACAACAGTATATCTGATGGCGGAAAATCTCAGCAAGATCTCGCAACGATGTCAGAAGTTCGACTACCCAACAAAAATTCTACAGCGAGCAGAAGGAGGTAGGGCGATTTTAGGGTGGTCAGAAAAAAACGGGCTTCAAATGTTCCCTGGAGTATTCTATCAAATACTCCAACAGTGACCTGCATCATGTACAAAGTTCGTATAGGATCGATCCGCCCGGCAATCTTATCAAAAATGACGTTACACCGCGTCGGTGGTCTAATGGTTAGAGCGCCCGTCCCGGATGCGGAAGGTCATGTGTTCGATCCACCACCGAGTCATACAAAATACATAAATATGATACTAACAGCTGCCTCGCTAGGCGCTCATCATTAATATGTTAGTGTTAAGACTGGTTGGCCTGATTTCAGGATAATGTGACTGGGTGGAATATCATGCCACATGTATGCGGCATGATGCCTCCGTGCTAGACATCACTATAACTGCCACACTGTAGACATCGTAGCGATATGATTTAAAAATTGCTAAAGCTACGTTAAAAATACAAATCATACGCAAAGAGAGAAAAACTGGAAGTGCAGACTTTGAACGGAGGAGAATCGTGAGGGAATGCAGAACAGCGAACAATATCGATCTTAGAGCTGCAGCATGACCTCTACTGATCCAGAAAATTTAAGAGGCATTTCCTGTCAAGTTTGCCAGACATTTCATATCATATAATGGCCCTAGTATCCGCTCACGGTCTCGCATAAACGTGACCAGTTAGTGACGTCATGTGCAACTCGAACTCGAAGGATAAGCATGCAAGATAAAATGAGGTAAAACAATTAAAAAGGGAGGCATGAAACTAAGCAATATATCTAATATGTTGTAAACTAAGTTTGAATACCGACAGGAGTTGGTGTTTTGCATTTTTTTTAAAAAGACACCAAATGTATTATTAGTACAGGTCTTCTTTAGATACATATACTAGCATTAACAAATAGCAAATTTTCAACCTTCATAGTCATATGTCACCAAGAAGTAACTGGGAAGTAATTTTTGCTATCAAAATAAACAGTCAGGGAAAACTGTACTATTACTGAATCAACTGACCAGAGCATAAAGATATTATCCCATTCAGACCAGGGAGTATTTTAGAAGGGTAATTTGGACCTATTTGCTTAATTTCTCCATATCAGTGTTTCAATTGCAAAGGGGCCAGTGTTCTGATTCAGTGAAATTGACGGGATATTCTAAAGAGAAAATAGGATAGTTGAACTTCTGATTCGTGTCAAATAGCCATTCTTCAAAGGAAAACATTATATAACATAGTTCAGAGATTCTGACAGACGAAATAAATGTTTGTCTTAGGAAACATTTTGAAAAACCAGTGTTTATGATTAGTCCAGTGAAATTTAATCCTTGGTCGAAAATCTATAATCAGATATTTCCTTAGAGAGAGAGAGAGAGAGAGAGAGAGAGAGAGAGAGAGAGAGAGAGAGAGAGAGAGAGAGAGAGAGAGAGAGAGAGAGAGAGAGAGAGAGAGAGAGAGAGAGAGAGAGAGAGAGAAGCTTGGCTAATGGGGTAGCTTAAGAAAGAATAGTACTTTCCTAGTCAAACAAGGGAGGGACCAGGTGTCTGTCTTGCGACAAAGACAAGGTTTAGTGCTGGATGCACAAGTTCTAAAGTTAACAGAATTAAGGTACGCAATTTTAATTTTACGTAATATTCTACTTTTTGTTTGTTGTATGCAACTTGTTAATGAGACTAGGTTCCATACTTATGTATCGTTTATTCAATTTCACGGATGCTAGAGTTGATATGCAATTTATCGTTCAATTTCATAGTTATTTTGTTCATTAGTAGAATTGAATCCATGCGATCCAAATGTTCATATGTGCAAGATTTATATGAATATATATGAATAAATATGTAATAATTTCCTTTGTCAGTTAGGACGTTACTGATT